>CM033629.1:10162971-10381107 GCA_019453435.1 Rhinogobius similis
TCCTGGTCAGTCTGAAAACGGCTTTTTAGTCCATGTAGAACTTATTTTCTGTCGAGCTCGTCTGCTCCATGTAAACTAATACAACGGAAACAAGACGGCGGCGCGTACTGCAACTTCAGGAATAAGGTGCATATTATAATCACAATTGTTCACATAATTGCGGAACCCCTACGAGGCAAACGGAATAAAAAATGGTATTCAATTTTCTAAAAATAGTTTTCCTCCAGTTTAAGCTCGCAGGTTAAAACAAAGGAAACATTGTGCTGTTGGTGGATCTCGTCGTCTGTGGGGCTGAACCAAAAGCAAAAAAGTTTTTAAAAAAAGAATACAACAAAACATCAAGCCTATTTTTAGCGAATCCACTGACAATGAGAAAAAAGTACACTTTTTTTTCCAGCAGACACTATATACTGCATATATATTTACTTTTTTTTTTTTTACCTGCAAGCTCAAAATGGAGGAAAATATTTTGAACTTAGAAAATTGAGCACCATTAAATTATTGTTATTATTTCTTTCTTTGCTTGTCTTTCAGGGCTTCCGTATTCATTTTCAACGCCTAATACTGTTTTTTTTAAAGATGCACAACGTATTTTTAAGTATTTTAAGTATTTTCTAACCAGCATTCCTCAAACTAACATGAATGAAGCTAAATGCAACTCCAGGTATGTTTTTGATGACGGTTAAAAGCTCAAAATAGTCCATGTAGTATAATATGTTCCCCTGTATATGTTCTGAATTAATAATAAATGCAATTCTAAAGCAATAACATCTCCATAAAGCAAATAAATTTCACTATGTTGCGATACAAATTTCAAGATAGTTTACATTTTCAATACACGTTCACATAAGTAAAAGTTTCCATGCTAACTTTACCTTAACAACAGCAAAAAATCACAATAATAAAAATGTTCTAAATGTGTTTGGCCATGTTCTCAGCTCTTGTTTTCATGTCTGAGTCATTGAGATTGACCATTGCCTGTAAATAGACTGCTTTCTCTGTAAAATTAAAGTAGTGTTTATGAAGAGGATGTAGTTTTGACTAAATGTGTTGCGTTGTCTGCCACAGAGGAGGGCACTATCTCGTTTACTGCTGCTGCTTTATAAAGTTTTCCAGCCAACGTGCTGCTTTCTGTTCTGTTTTTTCTCAACAATCTTTAAATAAAACTGCCTCTTGTGTATTGAACCAGTCACCAGTTTGTTCCCTTTATGCATAACGCACCACGCAGCGGCTCAAATGTTTAAATTCTTTCATTTCTGGCTGTGCATCTAGATTTTCGAAGTCTGTTTTCTGGCTCGTATGGCTTTATTGCACAGGAGCGAAAAGCATGGATTGGGGCGATGAACAGGGCGGGACAGTCAGCAAATTGCGCTCTTGAATCAATGTCCCGACTCGCACCACCATGAAGTTCTGTTTTGTATTTTTGTAAACTTCCTATAAAGCTAATTTGCTATAGAGGAACTAAAGAGTAAAAGAAACACACTTTTTGTCGTAATACATTAAGCCAAAGTTTAGGTTTTAAAATGTTTATGATCTAAAAGAAATTGCTGGTCTTCATATAGGAATTTCACAAAATATCAATGGAAAAATTGACATTTCTTTCCAGAACCTGGGTTTGAAGTGGGTGGGACTGTTGAGCTCCAAATAGATGAGGGGATCCACTGTAATATCTCACAACTTAAAAGCTGTCAAGCCTCATCACCACTTTTCAATTCACCTTATTCCGGAAGTTGCCGTACGCTCCGCCGTCTTGTTTCCGTTGTATTAGTTTACATGGAGCAGACGAGCTCAACAGAAAATAAGTTCTACATGGACTAAAAAGTCGTTTTCAGACTGACCAGGAAATCGGTGCGTTGTGACTTGTTGTTGCTCGTGTTCATTAAACATTTTACACAAATCAATCTATTTTATGTAACATTTTAGCAGCGAGACTTTTCCCTCGTTCGTCATTAGCTTTAACAGAGTTCTCGTCAAACGGAAGTGCGTTTACAACAAAAGTGCAAAAAACTGCAAAAGTGGGCGGGGCAGAATAAGGTCAATACTGTAAAATGGTAACTAAACAGTCGGTTTAATCCTTAATTAATTCATGAGTCCATGGTAGAAAATGTTTCAAATGTAAACTGTCTTTAGAAATCGAGACATTTTGACTTCCGGACTTCGAGTCATTGAAACGTTTTTATGTAAAACTTCGCCTGCTCTGTGGTTTCTACTGTTTTCCCTTGAGTTGCCCCGGGGTTTTCCATCAGTTGTGGTGTTTTCTGATTCCCACAGCAATTTTCCGATCATATGAGCAGAATTTATACAATTTAATTCACAGAAATTATTGTTTTGATTATCGTGCCATCGGTCTGTCACAGCACGACGCTCTGAAGCTTTCACAAGTTTGGAACCACTGTTTTATCGACAGTGTCCTTCAAAGTGCCCACAATTCACAGGGAAATACTTTCTGCTGGAGAGACTGTAGTTGCCAGACGGCCCACCATTACCATGTGTTTGGGTCCTACTGCCCAGAAATATTGGACTGAGATCAACAAAGACTGTTTTTGACATCGACGTTCCACTCTATTTCATAACTTTGTACTTGGGCCTCAGAACTCCTGCCATGGACTTGATGAACGGATACCTTTGGAGCATATTTTTAGTGGCGGGGAAGAGGGCCATTGCAAAAAACAAACAAACAATGGATGACACAAACTACACCAACAATTAAGGACTGGACTGACATCATAATCACCATCAGGAAAATTAAAAAATCACATCCAGACTTAATTTGAAAATAGATAAATTCGACAGACTTTGGGCAAAATGGAACGTTTACTGTGAATTGTGTGTCTTTTGCTGCTTTTTTCCTGCCTAAACGTGCTCTGCTCTTTGTGTTTTTACATTTTTCTGTTTTGTTTAGACCAACTATGTTCAAAAACTAAACAAAACGCGGTAAATTCTCAGGTATTTGATGAATTCCTGAGCTCAGATGTAGCAGTGAGACTCCTCTGTGCAGCCTGTAGTATCCTTCTCCTCGAGGTTTCTACTTTTCCCCGCAGTGTTTTTGTAGTTTTTCCTTGCCGAGAATGAGGGTCAAGGACAGGGGATGCTCTAGAACAGATATCCATTTGCTAAATTTCTGTAAACGCTGGTCAATCTTCTCCTCTATTATTGTCCCATCACTGCTTCAATGTCGATTTTATGACTTTCTTTTGGTTAAATCGATAGTGCTGCGAAGCCTTGCGAGTCGGTTGGAAACTACAAGCCTGAATAAGTGATAAATCATCAAAAATTTGGATCGTACACTGAAGAAAACACTTTTAACGCTGACAGAAGATGTTTCACGCGAACAGCCCCAGTGGCGTACAACAGACACATCAACACATGATTTTAACCATTCCATCGACTTTACCGTGAGCAGCAGGCAGCGGTTTTCTCTGAGCGCGCCCAGAAAGCCCAGGAAGGACAGGCAGGTGATGATGATGCCGGCGATCATCAGGACATGAGCCACGTTCAAGTTGGCCAGAGTCGGAGTGATGTTCGACAGGTTTAAAGTCAACGTCATGTGGATCCCAAAGCCCAGCACAGCAATGCCACACAACTGAAAGCATTTACACCAGATTTAAACGTCAACAAACAAAATCTGTGTATCAATTTGCAACTACAGCAAGTAAAACTGCTTAAAGGGGCAATATTTTACGTAATATCGATAATCCAAGCATTTTAAAGCGAGACTCTACAAGGAAAACCCTTTTTTTCCTTTCAATTTTTTGTTTTTTAGTCAGTTTTCTCTCTCAACACTTTGACTTTCATGTGAACACAAAACATCTTTAAGAGCAGATTGGACAAGTCGGTTATTATTTTATTTAATCCACTTCATCCATAGATTTCAACTTTAAAGGCCATTTTCTCCAAATGCATTTTCCTCCCACAGAGACATCGCGATTGGCGTTAAAGTAGCTCTTACACTTACCAAACTTTACAAACTTGTACTTAACAAGATTTTGACGGAATGTACTGAAGGATAAATTGATATCTAATTCTAATCCTGATTAAAGTGCCTATGACAGGTTGGACTACTCATTTGACAAAAATGCAGTTTAGATAAATATGTTTCAAATTGTGTTAAAAAACTTCACAAATTTCATTGTGGTTTAGCAATTTTTTAGTTTTTTTTTGTCTTACTTCCTGGTTGTAAATGATGACATCACACTAGGAAATGACCATGGCAACTGCACTGTACAGTGGGCCAAAACTCCTCAGATGTCACAGATTTGTTTATTTTACAAATAGTACTACATGTTAACACTTTTATTTTGTTGAATTCATGCATAAAGGTTAAAAAAAGTCATTCATTTTGTGTCTAAATTTTGCGTAGCCTTTGTCTCCCCAGCATGATGTCATCAGTTTGTTTACTTCCTGTAATTTTGAACAGATTTTTCAACTTTTCTCCACAAATAGCTGCTTGATTGGCATAAAACTATAATTTATATTTACAACAGGTATTAATACACTGAATAAAGTCCAAATTAGAAAATTATGAAAACCTGTCAAAAGCACTTTAATTAATGTTTTAAGTTTGAAAAATAAGCAAAAACTGAAATTTTAGGCCATTTTCCAGTTAGATCTAGTTTACTCAAAAACAAAACAAGAAATCCAAAATCCCCCCATTTTTTGGAACAAATATGTGAACAAAATGAACCAGAAAATCGTTAAACGTGGTACAATTTTTCAGATTTAAATGTCCCAAATATGTAAAATTTTGGCCATTTTTACACATAAAATGCAAAAACATTACATAACGAAAACTTGTAATACTTTTTTCCTTACATTCATGTGAGTAAACTACAAGAGAAGTTTCAAATGTAGATCTAATGTTGATTTTTCCTATTCACCTGCAGTGCCTCCTCTTATAGACTTTTCCTCTGTGGCCGTGAGTCATTGGAATAATTTGCCAACAGGATTTCAAATGTTTGCAAGTCTAACGAAGAAGTGTCTGTTATCTCAACAAGTTTGCACACATTAATGACCTGACATTATCTTAGAAAAGTAAACGGATTGTTCTGTAGATGTTAAAACACTGCAGGAGGCGCTAGCGGCAATGAAGGATGGGACAGGGACAATAAAAGATAATCTAATCTAATCTTATCTAACAGTGGGTGACTGAGCTGCTGTTTTTCCATTAAAGTGTGTTTAAGATCTTCTAATATGGACTTTATTCAATGTATTAATACCTCTTGTAAATATAAATTATAGTTTTATACCAGTCAGGTCACTGTTTGTGGAGAAAGGTTAAAAAATCAGTTTAAAATTACAGGAAGTAAACAAACTGATGACATCACACTGGGGAGACAAAGGTTATGCATAATTTACACAAAAGAAACACTTTTTTTGACCCTTTAAACATTAATTCAACAAAATAAAGGTGTTTTTCTTTGTGAAATGAAAAAATCTTTGACATTCGATGAGTTTTGTTGCACTCGTTTAACTAAAATGCTGTTAAGATAAATTTATTTCAAATTCTGCTCAAATCTTTACAAATTTTACCCCAGTTTAGCTACCCAGGATGGTTTCTTGGTCATTTCCTAGTGTGAAGTCACCATTTACAACCAGGAAGTAAAATTAAAAGCCTAAAAAAATAGCTAAACTTGGGTAAAATTTGTTAAGATTTTAGCAGAATTTGAAATATATTTATCTTAACAGCATTTTAGTTAAATGAGTAGTTCAATCTGTCAGAGGCACTTTTAAATGAATGGATTGTTTCCCTCACGGTGGGAGTGGATGACGACCCGCTAAATTGCGAGTGAGCAACGAAATCACAGATGGATCATAAACTAGGGTGACCAGATTTTCATAATTAAAAACTGGGACACACCCGGATTAGATTGGGGAGTTACAGTAAAATTGTAAAAAGAGCAGATAATGAAGTACATTATTATACACTTGGTCCATGGCTCATTCACGACTTCAGTAAACAGTATAATATGAGAAACTTCTATTTATAGTGCTCTGATTTTTTGTGTTCTGGTCATTTTCAAGAACAATTCTCTCTATTTTGGCAATTTATTCCTCTCTTTATTGTTGGCCAGTATCAAACTGGTCAAAAATAGGGACAACTGGGACGTGATTTGTGGAAATCCGGGTCAAATAAATGGTTTTGGACACATCTTTGGGCTCAAAACTGTGACTGTCCCGGGTAAAGAGGGACAGCCAATCATAGTTTGAATCATAATTTGAATATAATGAGAACCTGTCATAGACTTTAAGTGGTTGATAGCACGAGCATCAAACGCCGCATCTATTTATTTATATGTCCGTGATTGAAACTGTGAGGTAAACATTATATTTGCAAACTTCATCCTGTCTTCTTTTAATTATTAACTTGTGAATTTCTTCTAACAACAATCACAAGTTAATGTCAAACAAGCAAACTCCGCTCTGGAAAAATAGCATTTTAAATGAAATGTCTCCTCTGTGATCTGAACCTGTCACTTCCTGATCTAAGGGCAGATCATCTACAACCATGGATGTATTAAATGAACTGGATAAGGTCCTCTGTCTGTGGTCCCAGATTGATTAGTGGCCGCGCGAGGTACTGCAGCCTCTTGGAACCAGCCTTTTTCTAAAATTGCAGAGAGTACTGAATTATTATCGGTATTTAAATAAAATAGAAGGAAATGTTCTTTTCTACCGTTTCTAAAATCAAAGAAATTACCGTTTTTATATGAAGTGACGTCACCGCAAACATGTGCGAGTCACATGAACGAGCGTCGGACGATACAAACAGAAGCACATGACATGGTTAGACTAACAATACCTGTAAGTTGTATTTTACTTCATTTCAGAGGCTTTAACATTTGATCTAACATGAAGAACACAATTACAATCACACAAGCTAACGTTAACACAAAAACTTGTAGCTGCTGGTCGTTCACCTCGCTCAAAGCATCATGGGGGATTGTCGTCATGTGGCGCCCTAAAGCAAAGATGGCAGCCTCCGTATCAGGAAGTAAAGCAAAGATGGCAGCCTCCGTATCAGGAAGTAAAGCAAAGATGGCCGCCTCCGTATCAGGAAGTAAAGCAAAGATGGCAGCCTCCGTATCAGGAAGTAAAGCAAAGATGGCAGCCTCCGTATCAGGAAGTAAAGCAAAGATGGCAGCCTCCGTATCAGGAAGTAAAGCAAAGATGGCCGCCTCCGTATCAGGAAGTAAAGCAAAGATGGCAGCCTCCGTATCAGGAAGTAAATGCGGAAGTAAGAAACTTTTTTGGGGTCATGCGCCAATGAGCTCAGGCCACAGGGATAAACAGGGCGCCATTTTGGATTCATCTTCCAGGTTTTATTATAGTTCTATGTCTACAACCACACCCAGCTCCTGGCACAGGTCAAAGGTCATGACGTCACAGGGCCACGCCCATCAAACACAATAACACTGGCCCCTTGTAGTGATTGAGAAAAGTGCACACAAAGATGCCCTCTTGTTGTATTTTTTTGTTGTAATTTTTTACATATTGCCCCTTTAAACAATTCAATACAACACAAACGTTAATTAATTGTGACATAAATAAACCATAGAGTAAAATAAATAAATATATAGCTTTATTTTGCTTGCAGTCTGCCCCAAAATACACAAACACAGTGCTTAAAGTGCCCATGACAGGTTGGATTACTCTTTAAACTAAAATGCAGTTAAAATAAATATATTTCAAATTCTGCTAAAATCTTTACAAATTTTACCTATTATGATTCAGCTTTTTTGGGGTTTTTTAATTTTACTTCCTGGTTGTAAATTATGACATTGCACTTGGAAATTACCAAGAAACCATCCTGTAAACTGAGCCAAAATTGCTCAATTACGGACTTTTTTATTTGACAAAGGAAAATGCACCAATTAATGTTTAAAGGGTAAAAAAAATGTAGTTTCTTTTGTGTAAATGATGTATGACCTTTGCCTCCCCAGTGTGATGTCATCAGTTTGTTTACTTCCTGTCAATTTTCAACATATTTTTCAACTTTTCTCCACAAACAGCGACCTGATTTGGCATAAAACCATAATTTATATTTACAACAGCTATTAATACACTGAACAGAGTCAAAATTTAAAACGATACAAATCTGTCATATGTACTTTAATGAATGAATATGAATTTGAACTTACAAAACACAGGAAGTTCGCTGCACACATGGTGATCTTGAGACATTTGAGACAGTTCTGAGCCATGATGTCGTGTGGCGTTAAACCTGCAACAAAACCACATTACGTCAGAGAGGTCGCACCTTTTGCAGCGGAAGTGTCACATGCGGGATAAAAAACGATCTTTATCAAACGTTTATCAATAAAAGTAGGCAATTAATGCAATAAAACAAGAAGAAGAATCAAGAATCTTCTACTCCCCTCGTCTTTTTTATGTCACGGTGACACAAACAACTAAATAATACAAAACAACACCAAGCATCATTCGTTTAGTGATACATTTGACAACCGTTATGGAGTTTGAATGCACAGTTGTTGCAGGTTTTTGTGCGTTCAGAGCTTCCACCGCCAAGTGTGCCGTGACGAGAGGATTTTAAATACATTTGTGATTTCCCGGTTTGAGTCAGTGCCAAATTTGCGTCAAAATGAAAGTGCATGAGTGCTGGTCTCTTAC
Source organism: Rhinogobius similis (assembly GCA_019453435.1). Classification (NCBI taxonomy): domain Eukaryota; kingdom Metazoa; phylum Chordata; class Actinopteri; order Gobiiformes; family Gobiidae; genus Rhinogobius; species Rhinogobius similis. The sequence goes on from CM033629.1 coordinate 10,171,600, forward strand.
TACGGCAACTCGTACATGGACAAACTACATCTAGCATGCTATATTAGACTTTTCTCTTTAAATATGTCCAGCATACTTTAAGTTAAATACGAGCTGAACGTTTGTGAAAACACATTTAACTGACAATAAACCTCGAGCAAACAGATTAGTGCAGAGAAACATCGAGGTCAACTGATATCAGAGTAATATTTAACCAGTTGCTATTCTTTATTTTTTTTTTTTATTAATTTATTCCTTTTTATCCACATCTGATATAAGGAAACTATCAGCTGCTCGACATGTTCAATATGAAAAGAAAGCTGTAACCCACTTATTTTCATTCAAATCAAATCAAACATTCTGGGGTAAATTAGAGTCAGTTTCTACTCCAAAAGCACAAATTTAAAAATGTAAATTTAAAAAAAATTAATAGGACTTATATATAGATTCTGCCTGGACTTTTTTACTTTATTTATTTTTATTTTTTTTTTTATCTTATTTCAAGTCCTTAAAATTATTTTTTGTTAAATTAGCTTCAGCTTTGAAAGAGGAATTGTCAAAACCAACAAAAGCCAAAAGTGTCAATCAGACAAAATCTACAGACACCAGCTTCACTTCTTCATATATTTCACAAAGAAATATTAGGCAGAGTTTAAAGTCTGATATTCCTCTGAGCAGAGCTTGTTTCTAAGTGTAATCAGAGTAAATCAGACTCTGCTTCACAAAGAGTTCAGCCAATAGTTTGTGCTCCAAAGGGTTCAGAAACAGCTTCAGATTGAAATGAGGCTCATTTTAGTTGGTTTAGTTAGTCAGTTTAGACCAGGCATGTCCAAACTCAGGCCCGGGGGCCAAATGCGGCCCTCAGACCAATTTTTCTTGGCCCTTAAGCTTCTTGGTGAACTGGCCCACATTGTCCTGATAAGTACTATTTACAGCACATTTCAGATTTTCTACAATTCTAACCTAAATAACTAACATTTTGGTGCGACACAGACCTGATATTAAGGCACTGAGACTGAATGTAGATGTGGTGGTGCTTAAAACAACAACAAAAAGTTTGGACACCCCTGGTTTAGACGTATCAAGAAAAAAAGATCCGAGCAGCAACTACTTGGTTTTGTGGCTGTGGCAGGTCTGAGATTCTACTGATTTTATCAAACGTAGACATTATGAAACTTTCTTGACAAGCTCTGTGTAAGTTAAATGATGGTGAAGACTACAGCTGACAGATAACACTAAACTGACTGACAGATAACACTAAACTCACTGACAGATAACTGCTTCTGGCTCTTTAAATGTTGAAATATTGTCAAAATATAGTCTATAGTCAAGTTAATGACAAGCATGACTCAAATTTAACAAATAACTCACTGTGGAATGCCATGCATCATGTTAATATCTAATTGTTACAGTAACACAGGAAGTTGATGTCACTCACTTCCTGTTCTTACAGCAGGCCACAGTCTGTTCTCCATTTGAGAACTGAACAGACGACAGGCTCAGCGACAGGAGACTCCCTGAATGGCATTTCATTCCGGGGGCGGAGCTTGGCGTTTTAATTTGATCACATCATCTGAGCAAATGTTTATTTTTGACAGTGTATTATTCACAACTAGGTGAGGGTTAAAATTAGGAACAATTTGTTAAAATGAAGGCTTAGCGTCATCGAGCAACAAACTGTACATTCAAGTACACCGCAGGCTAAATATCTATCTAAAAAAAACTTTGATTGTTGTTACAAACTATTTTGAGTTTAGGAACCATTTACTGATTAACATACCCTTAAGTTATTTAAATATTTATGTCACATTTTTATCGACTCAACTTGTTACAAATGTTTACTTTAAACATGGACATCCTCAACCAACTCGACAAACAGTGTTCTTGTTCTGATAGTCTTTAAGTGTTTACAAGTCATAAAAGCAAATCTGGTGACAAAATCCCCCAAAATATCTATTTTTTCCCTTTTTAGAACGTCTCAAAGAAATCTAGGTTTTAAGAGGACAAATATTTCTTACATAATAAAGTGCACATTACTTCTTCGTTAAGCCGTATAAGTTTAGTTTTAGACTTTAAATTATGTTTTGGAATACTTTAAGTAATAAGTAGCTTGACAATTTAACTTCAATTTTCATATTTATCAAATGAAAAACTGAGAAAATCCAAAGTTATGAATATTAAAATAGAAATTAAACTGTTGCTCACTTCATATCTCCAACTATAAGCAATATTTTAAAACTATTAGCGCTGAGAAAAATAATAATTTATTTAAAAACACGTTAAAATATTCAAATAATTACAATCTTTAACCCAATTACTTGAAGTTACAATATCTTGCCCCGTCCAAACAAATAAAACAAATACATCAAATCACTGTATTCTGTATCGTTAGAAGTCAAATAAACATGCTCAAACCTTTGTGTTGAATCGGTGTGTCCTCTCGACGCTGCCTCGTTTGAGTTTTGTCTGTCACTTCCTCTCTTGACTCGGCCTTCACAGCTGCACCTCTCAGTTCCTTTTTCTGCGCCTTCAGTGGAAAAACGCATGATGCTCGAGCTGCACCAGAGCAAAGTGCGACCCAAAATAACACGGGGGCAAACACGCATGTCTGAGAATCACTCCGTAATGAGAAAACGTGATGCAAATAAGGCAAGAAAGCACCGAAGCAGAGTCAATTTGAATTCCTGACGATCAAACTCGCAGTGAAATGACGTTCTCGAGTTTTCTGAAAACACTTAAGTCCTACGTTATAAAGTTTGTTCCTCCTGCCCTTGTGATAATCTTTGGATGAGAACAAAAGCTGTACCTATTTGTCACCAAAAAATAAAAAATAAAAAATTGGGTACTTCAGCTTTCATGTTTTGGATGTTTTTGTGTTTTTGATGTGTTTATTATGTTTATTATTGTTGATGTGCTTTAAATATTCATAAAAAGCGCACATACACAATCTAATGTGTCAACAAACCAGTCATGTGACCATTAGACACTTAACTTTTCCTTGTATTTGTGTTGCATGTTGTAATTTTTTATGTATCTGCCTGCCCAGGGACTACGGATGAAAACTAGCTTTGTAGCTATAATCCGGCATATTTACATCTGTTTTAAACTGATGTCCATTAATGTGCATTGTCCCTATCAAATAAATAAATACATAAAAAATAAATAATGTTTAATACAATGTATACAATGTCAAATGTGCACACCCTTAAACTAAATAAAAAGATAAGAAGAAAATGTTTGTTCTGCAAAGTGAAAGTAGCAGATAAAAGCATGGCATGACTGTTTCAATTTATCAACAAAAACAGAAGAAATTGACTTTTTTCTCTCAATATTTATCATTCAGGTACTTTTAGGTACTTTTTAGAGTCATTTGTAATAGTGTTTTTTTTTTTTGTTTTGTTTCATTTATAGTGTGAAGGGTGATTACTCAGGCTGAACAGTACCGCTTTCTGAGTCTGTGCAAATGTACAGTGCCCCACGAGGTGATAGGTTTTCTATTTTTATACTTTTTTTGTGCGTAGTTTATACAAAATTGTCTAGTATTTGATTCAAACAATAGATAACAGTCTCAATTTAATCAAACTTAGCCCCTCAAGAAGTTGTAAATGGTTAACTGTGCTGTTTATTTATTGTTCCAATGTTTTAGTTACATGGTGAATATTAAATGTTCACTGGTCTATGCTGCGTTGGTATCAGATCAAGTTATCTTCTTTATTATAGTTTATTGTCACACTTTAGTTTATTGCACCTCATGACAGGCCTTGTACGTGGGACGGATAAAGCTCACACTGATCGGTTGAATGTTTGTTTGTTCAGTGTTGTGACAGAAACACAACGATTTACAAAGACGACCAGCACAAAACAACACGAGGAAGGTGCTTTACAAACCTTTTGTTATTCAGAGTCAGAAGTTGCTTTGGTGTAAGGTGCAACATATTGATGAAGAATATTTATGCTTCACAAATGTATGAAACATTATAATAACAATATTTAAGAATGTAACACCAAAGGCTTATTTTGCAGTGTTTAAGCTTAAGTGTTAGATAAAGCAAAGGCCTGTAGAGTTATTATTTTGTTTACAAAGTTTCTTCTACTTTTACTTATTATTAAAAACTATTATGAAAAAGTCAGTGCATAGAGGAAGTCACCAGAGCAGCAAGTGCACTGGAGGCTCATTTAGGACAGTACTGGAGTCTGCCACTAGGGGGCGAGTCTTGTAGCTATTGCAGCAAGAAAATACAGCTGTGAGGAACCTGTGCCATGATAGTGAGATTATGGGGTCAGTGAGTTTACACCTGGGTTCAAAGAATAAGAATGAGCCTGAGAGGAGTAGTGCCCTAAACCTAGGAAACTATAGGAGAAGAGCCGAGCCGTGGGGGGTAATGGTTCTGAATATTCAGAGCTACACTACAAAAAGTGGATTTTAAGAAAGTAAAAAAGTCTTATAACAAGAAATAAATTCTTATTTTTTCTCTAAAAAGAAAAAAAATCTCGTCTAGGAAAAAAAACTTAAGACAAAAAATCTTATTTTAAGAAATAAAACCTAGCCTTTTCTGATTAAGATATATTTGCTAAACTCTGTTATTTTTTGCTTGTAACAAGATACAAAGGTTATTTTGAATCTTATTTAACTGTAGACTAAGAGTATTTTTCTTAATTTGAGAAAAAGTAAGAATACAAACATGTCTTGATATCATTATCAAGAAAAAAGCTGTAATTCATATGGGAATAAATTAGATAATTGTACTTATATCAAGCAAAATGTCCTTGAAATGTGATATCCAATAAGAAATTATTGCTTACATTATGGGTTCTCTCCGGGTTCTCCGGCTTCCTCCCACCGTCCAAAGACATGACTGTGTAGGTTAATTGAGAACTCTAAATTGTCCGTAGTGAATGAACGTGAGAGTGAATGGTTGTCTGTCCTTGTCTCTGTCTCTCTGTGTTAGCCCTGCGACGAGTTGGCCACTGTCCAGGGTGTACCCCGCCTAAGGCCCAAAGTCACTGGGATAGGCTCCAGTCACCCGCGACCCCTAACGGGAATAAGCGGTAGAAAATGAATGAATGAATGAATGAATGCTTACATTTTACAATTTTAAGGATATTTTTCCAACATCTAGTCTTAAAATGAGAAAAATATTCTTAAATTGAGCAACTTACAAACAAATCTTTACTGATTTATTCTTTTTTTAAGTATAATTTCCTTGACTTTCCCCTTCATTCAGAACATTTTGCTTAAATCAAGCCATTTACAGGGAGCAACTGGCTTAAATTGAGACATTTTTTCTTGTTTTTTGACTTATTTTTTTCTTGATCATCAGAAAAAAAATCTTAAAACAAGTTTTCTAAGCAAGAAATTTTTGCTTACCCCATTGGCAGATTTTTTTTGCTTAAAACAAGCAATTTTAGTCCAATTTTAAGTTTTTTTTTTTTCTTGTTTCTAGTAAGGCACTTTTTGCAGTGTATAAATTGGGCTGCATTCTCTTTGTTGGGGCTTCTGGAGGTTTTTTCTTCGTGTGACGATCTCTGTGGGTTTGGAGCCATGATCTGGGACACTGGTTAGAGGAGCTTTTTGCGTGGTCTGCGAACCACCCAGATCTTACATTTTACCAAGGATGAAGTTATTTTTTGGACAATAAAGACTCTATTGCATTGAGTTTCGTCGAGTTTGTCTTCTTCATTGTGTCAAACATGCAAGCGTTATCCAGAAGAAATTATGACACAACAATATAACAATGAATAAAATAGTAGCAAGATATACAATAGAAGACATGCATAAAATGAAGTTGTATTTATCTATTTATTTTTAAATTAGCCAATAAAATAAAATAGACTCAGAGTACATACATAAACTTTACAGTTGGCTGGACAGCAGTGCAAATAGATAACTCTTTTATGATATGATTGTTAAAGTGGCAGGTGTTATAAAGTGTTCATGAGTCCAGCACCAGAGGGCGGGCGGTTCTGGATGGACCGTGGCCTCCTGCTCGAGGGGAGGGGCTCAAATAGTCCACGTCCAGGTGAGAAGGGTCCGCTGCTTTAACAAAGACATTAACCTGCTAAGTGTTTCTCAAACAGTGATTAAAATGATTCTTTTTTCGCCTTTATTCAGGAGTGTTGAATCATGGGTTGGTTGGTCTAGTTTTGTCCCAAAAAATACCATATATTTTCACTCAATTATTCTCTGTTCCCAAAAAATTCCTGAAATGTAATTTATTTATTCATTTTTTGGCCCGTAGGCTTTATTGGTCAGGACAGCACAGAGTGAAATGGGGCAGTGACGTGTAGTAAATGGTCGGAGAAAATCCAAATTCACAACCCTGCGGCCTGCCCCACACAGCAGGCATACGTGCTATCCACTCAACCATGAGTGGCACAAAATGTACATTTTAAAGTGAAAATAAATGTCCATTTATGATAAAATAAGCAACAAATATTTTTCTAACGTTATAAGACTATTTACTCTTTTAATAAGCCGTTTATCATCCATTTCTGACCTAACCAAGTGAACTCTGAAGCTAACGCCCTCCAGGGGGTGCTGTGCACAATATGGATATACTAATTACCCTCATTTACATTATAGTGCCTGAAGGACGGAGGAATTATGTGGTAAATCACCAGGTCCCATTTCATTATGTTTTGGTGGATTTAGTTGAAACTTTTACACTTTATTTGACACTTTTACTCTTTGTTTGAAGGAATGTAGGAATGAACAAAACGATATACGATATATTTGGACCCAGAGTGCTGAAATCTCACTTACTGAATTTGTATCGTATAATATGTTATAAATGCAGCAACGAGGCCTGGGTAAGACACTGGGCAGTGGTTCTTAAACTTTTTCAGTCGCGACCCCAAAAATAACAATAGTTCACATTCGTGACCCCCAAAAACAAAAAATAGGCAACACGCAAAGTGAGAAATTTGCATTATATCTAATGTTTGACTTTATTTTGAGAATATAGACCTAGAAAATGACTTTAATAGGCCAACAAATAGGAATCTACATTTACCACTGCATTTGAAGGTGTCAAGTCTTGTTTAACACCATTGTATCAATTTTCCCCCATCATTTGGGGTCCCGACCCCTAGTTTGAGAACCACTGCTTTACATGTTTGTCACTCTGAGGAGGCAGGGCTTATCAGCTTTACAGTTTAACTGGAAATCAATGGGCCTGTTTTTATTATTAACCCATTATTAAGCTTTTCCATCAACTGTGAAAAAACAAAAAGCGATTCAACTGTAAACATACCTCGAATACAACATCAGATTAAACATGAAGTAAACTGGTTAACAGTGAATAAAGATAATAGCAATAATAATAAAAAAAATTAAAAAATATATATATATATTTATTTTATTTTTATGTTTATTTTTATTTTATTTATTTTATAGAGAAATAACTTAAGATGCTACAGCTTGTTTATTTTTAGCTGCACATATTTAAGTGTAGGAGAAACCGGAGAACCCGGAGAAAACCCACACAAGCACTCCAGACGGAACCGAGTCAAGGGACAAGGACCGGGACGATACTGTGATGTATCTGCCTTCACGCTCAGTAGATCTTAAAAAGCACAGCCATCTCTGCTCCACATCTGGACAGACTTCACCAAATCCTGCCACGTGACGACCACAAGCTTGAGTCCGAGTCTAAGGGCCGTGTGGGGCCCTGTCAGGAGCTGCGCTGTTCTGTTTGATTGGATCCGGGCCGCGCACGAGTGGAACCGGAGGGACTCAAACCGAGCTCCGAGGTTCAGGCGGAACCAGCGCCTGCGGGGCTTCAGTGTACAGTGTACTGCCAGCACCAACTGTCTTCCGCTTCATGGGAGGGCATCCGGAGCTCTCTCCTCTCTCCGTGCAGCAGCCGCGCTCTTTGGTTCAGGCCTTGTGGATGAGAAGGGGGTCCACGCAGCTCTGGCCGCTCCGCGCGCTCCTTCGTCGTGGAGCGTGTTTTAGACACGTGCGCGCCTCCGCCCCCAGGGCAGCAGAGCCGAAATGTGGCTCCAGAGCGAGCGCCTCTGGGGCCCCTCAGCCGGAGCACTGTCGCCTCCGCGTGACTCACGGGTCAGAACCGTAGGCTCTTCCCCGCGGAGCCTGGACCTAAAGAAGGGGAACATCCCCTTCAGCCTGGAAGGCCGAGGACCTTCAGGCGGGTCCGACACCGCGCTGGGGGCCGGAGCAGAGCGCCGGGGCTGGGCACGGACTGTCGTTACCCCGTAAATCAAGACCGTGTGAGTGGCTCCAGGTAGACTGAAGTCCACTGCCCACTCTCCATAGAGTGGTCCGGGCACAGGGTCTGGACCTCGTGGATCGGACATTTAAACTGAATTCAGTGGATGCTGAACTTGTGATCTTCTCTCTTTGCTCTCTGAAATGCAATGATTCTTCTGAGCCGCTGGCCGCTTATATGGGCCTCAGAACTGTGACGTCACGTTCCAATCTCAGCATCATCAGATGACGTCAAAATGACGTCACCGTCTGTCACGTGACACGCGCGACAATATGTACAACAATCAGTTTGAACAAGCACAAGCTTTTAATCCTAAAGCTTTATTCCTAAAATGATTTCAGACGATGCGTTCACAGCAGGATGTGATCGACTGCTGCATTATTTGGTTCGGGCTTTAACATGCTCTTGTACTTTTGCTCTGACATCTTTTAAAACTTAAAATAGTGAATCTTCGGTCAGTCGTTCCTTGAACTTGAATTGAAGATTTCGTGTTGGCACGAGTAATTTAACTGAAGAAATACACAAAACCTAGCTTGCCCCAGCGTGCTAATGTGAGCACTCTGGTATAATGCAGTGGTTCAAAATAACAATAGCTCACATACACGACCCCCAAACACAAAACATAGGTGACATGCAAAGTGATAAATTATCCTGATATCTAATGTTTGATTTTATTTTTAGATATAGACCCAGAAAAATGACTTTAACAGGCCGACAAATAGGAATCTAAATTTTAAATTTACCACTGCATTTGAAAAGTGTCAAGCCTTGTTTAAGACTATTGTATAAATTTTTCCCCATCATCTGGGGAGACCCAGAAATCATTTCACGACCCCCTAGTTTAAGAAGCACTGCCTTAAAGGTCCTACTGAACCATGATAGAGGAATATGGCTCAGGTTGAACCATTGAACTTCCTCCCTACTTTGATTTGAAACCGCAACAGAGGAATAACTCTTAAGGACAGTCGAAGTCCACATGATTTTCATCCAACAAAACGTCTATAAAATGCTTCTAAGAATCGGTCTAATGTTTTATCCTACATAGCAGTTTCTACAAAGCACGGTGAGGTTTAGAGGGCATTTTCCTGAACTATTCAGGATTCCAGAAGTTGCCGTTCGCACCGCTGTCTTGTTTCCGTTGTATTAGTTTACATGGAGCAGACGAGCTCAACAGAAAATAAGTTCTACATGGACTAAAAAGACGTTTTCAGACTGACCAGGAAATCGGTACGTTGACTTGTTGCTCGTGTTCATTAAACATTTTACACAAATCAACCTACTTTATGTAACATTCTACATAGGCAGGACTAAACTGAGATTAAGGAATCGCTTTAATGAACACAAATATGCCATCAAAACAAAAAATCTCAATTATCCTCTGGCACAACACTTTCAACTTGCTGGCCACACAAATGTTGGACAGTTAAAGGTGATGGTCATCGAAGCCATTCCTCTTAGCATTCGAGGTGGAGACAGGCTGAAGTTGCTCTCACAAAGAGAGACCTTTTGGATAGTGACTTTAAATGCAACAGTATTCCCTGGACTCAATGATGATCTGGACTTCTCAATGTTTTTATAAGCGTCCTTCGCTCTATATTGTTATTGTATGATGTTTCTAATATGTGCACTGTGAGTCTGTTTAATATGTGGTTGTATAGAACAGTGGTTCCCAAAGTGGGGGTCGGGACCCCCCGGGGGTCGCGAGGGGTGAGCTGGGGGGTCGCGAGATGATTTCAAGATCTATTTTGAAGAAATATGAGACTATATTTGCTCTATATTTCTAATTAAATACAGTATTATTTAGTGAAATAGGGTATAATAAGACAATAAACTATTCAAATAACCAACATTAAACCTGATTTGATACTTAGAATTATTTTTCATTTCGCTTTGGGGGTCCCGAGTGGGTTGCATGGCTATATTGGGGGTCCTGGCCAGAAAAGTTTGGGAACCCCTGGTATAGAATACAAAGATTCTTCAACTTGGGCCCTAGTAGTAGCTCTTCTATGAACTAGTCATGCCTACTTGTAAAAACTCTGCTTGTCGTGTCTTCTGTATAGTTTTGAAAGTGGGTTATTCCTGGTACATAAGGTGAATAAGATATAAAAAGTCAAATACAATACTTTAAAACTGTTTGTCCTAATCGACCAAGTCTGATTCTATGAGTATTGCTGATCCAGAGTAGGCGCTCAGTTGAACCTGCAGCTTGTCCAGTTCAGAGAGTGTGCGGCTGCACTCCTCATAGACCTGAGCGACGCCGTCTGCAGAGGCCGAGAGTGTGAGACCTTCTGTGAGGACAAACACCTCCAGTACGCTCTGCTCCAGCCTCATGATGTTCACTCTGTCTGTGCCAAGAAGAACAGCCCAGGACGACCTACGCAGCTCCTCGCAAACGCGCTTCACCTCCTCCAGCTTAGGGTTCAGCAGCGACACTTTGTTCCTGAAGTCTCGGATGGACGCGTTTACCGTGCGGACTATTTTAACTTTCTCTTTCAGTGTGAAAATAAAGAAAAGCACTGGAGCAGCTAACATTAAGATTATAACTTGAACAATGGGATTGGGATGTTCACGGATTTGTTCTGGCCTCTCTTTAGATATTCCTCGATAAATAGTCAGATCCACATCAAGAGATTCACTGTGTATTGTATGTAAATTTATAGCAACTGCAAGGATAATTGTCAAGATTCCGAGCAACACGCTGAATCCAAAACAAGCTTTGAGAGCGTACTTGTGTTGTTTGACTCTTTCACTCATTCTCTGGCAGTTCTGAACATTTTGCAGCATGCTTTGGTGATGCTTTTCAAAAAGTATGATGAACATGTACGCGTTGATATTGAGTCGGTTTATGGACTCTGCAGCTCGACGACGACTGCTTCCAAACATCGCCTCCACGAAGTCGAACATTTCGAAATGTCGCAAAAATGTCTGGTGCTTTGCGTTGTTTGTCGGATGACTCTGGGTCATGTAATCTGCAAAACAAAATATATACATTTTTCACAATGTCCATTTGGAAGTATAAAAACCAGAACACACGGCAGGATCATTTGCCCAGACTTCAGGGTGTTGGAAAAGTTGGATCTTTCAGAGTGATTTTTAAGCCGCTGTGCACGTCATGTTTGTGGCGTCAGAGCGAGAAAAAGGACAATGATTAATCACCTTCGTCAAGATAAGAACGTGAGCTAAAAGAAAAGGGACCATTTCGCCGGTGTTAGAGTCTCAAAGATGCAATAGTAGCGTACCATCCAAACAGAGCACTTAGTTCTCAAAATGCTGGACTATTGTTGAGTCTCTAAAAGCACAGAGCGTTGACCAAGCTCCTGTGTTATGGAACCAGCTCCTGTTCATGTTAAAGAGGCCGACACAGTCTCTACATTTAAGACCAGGCTCAAAACATTCCTCTTTGAAACAGTTTATGGTCAGGTCGATTAGGAAGAGAAATAAAAACCTACAGTTTTTACAGAGCAAGTATGGAGCTTGAACACTGTCCTCTGGTTCTTTCTACTTTCTCATCAACAATATTTAAGATTCTTGTTCACCTATAGTTTATTCATTGCTGTTCACATGTTTTTTCTTCACATGTTTTTTTTCTTTTATTTCTTCGACTACACCTCGGAGTGCGCTGGCTTTGTTAGCACACAACTTTAGTCTCTGAAGTCTTTGCGTTCATGTTAGTCTCACGTTTATAAATCGATGAAGACTCAAAAATCATGTTGTGTTTTCTCGGCCTTTAAGGTGCACAGCAATCTCCGGGAGAAAAACAGCAAGCAAAGTACTCTAACTGGACTGATGAAAGATAGAAGATAGATAGTGCACCTTTAGATAAGATAGATAATGCATACAAATTGGATACAACATGAGGTGAAATGGCTCCCTGAGGAAGCTTGCATTGAGCACCTAAAAAGTTAAGAAACAGCCCTGACAAAACCAGGGTTAAATGAAGACTAAAAAATGTTAAAACAACGCCATTATCAGGTGTTACTCAAGACTACACCAGGACTAAAACAAAAACAGAGGAGGACAACAACTAAACAATAATAATATGTGTTAAAAGAGAGCTCAGTCAGTGCTAAACTAGAACACCAAACCGTGACAGAAGAAGAAACCTCAAAAAGATTTGTGTACCATTACCTATGTCTCCAGTAACTAATTTGAAACTAGTAATATAAAACAAATTGTACGCACCTTGTAGACAGGTTAATCTCTGCTGTTTAACTCTTTAAACCTCAAAACCATGCCCAAATAAAGTTGCTTTTCCTAATGTTTCCTTCCCAGTCCAGCTGTTGGCTTTGGACCAGTTCACATTGACACGTCAGACTTTATCGATGTTGATTCACTTCTCCCATGAGTCACTGGCAAAGGTGGAGTCCAAAACAAACCCATAAAATCGCTTGAGGGAGGCTGTGAATCTAATCACCTGAATAATCATTTTATGCTGAAGTCTTTCTCTCTACAACCTGTCATTTCTGTACCTTCAGATTGGACCTATTATCGGAGCACTAAAGAGCAGGGCTGTAGACGAGGGGGTTTGGTTCTTCTTTGATTTATTGGTTTGATGTCGTCCTGGTCGACCAAAATTAGTATTAGTCGTCTAATTTGGGGGGATTTTAAAGGATTTATATTCACAACAGCAGAGAGGAGCGGCCATGTAGTGAGTTGCCTTGAGATGTGGGTGTGAACTTGCTCATTTTAGTCAGACGTTTTGGAAAAATAGGCCAGAATGGTAACTTAACCAACCTACATTTCGACTTTCACCTTTTGTTATAATCTATAAGTCAAAATCAGAAGATACAAGTGGTTGAATTTGGTTTCTTCTTCTTTTCTTTTGGCGGCTGGGAGAACTCAGATAAGAACTGCTGTTCCTCCACATCAAGAATAATTAACTAACACTGAGCTGTAGAGCTAGGTTTTTATTGACTGAAACATGTACATAAAATAAAAATCAAATGTCTGAAACAGGGATGTCATAATATTACATTTTAGCCACGACGATTGTGAGAAAAAACATCACAATATAAAGATTATTCATGATTATTGACACAACAAAACAAAAGTCAAGTCCTTAGTTTCTTTCATTCTAACACAAAACTGTTTCTATGGTAATCAACATGTCACTTCAGTAAAAGTACAGATACAGGAGCAAAAGATTACAAGTAAATGTGGTATATTAAAGAATCTACTTCATCCATCCATCCATCTTCTTCCGCTTATCCGGGGCCAGGTTGCGGGGGCAGCAGTCTGAGCAGGGACTCCCAGACTTCCCTCACCCCGGACACTTCCTCCAGCTCCTCCAGGGGGATCCCGAGGCGTTCCCAGGCCAGCCGAGAGACATAGTCCCTCCAGCGTGTCCTGGGTCTACCCCGGGGCCGCCTCCCGGTGGGACATGTCCAGAACACCTCCCGAGGGAGGCGTCCAGGAGGCATCCTGAACAGATGCCCGAGCCACCTCAGCTGGCTCCTCTCGACGTGGAGGAGCAGCGGCTCTACTCCGAGCTCCTCCCATGTGACTGAGCTCCTCACCCTATCTCTAAGGGAGCGCCCAGCCACCCGGCGGAGGAAGCTCATTTCGACCGCTTGTATCCGTGATCTTGACCTTTCGGTCATTACCCAGAGCTCATGACCATAGGTGAGGGTAGGAACGTAGATTGACCGGTAAATCGAGAGCTTTGTCTTTCGACTCAGCTCTCTCTTCACCACAACGGTCCGATACAGCGCCCGCATCACTGCAGACGCTGCACCGATTTGCCTGTCAATCTCACGCTCCATCCTTCCCTCACTCGTGAACAAGACCCCGAGATACACTTGAGGCAAGGACTCTCCACCCACCCAGAGAGGGCAAGCCACCTTTTTCCGGTCAAGAACCATGGCCTCGGATTTGGAGGTGCTGATCTTCATCCCAGCCGCTTCACACTCGGCTGCAAACCGTCCCAGTGCATGCTGCAGGTCCTGGTTTGAGGAAGCCATCAGGACGACATCGTCCGCAAACAGCAGAGATGAGATCCTGTGGCTCCCAAACCGGACGCCCTCCACGCCCTGACTGCACCTAGAAATTCTGTCCATAAAAACTATGAACAGAACCGGTGACAAAGGGCAGCCCTGGCGGAGTCCAACATGCACTGGGAACAGGTCTGACTTACTGCCGGCAATGCGAACGCAGCTCCTGCTCCGGTCATACAGGGACCGGACAGCCCTTAACACAGGGCCCCGGACCCCATACTCCCGGAGCACTCCCCACAAGGCGACCCGGGGCACACGGTCGAATGCCTTCTCCAGATCCACAGAACACATGTGGACTGGTTGGGCAAACTCCCATGAACCCTCGAGCACCCGATGGAGAGTATAGAGCTGGTCCAGTGTCCCACGACCGGGACGTAAACCACAGGCTCCTCCTGAATCCGAGGTTCGACTATCGGTCGGATTCTCCTCTCCAGTACCCTGGAATAGACCTTACCGGGGAGGCTGAGGAGTGTGATCCCCCTGTAGTTGGAACACACCCTCCGGTCCCCCTTCTTATACAGAGGGACCACCACCCCGGTCTGCCAGTCCAGAGGTACCGTCCCAGACTGCCACGCGATGTTGCAGAGACGTGTCAGCCAAGACAGTCCCACAACATCCAGAGACTTAAGATACTCAGGGCGGATCTCATCCACCCCCGGAGCCTTGCCACCAAGGAGCTTGCCGACAACCTCAGTGACTTCAGCCAGGGTAATGGACGAGTCCGCCTCCGAGATCTCAGCCTCTGCTTCCTCCTCGGAAGACGTGACAGTGGGATTGAGGAGGTCCTCAAAGTATTCCTTCCACCGTCCAACCACATCCCCAGTCGAGGTCAACAGTTCTCCACCCGCACCGTAAACGGTGTTGGTGAAGCACTGCTTCCCCCTCCTGAGGCGTCGGACGGTTTGCCAGAATTTCTTTGAGGCCAACCGACAGTCCTCCTCCATGGCCTCCCCGAACTCCTCCCAATCCCGAGTTTTTGCCTCTGCAACCGCACGGGCTGCAGTACGCTTGGCCTGCTGGTACCTGTCAGCTGCTTCAGGAGTCCCACAAAAAATCTACTTAAACTCTTTAGTAGTTAGTATGTAGTTAATACTTGGTCGGGGTTTGAACTCAAAATCTGGTTTGGGAACTAAAAAAAATAACCCCTCAAATACTTTTTTTTACTTTTCAGTCCTTTTCAAAAATGTGGAGTAGAAAGTATACATTTCTACTGAAAATTGTCTGTAAGTAAAGTACAAATACCTAAAATGTTACAACAGTACTTTTACTTCTGTACTTGTACTTGTACTGGTAATTCACCATATTTATTAAATCAAACTTTCTGAATGCAACAGTCAAGTTATTGTGCCACAAACAACTTCACACAGAAGAAGAATTATACATTTAGGTGCAATTTTTTTCTAGTGCAAATTAAATTGAAATGATGTAATTTGGCTTCCAAAATAGTTTTGGTTATTATTTTTTTTTATTTGAATAATCACAAATGTTCATTAAACAAATAATCTTGCCATCCTTAGTCTGAAACATTAAAACAAAACATACATAAAAGAGAGATCTGTCACAAGAGCGTCTGCCACGCGTCAATGATCAAACATTATATTCATAGCACTATAACTCACTTCAACTGCTCCTCGTTAAACACCGCAGAAAACCATATGTGTGAAGAAACAGCCTAGCCTAACTTAAAATGACTTGAATTTGTATTTTTTTTTAAAGGAAAAATAGTATGCTTTTTTATATCGTTATTAGCCTTTAAACATGCTCTTTTGTACCTTACGTTTACCGTCTCATGTGTTTTTTTAATTTTATTTTTTATAATAGACTAAATGAATATCTGTATCTTTACTGTTTCCCACAGCACTCACTGAATTTAGACGCCATCTACTGGCTGCATTGCACTTGTACAATTTAAATATATTATTACTCAAAGGACTGCATGTTATGTTAACTAGCGAGTAGCTCCAGTGATTGTGTTTTGAAGGCAGAAAGTCTGGAGATGATTCAAGGACTTAAAACAGAAGAAGATTCTTGGATAAATGACGTCAATTATTGGAAAAACGAGGGAAGGAGATTGAATTGAGTATTTTTGATGGTCAGAGGCAGGCACTAACAAAGTGGTGTGTTGTCCTGGGCCTCTGGGTCTTAGGGGCCCAGTCTTGGACCCTCTATTAAAAATATATTATAGGGGGCTTCTTGCCCCAGATCCCCAAATATCTGTTGACGGACCTGGTTGGTGGGTCGGTGGATTTTCTAACCAGCATTTCTCAAATTAGCGTGAATGAAGCTAAATGCACCTCCAGGTTTTTGATAACAGAACATTGTTAAAATCAATATAGCATGATATTTTTCCTTTAACTCATCTAGATAAAATGATGATCGATGATTATTTCTTTTTTCTGTGATCCTTCATGTCCTGTATGTCATTTTTTGGTCTTTCACCTCGCTGTAGAAACTCAGACGAACCTTCATCTTCTCCAGTTGGTTGAAGATGTCGACATACTCCTTCTGCACTTCGGCGATGGTTCCTGAAGTCGCCGTGTCTGTGAGTTCCTCCATCGCACGGAGCAGTTCTGAGATGCTCTCCTCAACCCTCGTCAGGTTGTGTTTTTCAATTCCCAGCCCCAAACTCCCCTTCAGGTCCTCGCAGCGCTGCTTCAGTTTGCCCAGTTCAATGATCAGCCAGAAAACGGTCTTCCTAAAGTCTCGAATGTTTGAGTTAACATCGTTTAGGTCAGATTTTTTCCGAATATGAGAGGCTAACGGAAAGACAATTAATAAAACAGGAAGTAAACCAATCGCTAAAAGCAATTCAAAATACTGTTGCTGAACATACATAACTGCAGCAAAACAAACAAGCCCGAGAACCATAAACCCTCCAAACATAAAACCTACAGAAATGTAATGTAACTGATTGAGGTTAACAGACAGAAACTGACAATTATGTAAATTCGTTTTCATGTTTGCATGAGAAGAATCAAAGCGTTTGATGAAAGCTTCTGCATTTGCAGTGAGACCGTTCATCAGGGGCTGGGATTCGGATTTGGAAGAACATCGGGCCATTTCTGGATCCTTTCTGAACTTTTCTTTGTTTTTAAGATCAGATCTTGTTGTTGTTGTTGTTGTCGTCATCTGGTTAATCAGTGATGAATTTATGGTTATGTTGCTCAGGTATGATCTGGAAGCCCAAATAAAATATAATCATTTGAGATAAGTGGAAGATAAACGGAAATAAAATAACTACATACAATTAAAACTTGTGGAACGTTTCTGAACAAAATCTTCTCTATCTATATACCTGGGCTGTGTCCCACCAAAGTGGGGTAGCCTAGACAGGGCACACACCCTCACTCCCCCCCCAAACCCTCCTTCCGTGACCCCCCTCCCCCGTCAGCCCCAGCGCCCCCTCCGCATCACCATCACAACTTGTTAACACCTCTGCCAAGGAGGCCAAGCCCACACTGGCGTCCGCCCGCCCCCCATCCATGCACTGGATTTAATCAGGCAGCCAGCGTACCCGAGCGGAAAACCCCCAGGACCCGCCCCAGGCGCCACAAGGGAATGAACCGGCTAGACCCAGAGTGCAAACCGGACCACCACCAGCACCCGGGAAATTCTCCAGAGGACCACACAGGGACAGCCGCCGCACCCAGAGAGGGACAACGAAACCCCAACACACCTCCCGTCCATCACCGCTGTTGCCCCACTTCAAGTCCAAACCAATTGCACAAATGATTTAAACATTATTATTGTTGATTTAAACATTATTATTGTTGATGATGGTTTAAACATCCCCCCCCCCCTCTCCGAACATTTTTTCCGTATCCTATGTTGCCCTATATTATGTATAATGTGTAAGCTATATATAGTGTCTAAAAGCATTAAAAGGAGGAGGACATTGTCCTGCAAGCCTAAGTGTAGGTATTCAGCTTGCCCTAACTAAGAAATGATGCATTAAAACAAACTTAAAACATTGGGAGAGGGTCCAGGTTCAGATTATTTCCAATTCTCCCACAACACAACAGTAACAGTAATAACTAGAGGTGCACCTAGATACCGTCGCCCCCCTCCAGGCGCCCCCGCCCACCATACAAACCCCCAGAGAACCCCGGATCCAGATGGCCATCCGGACCACACCCCTAAGCACCAGCCAGCCACTCCCTCGGCACCCCGAAACCAGACCCGGCGACACCACCCAAGCCCGCTAGCACACCCCCAAACAACCCAGCACTCAGATGGACTCACAGACCAATGCCAGCACCAACCCAACATCCCAGGAGAGGCCGTTTAGCCGTGATGATGTTGGGGAAAGGGCACTTGATTTAAGGTTTAAGGACTGATCTAAACCACACCACACTGCACCAGGGTCAGCGGCACAGCCCAGTGTGGGCACTTCCACAGCAGGGCCTCAGCCGAAGCTGGTTTCCCCCTGCCGCTTCATACCAAGACCAGTCCTGTACCACACCCATCCATTCATTCATACACAAACTCTCTCCATCCATCCCTGTCCTGAGCAGCCTCTCTCCCTTGCATCCCTCTTGCATTCAACGCTCTTCTTACACCCTCTGTCCATCCCATTCGCGGTCGTCCTCTCATTCTCACTCCACTCACATCAGATTCATATACCTTTTTCACCAATCGCTCCCTTTCCATCCTCTCCACATGTCCAAACCATCCCAATGCCTTTTGCTCTGCTTTATCAGCCAACTCTTGCAACACACCAGTTCTCTCTCGGATGTCTTTGTTTCTCACACGATCCATGCGCGTCACACCACACATACTCCTCAGACATCTCATCTCAACTACATTCAACTTCCTCTTCTCCGCAACTTTCAAACTCCACGTTTCAGCCCCATACAACGCAGCAGGCACCACCACACCCTCATACAATCTCCTTTTCGCATCCATTCCCAGTGACCTACATTCAAACACTCTCTTCATTCCCCCCCATATCTTACGTACTTCATTCATTCTAAACTCTACCTCACCCCCCATTCCACCATCCACACCAACGTGCGACCCCAAATACTGAAAACACTCTACCTCTTCCAACAACTCCCCATTTAATACCACATTCAACCTACGTTCATCCTTTGACCTCGTGCACCTCATCACCTTACTCTTATTCACATTTACTCTCAACTTCACACACCCTTCCAAACTCCTCAACCAAACGTGTCAAGCTCTCCTCTGAATCAGCCACTAGTGCAGTATCATCTGCAAACAACAACTGATTCATACTCCATTCGCTGCCATCACCATTCACCATGCTCACACCCTTACCAGGCACTCTTGCATTTACCTCTTTTACCACACCATCCATATACACATTAAACAACCACGGAGACATCACACATCCCTGACGCAAACCAACCCTCACAGGAAACCACTCACTCATGCTATTTCCCACTCTCACACACGCTCTACTGTTTCTATAAAAACTCTTCACACCTTCCAACAATCTACCATCGATACCATACAAACTCAACACAACCCACAACGCCTCTCTATCAATTCTATCATACGCCTTCTCTAAATCCATAAACGCCCAAAACACCTCCCTCCCCTTAGTCAAATACTTTTCACACACCTGTCTCACAGCAAACACCTGGTCCACACATCCTCTACCTCTCCTAAAACCACACTGCTCTTCACCAATCATACACTCAGTCCCCTCTACTACCCTGTTAATCAACACTCTCCCATACACCTTGCCTACAACACTCAACAGACTGATACCCCTATAACTACTACAGTCATACTTATCACCCTTACCCTTGTACAGTGGAACCACACACGCACTCGTCCAGTCAAGCGGCACCTGCCCACTTACAAAACACACATTCAACAATCTCACACACCACTCGATCACACTCGCTACACCACACTTCAAACATTCCACAGTACACCCATCCACACCTGCAGCCTTTCCTGCTTTCAACTTACCCACAGCTTGCTCAACTTCCTCTCTCGTAATAAACGCTTCATTCAACTCTCCCAGTACATTCAGTCTGCTTTCCCTTCCATCCGTCACAATCACAGCATCCCGATCTTCCTCCACATTCAACAGCCTCTCATAATACTCCGCCCACCTCTTCTTTACTGCATTCCCCTCATTCAGCATCCTTCCATCCTCTGTTTTCACTTTCTCCTCCCTCCCAGACTCTCCCTTTCGCACTCTTTTCACCTCCTTCCAAAACAAAAACTGTCTGCCTCACCTTTCGTCCGCAGCCACTTTTGCCTCACGCACAGCTCTCTTTGCATCACTTCTCTTCTCCTTATAACACTCATACGACTCCCTGTCCTCTCTCTGCAGCCATACTTCGTACGCACGTCTCTTTTCAGTTACAGCCAACCTTACGTCCTCGCACCACCATTCACTTCCCTTTTTTACACCACCCCCAACACATCTCACACCACACACTTCCTTTGCACACCCAACCACTGCACTCTTGAACTGTTGCCATTCTTCCTCCACACCAACAACCATTTGATCCTTCACCTCATTCCACCTGCCATCTATTTTCTCCTGATATTCACACACTTTCTCTCTGTTCTTCAAAACACTCACTCTCAAAACTTCTCTCACATCCCCACTCTTTCTCGATCTCACCCATGGCATACCCACACGCAGCCTTCCTTCCACCAAATAATGATCAGACATACCTCCACTCTCTCCCCTCCTCACACTTACATCCAACAATCTACTACATGCAACCTTTGAAACCACCACATAATCCATCAATGCTTTATCAATCACTCTTCCACCATCCTGCCTCACCCACGTATACTTATGAATCTCTTTCTTTCTGAACCATGTATTCCCAATCACCATCTCTCTCTCAGTGCACGTTCCTATCAGTCTCTCACCACTATCATTCTTTCCAGGTACACCATGCACGCCAACAACACCCTCAACTTTCTCATCACCCACTCTAGCATTCAGATCTCCCATCAGCACTACATTCACATTTGCACCAAATCCTTGCAGGCACTCATCCAAGTCATTCCAGAAAGACACTCTCTCCTCTTCATTCTTCTCACTGCCAGGACCATACGCACTCATGAACACCCACAGCTCATTCAGAAATTTCACTTTCACCCACATCAGTCTTGGTGAGATCTCCTTCCATTCAACCACACATCGTCTCACCTCACAACTCACCAACAAAGCCACACCTTCTCTTGCTCTCCCACTCTCTACACCAGACCTTCTCCCACTCACACTTCCAAACACACACTCACCCTTCCCTTTCATCTTTGTCTCACTCAGCGCTAACACGCTCATTCTCCTTCTTCCAAACATCCTTCCAATCAAATTTCTTTTACTTTCGTTCGTACTACACCCACGCACATTCAAGGACCCAATCTTTAGGGTTTGGGGAGACAACCTCCCCTTCCCAACTCTGCCCTGTCCATTACTAGGAAACAGCTACAGGGGAAAGGATTCCCAGTCCTCTCGCCCCGTCCCTTTTAGTCGCCTTTTACGACACGCAGGGAATACGGTGGTAGTATTCTCTAGTCTGGCTGCTGTGCTGTGAGCAGCCAGACTGCCCCCCCCTAACCACTGGGGGAACAAAATCTTAAAAAAGAGATATTTGAATTTCAACTTTTTGAATTAGGAAAGCATTAACTCACTTACAGCTGGGCATTTTTTGTAAGTTTGTACATTTAGTATTTTCATCCAAAGAGCACATTGTAAAAGCAGGACGCTGCTGTCTGCTGTTAATAATATGGTATTTTCTCTCTCATCAAGCTGGAAGTCGGAGCTGACAGCAGTGCTCTGATTGGCTGAGCTTGGATGGTCCGCCACAGTTTCACTTTATCGTCTGAAAACTTTTCAAAGCTGTGCACACAGCTAAAATGAATGCACATGAATATTCACCTTATTCCGCCCACTTTTGCCTCTTTTTGCCAGAGATACGAGCTCCGACAAGAACCCTGTTTGCTCACCCACCGGCGAACGAGGGAAAAGTCTCATTGTACGTATAAGTAAATATTATTAAGTAGATGGATTTGTGTAAAATGTTTAATAAACACGAGCAACAAACAAACAAGTCAACAATGCACCAACAATGCAATTTCCTGTCCGGCCTTATTCCATCAAAATATCAACAGAAATACATAGATTTTCTGCTGTCAAGTTCTTGCTGAGAAGTACCCTGATATAAATAAAAAATAGCAAACGAAATATAATAAAATATGAAGGATAAATGCACTTACAATGTCTCTCTTCTCTTGCGTTTCGTCTCTTAGCTTTGGTCCACAGGTGTGACTTTGCCCTGCTTTTTATTTCCTTATTGCAGCTATTTGACTCCACCTTTGTGTGACACGGGCTGGAGGTTTATAACTAAAGCAGAGCATATGGTCAGCTGTATATATCACTGAAATATACAGAAATAATCACAATATCATTAGAAGAATTCTATATCATTAGATTTTCAATGCATTTAACTGGTGTACATATAAGCTACTGGAGATTCTAGTCATAAAGGAGGTTAATCATAGTTTTAAAAATGCAAATGTTGTCTATAACCACTGCCACTAACTTAATGGTTATGTAGTACAGTGTTTCTCAAGCTATGGTACATGGGCTGCCTCTATACGTGAGTCATTTGCGGTTTGAATATTTTCTTCTTTTATTCTTCTTCTTCTTTTAGAGAAAAGTCCATTCATGTTTTTGTTCTCCTTTGGGTTAAAACGAGACACTGCAGGCAAAACTCTTTTTTTTCTTCCATTTTTGTGGTCTGGTCAGTTTGCTCTCTGAAGATATCGACTTTCATGTGGAAACAAGACAAGATCCTCCTAAAGATGTTTTATTGTTTTATTTAAGGTGAGACGCTGCAGGTGAATAGGAAAACATCTTACATTTAAAGATATTAATTGTAAACTTCTCCTGTAGTTTACTCACATAAATGTAAGAAAAAATGTATTACATGTGTTTCAAAGGTACCAAACACAGGAAAAATGTACGGGACAAAATGATTACTAATACACAAAGATCTGCAATTATAATAAAGCATAATAAACAGGGTAAAACATACTAAGAACTAAAACAAGTCAAAGCTCCCTTTCACAATCTATAAGCAGTACTTTTTCCTCCAAGCCTCCACCATCACAACTGAAGCAACAAACTTACAGAGAGAGAAAGACCCGACTGCAATATGTGCCACTGTATGAGCCAGTTTCAATGAGCCACGTTACATTGTACAGGTACAGGGCTTTTGTGCTGCCCTGTGGCCGTACCTGCTGTCAATCCGGTCAGATCTTTGACGCTAAGCAGGTGGGGCCTGGTCAGTGCTTGGATGGGAGACTGCTGGAACACCAGGTGCCACAGGGGGGCGCTGGAGGAAGGTTGGAGGTTGTTGTGTCCTTAGGCAAGACACTTCACTCACATTGCCTAGTGTGAGAGTGGTGTGTGTGTTGATGGCTGGTTGGTGCTGGTCCGAGGGGCCGACAGCCTCGCTTCTGTCAGTCTGCCCCAGGACAGCTGTGGCTACAATAATAACTTACCAGACCATTTGGAGAGAATGAATGATGCATGTGAAGCATCTTTGGGAGTCCAGAAAAGCGCAACATAAGTATGATGCATTATTATTGTTATTATTATTAATTATGTTGATTGAATGTAGAGTCCATACAACTTCAACTGAGATAATATTGAATCCACATTGATGATTGATGTGATGTTGATGTTGAAAATTCAATGTTTAGTTGAGCTGATGTTTTTTCACTGTGCAGATCAGAGGTGATATCAACCACTGTTCAGTGTTGATCTGCACGAGCAGCATGAAGAGATCAATGTCAGATATTGACTCTGATTGAACCAAAGGCCTGATGGACATCAGTGTTGATCCAATGACAGTTTGGTATCTGGACGCTCAGGACAAAAGGTGAAGTAGCTAATTATTTATTTGTGAATCTGTTAACTTAAATTGGACATTTTCTCAAGGCACACCAGTGTTCCCAGCACAACGGAGGAAAATCAAGGCCGTAACCAAGAACAAAACCATCAACAGCCCGTGCCCTGTGGACCAGCACCAATCACTCACACGTCACATTTTCCCAAGAAAAGAACAACTGACAAGAATCCTCACTGCACCACTGATGATCCACGCTTTCCTCCCTCTGTTAAAAAACGGATTGAGGCACCAATCTTCCAGAATGTAAAATAGATTTTGTTCATCTGCTGGTTCACCTCTTCCACAGAGTTTGCCGTGACAGTGTCTTGTTGACTGTTCAAAAGACAAAACAGCTCCAGGATCTCCATTTCCAGTTTCATCAGATTGTCCCGCTCAGATCCAGTCGCGTCTTCTCTCAGTTCCTCACATAAATGCTTCACTTTCTTTAGTTTTCTGTCAAGTAACTGAACAATGTCCCGAAATTCTTTCAAAAATCCTCTCATTGATCTTAAACGGTCTTGTTCTATAGCACATATATGCACATAAGCAAGAAGTAAACATAACATTATTATGATTGCTATTAAAATATATGCTATGTTCATTTTAATTACAGACACAGTGCACAATACCAATCCAATTATAGCTGCCAAAAATGGGAACAACTGATAACATCTTTTTATAAGAAACATTTCATGAGACATTGTAGACCATTCCCTCACAATGTGCTGCAGCTTCTCTCGATTTGACTCAAAAGCTCTGCAGAATGAACCAGTGTAATCCTCACTTTCGATCTCTTCCTTCTTCCTTCTTGAGAAAATGCCTTCCATATTCTCGGTTTCTCGTGCGCGGCCGGTTGAACAGCTTTGTGTCACGTGCTGATTGTTTGCTCCCTCTGGTGGCGACAGTTGCCTGGAAGCACACGTCACAACACAATAAAAGAATGAGTTTCATTTTCCAAAGAACTCAAACAATGGCTACTGACTAATCAAACCTGTGAACATTAATATACTTGCTTCTGTTCCCAATGACTGTATGGATATGTTTGTACTAAGCCTGTGCTTTTTATTAATGTGTGTGCGTGTGTGTGTGATACTGAGTGAGGGATGTGTGTTCTATATTAATTACTACATTTAATTGTTAAACTGCACTGTGACTGCTATTGAAATATGAATAACTGTTTTATATTACTTTGCACTGTGTCATTTTTTTGTACCCAGGGACTGCAGATGGAAATTAGCTGTTTAGCTAGAATCTGGTGCAGATCATCTCTGTCTTACGAGCATAATGTCTCTGTACACTGTCCCTTCAAAGAAAGACTAAACTAAACTAAACTAAACTAAACATGAGGGGAGAACAGAAAACAACACGCAACAGGCCCTTTAAAGTGTGATCAAAATTCTAGAATGGAGGCGACTGAAGGCAAAATGAAGTTGTACATTTGTCAATGATTAACTCACATTAAATCTAATTTCTACTGGTTTTAAATATTTGTGTTGGAGAAAAGAAAACACATTTGAATTTCCAGGGTAGAAAGGTCAGTTAGTTTGCTTTTCTATTATAATGGACGGACAAAATACAAGTTTCTACCCTTGAAATTTTATTTTAGTTTCAAAAGAATCTAATTTATGGAATAGTATCTATTACATCTATCTCTAGATAAAAATAAATTGAAAAATGATTGCGGACTCAACATTTCTGTGAGTATTTTTCCAGTAAAACCCATAAATCTGGATTGTTCCTTCATTAAAAATGCAAAGAGTTTATCTTAATTTCCTAAAACATAATGTAAAATACAATAATAAATGTGTTTAAAGCAGCTCTGGTGTCACTCACATGTGTCTGAGGCGCTTACTTTTCCAAAATCATCTACATTTTTCATATTTTGTGATATTCTGATGTTAATCCCAGTTTCTCCAGTGAAATCACATCATGTTTCACTTCACTTTTTCCTCCATTCTGAATTTAGAATGTTTTTGTTCACAAACTTTTAAAGGGCCACAGAATACTGAAAGCAGTAAACAAAGCCCAAAGCCCAAAGCCCAAAGCAGGCCCAGGTCCAGACCAAACTGAGGGTTAGGGCTGTATTTTTTGTGCTTTAAAACAATTTAAATTCATTATAAATAACTGAGTTATACATTTATTAAGCTGCTGACTTTTGCCTTAAAGTCTAGATAACAGATTCTCAAATTTTTTTACTCATTAGTTTGGCAATTATTCATTATAGTTTTACGTCTGTGAAGTTGCAGTTTGTGAAGAGCATCGTGTTATGACACTGACAAACTGAGGAAAAATAGGCAAAATGTTTAATAAAATCTTAAATATAATCATACTCACTACATTTTAGTGAAATCTAACCCGTCATATAGACTTTAATTGATGTGAAAGACACTGAGAACATGAAATTCCAATGCATTTTGTTATTCTACATAATCAAAACATTGTCTTGGTGAACGTTTGGTTTGAAAGAATATCCATGTAACAGGAACACATCGTATCAAGCGTCGTATTTGTGTCGAGGTGCCACACACTCTGTACTTGTCACAGCTCTTGAGTCTTGGCCCAGATTTAGATTTATTTTAGTCCATTCAATATAATACTTTGAACTAAAGACAGTTTTGTGTGAAAATAGAGGCAACTGTATTCTTCCACCTCATTAATTATTAGTTTTAATTATTAATTATGAGTTATTTTTCAGTATAATATAATAAATGTACTCACAGCTGAATGTCATGAGCTCCAGTGCACGGCTCCTTCCGTCTGGACAGGTTTGACCAGATTATGGCTCTTTTATTTCTACCTGATGTGACTCCTCCTCATCAAACCAGCAAACAGAAGAATCTGTGTCAAATGACACACATTTTACTAAAACATGGCTAACATACTTAAAGTCCTGATCAAACATTTAAGATCAAAAGGCAAAAGTCACATTTTTATGGTTGGATCAAAAGTTTAGGACCACACCTCAAAAAACAACCAGAACCCCCTCAAAACAGAAACAAAGCCCCAAACATGGACTCAGTGAGTAGTGCCACTGTTATTGTTGATCACTTCAAAAATTGGTTGTGGCCCTTGATGCAAGTGTTTCCAGGAGGTGAGAGGGAACATTTCTCCAAAGACTTGGTGAAGACTTGGAGACATGAAGAGCATCTTCTGTCTGGGACTGTGCTCCATTTTTGTAAACTTCCTTTCCTTCCATCCCCAAAGGCTCTCAACTGGATTTAGATCAAGAACACGTGGGGTGGTCCAAAGGAGTGAAGTTATTCTCCTGAAGGTCCTTTGTCCTGGGGCTTTGTGAACCTGTTAAAAACCCAGAGGTTCCACAGACGAGGGCCTCAGTCATGAGGGATGCTCTCTGCAACATCTGCACAGAGACAGCGGCTGTTTAAAGCCCCTGCACCACCTTTGAACATTGGAAACCATCAGGACAACCAATTTTTTTCTAATCATAGAATAAAACTTTCCTCCACCTTTCAATGTCCCACGTTTGTCTCTTGTAAAGTCCAAGCTGCAGTTGTGTATCGTTTAAGGACACAAGGACTTTGAAGAGTTTTCTGTTTTTGAAGCCCTTCAGTCACAGATGGTTTTTGGGCTGCAGTCGGCAAACAACGAAAAGGCCAACATAATAGTCTGGGATTGTACAGAATTAGAATAGAAAAATAAAACATAACATTAAAATTGTAAATGAAAACTACGTATTTAAATTAGCTGAAACACTAAAAAATTTCTTAAATATTCTTCTGGGGAAGGACCTCCAACCCCAATAGTCCACTTACCACCCAAATATATGAGCCTGTCTGACCAAACAATACAACAGTCATTCAAGAAAATAAATGTGCTATCAGGTATTATACTTTGTCAAATCATTTTTGTTTAAATCGTGCCTATGACTAACCAGGAAGTGACATAATAAACTTTACAAAAATAGTCAAACTGGGGACAAACAGGAAAAATGTTTAATAAAATCGTACATTTTCACTGTATTTTAGTGAATTGTGACGTCTGACCTGTCGTACAGACTTCAAACCCCTGTGTAAGTGCTCAGTCGTATCTTAATCTTGTCCAGTTCAGAGAGTGTGCGGCTGTACTCCTCACAGACCTGAGCGACGGCGTCTGCAGAGGCCGACAGGGTGAGACCTTCTGTGAGGACAAACACCTCCAGCACGCTCTGCTCCAGCCTCATGGTGTTCACTCTGTCTGTGCCTCCAAGAACAGACGACCTACGCAGCTCCTCACAAACGCGCTTCACCTCCTCCAGCTCGAGATTCAGCAGAGAAATAGTGCCCCTCACCTGTTTAATGCATTCCTTCACAGCCTTCAAGCACGTCCTTCTGTTCGCAGCGTGATTGTAGTAATAGAGCAAAGGCAAAGCAACAGCGCACGTCAGCATCTCAAGTGCAGAGCTAGATCCTTCAGAACACAGTTTGACGGAGAGGATGAATACAAATACTTCATACAATAATATTCCAAATATAACGGTGCGTCTCCAGGTCTTCAGGTCGTCCAGTTCCTGTGTCATGGCTCTGATTTTCGCCCAGTGGCTCTGCGTCTTTTCATGGCGTTCATCGTAAACTCGGATGAAGCAAACTGCAGCTGATTTTAGTTCATTCATAGCTTTGTGGGATTTCAAGGTGGAGTGTATTTTCTGAAAAAGAAAGATTATCAGCAAAAAATATTATGAAAAGAAGGTTTTGAACTCACTAAACTAAATAGCATTTTGTTCATCCATCCATTTTAATCCGCTTTTACAAACATGAGCTACAGGGGCCACAGTCTGAGCAGAGACACCAGGGGCCTCCAGCCCCTCCAGAGTCACAGAAGGGTTTGTTTCCATGTCAGTGAACAAAACTCACAAACTGAGAACTTGCTTTCGCCGTAGGGTACCACATATAACAAAGAATAAAAACGTAGCAAAATATATAAAAGAAGGCGTGCATAAAATTAATAAGATAATATAATAAAATGAAACAGACTTAGACTTTATACATAAAATTTACAGTTGGCTAGAGCAGTGGTTCCCAAGCTTTTTTTTTTTTTTTAATCTCGAGTACCCTCTAAATTTTGTTAATTTGAGTTTCAGGCAAATAAGTAGGGTTACTAATTGAATATAGTCAGTTACTACTATTGTATGTTTGTTTTAATTATATTTATCGTCCAAGATACTCTAAAGAGATGCAAAATTTACAACTAATCACACATTTTTACAGATAAAACTACATTTTATCTTCATATAAAACCTAAAACCATTCCAAGTAGGCCCTGGTAATTCCTCAAGAACCCCTTGGGGTCCCCGTACCCCTGGGTGGGAAACACTGGGCTAGAGAGTAGTGCAAATAGATAGCTACTTACAGTATATTGTAAGCAGGATCCCTAGGCCTTCAAGGCCACAGAGAGACATTGTCCCTCCGTCGTGGGCCTCTTCTCGGTGGGACTTGCCCGGAAAATAACTGAGCATCGCTCGGCTTCATGTCATGGGGGCCGTTCCTCCCAATCACCCCTTTCCAGCCCTCTCCAGGTGTCGCTGTCATTGTTTCCCATAGAACGACGGAGTCTAAGAAGGCTGATTGCTCCCGTAGTCAAATAAAGAGCTTTGCATTGTGTGCAAATCTTAATTCATGCCTCAATTCAAACTGTAGCTATCAGCTAATCACAGCCTCTATTTTTTACTCTCAACTATCATCTATAGAGGAGTTTAAAGGACAAATATTATGCATTTTTTGTATTGTTATTGGCCTTTAAACACACTCAAGAGTATCTTTTTCTCATATTTTAGAA
The DNA here is from genome assembly GCA_019453435.1 of Rhinogobius similis. Taxonomy (NCBI): domain Eukaryota; kingdom Metazoa; phylum Chordata; class Actinopteri; order Gobiiformes; family Gobiidae; genus Rhinogobius; species Rhinogobius similis. The sequence goes on from CM033629.1 coordinate 10,201,474, forward strand.
CTAAAAATGAAATGTTTTCAATAAAGAATAACTTTAACACTTCTTTGGGAGATACTATATTAACTAACATATTAAAGCTGTGGCTTTATCTACTGGCTGCAGAGGTAATTACACATGTGTGTATACACAATGGTTTGATATGCTGTTGGTGTGCTAAGCTATCACGCAGTTACAGTCATTGAATTTTGAGGCAGAAATGCTCAGAGCAAGTCTGGCGATGATGATTGAATATTGTATTTGTTTCTTGTGGCTGTGGAGTTCCTGCTGGAGAGTGGAGGCAAGTTCATGCTGAACGTGATTGGCTGCTGCCTCCTGGCCCACTGATTGGAGGGCCAATCAGTCCGCCTGTGGTCCTTCCGACTATTTAAGGACTCGCTCCACACCTGTTCGGGGCTGCTGGCCTGAGTGTGGCCATTGTACCATGTGTTTGTCATGGCTGCAGTGGCAGCGCCTGATTTGTGTGTGTAGAGGCACTTGTGTTTTGTTTCATTTGGTTTAGGTCATGTCTCTTTTAAGTTGTCACCCGATTCTGGGCCTTTGTTTTGCTAGGCCTGTGTGACTCGTGCATTTTGGGACTGACATACCTTGTTTGTTTTCTGTATTTTGGTTTAGTTCTATTCATTTACCCTTACACCCCTGTTCATTAAATTGCATCTTTATTTAAACCTTTTACCATCTTTGGTTACTTACCCTAACCCTAGCCGAGCTCGGTTGTAACAAAACGTATTAAACGTCTATTTTTAATGCAAGAATTTCCTGCTTTTGTACCAGCATAGAAAGCAATAGCATGTGACTTTTTGTTTTTTGGTCAGTGTGCTCTCTCTCATATCAGCTTTCATATGGAAACAACAAACTTGTCCAATCTGCTCCTAAAGATGTTTTATTATTTCATTTAATCTGCTTCATCCATAGATTTCTCTGGGACATTGTAACTTCAAAGGCCATTTTATTAAAATACATTTTTCTCCCACAGACATAAAGATCACTATATCCTACACACACCAAACTGTACAATCTTGTACTTGACAAGAAATTGACAGAACACACAGATGGATTTCTTGACATATAATTCTAAGCTTTATTTATCAAAGTTTTCAATTTAAAAAAATGTCTTTTTGGCCAAGTTTCAGTTAATCAAAAACTAAATAAGAAATCCAAAATCCCCTTTGTAAAGTTTTTTTTGTAACTAATCTTTGTACAAAACGAACCTAGAAATTTAAACCCGGTTCTGTCCATTTTTCTGATTTAAATGTCCCAAATATGTGCAATTTTGACCATTTTTACACATAAAATCTCTAATTTCTACATGAAAACATGACATAATGAAAACCTTATAATAGATTTTTTTTTCTTACTAAACTACAGGAGAAGTTTCAAATGAATATTTTTGAATTTAAGATTTTTTCCTCTTCACCTGCAGCGTCTCACCTTAAAATAATTATTTGTTTGTACTGCCTGGGTTTGGAGAGGCTTCTTTACCAACAGGTCGTACATCCCCTCAATTCAATATGTTAACCGAACCAAAGAGTGTTTTGTTTTAAAATATACAGCACACCCTTTTGTCATTTGTTATTTTTACACCATAATGAAATAAATCTACTCACAGCTGAAGGGTATAAGCTCCAGTCCACGGCTCCTTCCTTCTGGACAGGTTTGACCAGATTATCAGAGCTTTATTTTGGCCTGTTGTGACTCCACCTTATTGCACTAACAAAATGCACAATGTTATTATCATCAATACAATGAGAAAAAAGGTCTGTAAGTCTGTAATGTGACAGTGCAACCAGCAGGAGTGTTGTGCTTTAACAGTTTTATTATATTCTTGCACGTGCTCACAATAGTCACAGTATTAAGTTGTGCTCAGTGTTGTAGATTTTCATTTGGTGCAAGTAAAGGAGGTCACACATTTCTTTGAATAAACTCACCGTAAACATGATGTAGATTTTGATAAAGGGGCATTTGGCTCAACTATTGGTTGCTTTTTGTGTAACACGGTCGCTTAAGGCCAAACATGAACAGGGCAAGTCAAAACTTTTTTTTTTTTTTCCAGAATAGTCATGTAGTCCAAGTCCAAGTGGCTGAAAATGTCCCAAAGTCATGTCTCCTTTTTGAAAAAATTGTTGCGTGCAGTTCATGCAGCTCACAAATACAAGTTTAGACAATCTTTCCTACGTTTAAGAAGAGAGGAAATATTGGAGTTGTAAATGTTGGAGTTGGGGAAGTTGTTTGAGATCAGAAAAAAGTTGGGATCAGAAAAAAGTTACACGTGTTCACAGATCTGATCAGGAGAGCTAATATTAGGAGACAAAATGGAACAGTTCAAACTAAGACCTAGAGATGATTAAATACACAGCCATTCAGACATGTTTTTGATTTATTTTAACAGCCACAAATAAACCTTTACAACAAACATCACAATCACACAACGTCATCTTAAAATGGTACATTACACAATCCTAAATCGGACGGAAGTTGCAAAGGTTGCAATTTATGCCAAAATTCAACTCAGTGCAAACCCATGTAGAAGTTACCAGCGACTAAACACATTTAATTATATAACTTTATCCTCAAACCAAAAGGATTCCCAACATGGAGCGTGGTGCGCCACTAAAAAATAATATCACATTTCATTAGACATTTATTTGGGGAAATTTTAGCCACCGGACTTTAAGATTTTTTTTCATGACAAAGAAAACTTAACAAAAATACAACACGACTTTGTTGAAATCAGGACATAACATAAAAACGCTACACAAGAACAGACAAAGAAAAGACAAAATATTATGTTAACACCAAATACTTCCTCGGTTTGCATTGTTACTTGTTTAAAATCACAGTACAGTAGTGAATCTGCAGGAAAAAAGTCATGACAAAACTACGATTAATAAAAATCTACTTACATTAAAGATTTAAATACAGATAATGTCTTGATTTAAGAAGTTTTGACTATAAATACATTTCCTTTTAGGGCAAAGCTTAGCTCGACTGTTTCGATACTTATTGTTTTTTAATTATCAGCCAGTGAAGTTTGAAAATTGCACTTAATAAAACCATAATCTTATTTCACTGACAAATAATACTGAACTAAAGCTCAACTATCCCCAAACAGACAGAAGAGACTAAACATAAAAAAGACAAATATTAACTAGACAATCTACTAAAATTACTTTCTAAATATAATGTTCGTTAATGAAAGATACAGGCACTACTCAGTCTCTGTCAGAAGAACAAAGTAAACCAATGACGTCATATTAAAAATCTATTTCCACATAATTAATGGTCGTCTGTGAGTTAAAATGTAAGTCCAGCATTAAGTGTTGAAAGACTAAAATACTGTAGATTTTTTACTTGAAATGTGCAAAAATGTCCCAAGGAAAAAAAAACAGAACTAACTCAAACAGTGTCCATATGTAAACGTCTTCAAAAGTGGCACTGCATTTCGTGGCCATTTGCTTTGTCTGTGCGAAATACAATCTTGGCGAATAAAATAAGAAATTACATCCAGAATTTGTCACATCGAATAAAAGGCATGACAGAAAATCCCTTTCAAAACATAAACATTACTGTGTTAACATTTCACATTATTAAGTGGGCGTCAATAGGCTTTAGTTTGGGGAGAATGTGAATTTCCTCGTCCTGAAAAAGAGAAAAACAAATCATAAAATGTAATGTTGACAACTGTAAAAATGATAATTGATGAAATATAAAATTAAAGGGCCTATGACAGGTTGAAATACACATTTAACTAAAATGCAGTAAAGATAAATATATTCAAATTTCTACAAAAATCTTTACAAATTTAACCCCAGTTTAGCTGTTATTTTAGGTTTAAAATTTTACTTCCTGGTTGTGAAGTATGACATCACACTAGGAAATTACCATAGCAACCGCACTGTACAGTGGCCAAAACTCATCTAATGTCACAGATTTTGTTCATTTGACAAAAAGAAACACGTGTGAACACTTTTATTTTGTTGAATCAAAGTTTAAAGGGTCAAAAAAGTAGTTTATTTTGTGTAAATTATGCATAACCTTTGTCTCCCCAGCGTGATGTCATCAGTTTGTTTACTTCCTGCAATTTTCAACAGATTTTTCAACTTTTCTCCACAAACAGTGACTCGATTGGTGTAAAACTACAATTTATATTTACAAGCGGTATTAATACACCGAATAAAGTCAAAATTAGAAAATCACACAGACTCGTCATACGCACTTTAACCAAGCTCTTAGTTCAGTCCCTGCTCTCTTCTGTTTTGTTTCAGTTAAACTAGAAAATACAGTTTTTGCTCAAATTTAGCAGCACTTACTGTGTCAAAAAATATATAAAAACAGTGCAATAATAATTTTTACAATAATTTTCCCGTGCAAAGGCCACACAAATAGAACCCCATAAAGTCTGAGAATTGAACCTGGGACCGTCTTGTCTTATCAAGGAGACAAATGACATAAACCTGACGTGGACAAACTGCTTAAAATTAAATTGCTTGAAGTCCTATCTGGAAGACAGGAAGTACTTTGTTGAGATTGAACTGTGTCTCAGATCACATGGGCTTGACCTGTGGGGTGCCCCAAGGGTCACTCCTGGGACCCCTTCTGTTCAACCTCTACATGCTGCTGTTAGATCAGTTAATACGCAGCACTAATGTGTCTTATCACACTCTGCAGACGACACTCAGATCTATGTCTCACTGACGGCAGGTGAATATGGACCAGTGGATTCACTGTCACTGCATCAACAGATCAGTGGTGGATGTAAAACAACTCTCTCCAGCAGAACTCAGACAAGACTGAAATCATCGTCTTTGTCAGAAACAAAGAAGAAGTGTCAGCGTCACCTCCAGTCTCTCGCTCTAGCACACTAGAGGACCACATCAGTCTGAGCTCAGGTCTCTGCTCTGGCTTCAGGCTCAGAGAACAGACTTTAAAGCAGCTCTGCTTGTGTTCAAGTCTCTCCAAAGCACCAAAGTACATCTCTGACATGTTAGTGCCATATGAACCATCTCGGGCCTCCTGCTGGTGCCAGAGTCAGGACTAAACATGGACCGGCCTCCTGCTGGTGCCAGAGTCAGGACTAAACATGGACCGGCCTCCTGCTGGTGCCAGAGTCAGGACTAAACATGGACCGGCCTCCTGCTGGTGCCAGAGTCAGGACTAAACATGGACCGGCCTCCTGCTGGTGCCAGAGTCAGGACTAAACATGGACCGGCCTCCTGCTGGTGCCAGAGTCAGGACTAAACATGGACCGGCCTCCTGCTGGTGTCTAGAGTCAGGACTAAACATGGACCGGCCTCCTGCTGGTGCCAGAGTCAGGACTAAACATGGACCGGCCTCCTGCTGGTGCCAGAGTCAGGACTAAACATGGGGGATCAGAGTTTCAGTTTTATGCAGCTGAAATCTGGAACAGTCTCCCTGAGAATGTGAGACTGGCCTCTTTTGTGAAGTGCTGTGTGTGTTGTGTACGTGACACAGTAGTTGTTACATACAGTTTCTGCAGTCTCCTCTCCCTCCGTGAGCTCGCTGCCCGCAGGGAAGGCCTCGTAATCTGACAGAGCGCTCTCCACCAACTCCTCATCGTAATCTGTCTGGTACTCGTCTGAAAGCTCCTCTACAACACCAACAACAGAGATCATGTGTTATTTAGACTAGATTTGTCTTTTTAACCTTTGCATTTCATGATGTACAACTAAACAGGGGCACGCCCACTGTGTGCACGCATACAGAAAATAACAGCGGCACCTAAAGCGCCCTGGTGTGTGTTGATATTAATGATCACAGTAAAACAGATTTTATTCCAAAATTAATCACAGTCACTTTTTAACACACTTGCTCATTGCTCGGGATAAAAAGGTTGGCATGAATTCAAAATAAAGCTTTGATTTACCTTCCAGACATTTAACCGGGTCGATTCTGGACACGATCTCTGCCAGGTCAGTGAAGGAGGCGTTTGGACACGTCACCACCTGAAATGCACAGGATTTTAATGAAATTCAGCTTCACTCAAATCTGACAATAAAAATACAAGTACTACAATTGTCCTGTGAGTCTGTGATAAACATGTGGTGATTAGAAACCTGGACACTGGACCCAACTGACTCATGAAGACTCCCCTGGAATCATCCCCCTGTGAGAAGCTTGACCGCCCATCGATAATAACCAGCTCCAGCAAAAATCATGTATTTCACAAAATGTAGCTTTTAACTCATTATATAAATAATAAACCTATTACATTAGATTCTGTGTGTCTTTTTGTATTTTGTGATTTTCATGGATTTTTTCCTGTTATGTAAAGCACTTTGAATTGCCTTGTGTATGAATTGTGCTCTACAAATAAACTTGCCTTGCCTTGCCTTGCCTAGATTAAATAATTTGATTACCATTTGCATACGAAAACATCAATATTAGTAGATGTAATATAAAGGCGCTGCACTCACATGTCCAGTTTTGGTTTTGTGAAATTCCTCCTGGTGCCGGTCTTTGAGCATGCTGTCGATCACTGCACTTCTCTGCCACACGTCGAACAGAGTCTTTCCGTGCTGGTACCCCACCTCCTACAACCACAACCACAACCACAGTCAATCAGACCAACAGTTCAATATGATAGTAACAGTAACGGGTTTCAAATTGTACTTTAAGGGGGACAAAGATCCATAATTTACAACTCAAAGCTTGGAGATGGATTTTAGATTTCACATTTCTTTTTAAATTCACTATGTTACTTAAGAAGGCGCTCAAAGTCAATTAGACATTTGACCAAAACTGTCAAAAAAGTGCAACAACAAACAACAAACAAACATGACGACGCCCACAGCTGTTTTCAGAGTACATTTGTTGTAAAATGGCCCAGAAAATGCAGTGTTTGCAGCTTGTTCTAGTGACTTTTTAAAAACTTAAGCTTGCACGATTGCACTGTCCACTACTGCCCCCAGTGGTCAGCTCATGTACTGCTCTGTTCCCAGTCATTCAGAAGTCTGTGTGTGCATCTGAATGTGTCTCAAAAGCAGTGGTGGAGGAAGTACTCAATTTTGTTACTCAAGTAAAAGTGCAGATACGTATGCAAAAAATTACTCAAGTAAAAGAGAAAGTATCACATTAAAAAATGTACTTAAGTAAACGTGTTGAAGTATCTGTTTGAAAATGTACTTCAGGAGTAAAAAGTAAAAGTATTTCAAAGACCAGTTTTATGCATTAAGTGTTGTAATTTTGGTTAAAAATGTTGCTTAATTTTGGTCAACAAAGATCTATTTGAAGTAATTTCTTATTTTTGTAGATAATTTTATGTGTATATGTTTGATTGATTGTTGTTGAGCTTGAACTCAAAGCCTTGATGCAGAACGTTACCGTCAACGAGCTAAAAATAACCCTCAAACAAAATGAAAAGTACTTTCTACTTTTCAGTCCAGTTAAAAAATGCAGTAAAAAGTACAGATACTTGGTCTCAAATTCAGTGACGTAAAAGTAAAACGTATCCACAGTAAAAACTACTTATAGATAGTACAGATACAGATACAGATAAAATTTGCTTAAGTACAGTAATTTTACTTTTGTACTTCATTACTTTCCACCACTCCTCGAAAGTAGAGCATAACTGTCTTGGTGCATTAGTAATCTAAGAAATTAAGGCGAGACACTGCAGGCAAAACTCATTTTTTTCATTTTTTTGTTTTTTGATCAGTTTGCTCTCTCAACATATCGGCTTTCATGTGGAAACAACAAACTTGTCCAATCTGCTCCTATTTTATTGTTTCATTTAATTCACTTCATCCATAGAAATCTATGGTACATTGTAACTTCAAAGCCTGTTTCCTTAAAATGCATTTTCCTCCTCTAGGGACATACGGGTCACCTCTTAAAGTAGATCACACACACACCAAACTGTACAATCTTGGACTCAACAAGATTTTGACGAAACGTACAGACAGATTTTTTGATATCTAATTCTAAAATGGATTTATTGAAGTTTTAAGCAAAAAAAATGAGGCAAAATTTGAATTTTTAGGACAATTTTCAGTCCAATCTAGTTTACTTAAAAACTAAATAAGAAATCCAAAATCCCCTCTGTAAATTTTCTTGTAACTAATATGTGTATAAAATGAATCAAGAAATTTAAACCTGGTTCTGTCCATTTTTTAGTTTTAAATGTCCCAAATATGTGTATTTTTGGCCATTTTTTTCCACATAAAATGCCTTATTTAAACATGAAAACATGACATGATGAAAAACTTGTAATTTTTTTCCCTTACATTTATGTGAGTAAACTACAGGAGAAGTTTCAAATTAATATATTTAAATTTAAGATGTTTTCCTATTCACCTGTAGTGTCTCACCTTAAAGGAATTAATAGTGTTATAGTGAAGTGAACATGTAGGTTTATGTTTTTGGGGCAATCAATCAATCAATAATCTATCAATCATTATACTGTATGGATCTGAGGTGAAAGAGTTTGGATTCACTTATTATTGTCATCTTCTGTGGTAAAGTAAATAACATTAGGACACAAATAAACCCGATGTAAAGACGCTGAATGACTCACAGCGATCTCGTCAAACTTGCCGAAGTCCAGCGTCCCGTAGTGGTCGATGGGCGGCCGGATGTACTCGCAGTACTCGCTGTCTCTGACCACCTCCAGTTGGCGCACACAGCACACGTACGCCAGGCGGGTTTGGATCTCTGCCATGTTCAACACCTGCAGACGGCAAAAAATGTCATGAATTGGTTTGGTGAATGTATTTACCAGTGAGATTTAATATGAGCAACAGGCTGGTTTTAAATGGACTGTTTTTGCAGTTAAAGTTCAGTCTGTTATTGTGAGTTTTTGGACATTATTGTTTTGGTGTAGCAACAAATTCTGGGCCCAGGTAAAAGTTCACAGTGGGACTCGATACATAATTTTGAATATGATTTATTTATCAACGCAAATTGGTTATTTTTGTTGTTTCTCATTTTTTCGTATGGTTTCTACTTAGATTATACACAGCAATAAAATATACCAACTGCAACTGTTTAATTTGTGCCTAACTTGGCTAATTTATGAGCAAAAATGGGGTTATTGGGCCCCAAGATGTGACGCATAATTGTGTATAGATGCACAAGGACTTTACTAAACACAATGCATTTTCTACAACAAAAATAGATAAAGAAAAGAAAAATGCAACTGCGTAAAAATAAATAAACACATGCTTTTGAGGGCCCTTCACTACCCTTTAAGCGCTTTGGGTGCCTGTTAGGTGGAAAAGCGCTCTATAAATAAAAATTCTTCTTCTTCTTCTTCTTCTTCTTCTTCTTCTGGCCTCCGGGGGAAAGCAGTACCCTTTACCCTTTACCCTTTTCCTAAACTTCAAAGACAAAGTTTTTTTATCTGCACCTTGACTCTCTCGGCCAGAGGGTTAAACCTCTTCCAGAGCAGCCACCATCCGTTCAGAGAGTCCCCGTAGTTCGTGAGGTCCGTTTGATCTCGGCTTCCCACATCGATAGCAATGACCACCTTCGCCCCCATCGAGCGAGCCACGTCAGCTGCAAAAAACAAATAAAATATGATAAAGTGACATCTAGACGTTTAACCATTCACAGCCGAGTGTTATCTGAGTGTTCACTTTTGTCGCACTGGAGGACTCGATGCACTTCGGGAGAAAATCTGCGCCTGTGCACAAGACGTCAGCGGTTTTTCATGTTCACGTTGGAGTTCTATCAATTAGGGCTACGAAATTAATCGGATTTGTTCTGAAACAAGCGACAACAGCATGACCAAAAGTGATAAAAATGCGTTCAAAAGCGACAAAAATGCGCCTACAAACAACAAACATGCCTCAATGCCCCAAAATGTGACTAAAACAGACATAAACACGCCTAAAAGTGACAAAGGTAATGTTTAAATATGACAAACACAACCGAACGTGACATAACCACAACTAAAAGTGACAAAATTGTGTTTAAAATGCGATCTGAAAATTGAAAAAGTGAAAGTGAACATGATAATGAGCTCACCGGGCAGGTTGTTGATGTAGCCCCCGTCCATGAGTAAGTGTCCGTCTTTGGGGTCACAGAGCGGGGGCAGGTACCCGGACAGGGACATACTGGCTCGCACGTACCTCCAAAGGGAACCTGGGAAAAAGAATTCAAGACTTCACAATGACGCAAAAGTATCAACATCCCAATGCAATAATTGATATCACAACAAACTAAATAAACATCGCAGTAACTGGAGTAAAGCTCCATGTGACAGAAATGTACGGTTTTAAAAATAAAAAGGTTGAAAAAGGCTGGTTTTGTTTCTAATTGTCTTTATTCATTCTAACTTTGTTTCAGTTTGTTTTGTCTCTGTTAAGTTTTTATTTATTTTGACTAATACGTGAACATATTTGCTTTAATATAACTAAAATAATTGTGTCAGAAAGTTACCGTCAGTGTGCACTCTCATGGCAGAAGCGGTGATGTCGGTTGTGATGTTGAAATAAGGCAGCCACAAATCCTAAAATAAAATAAAAATAAAATAAACATGTGGTGAAATATAATATACACCAGAGGGGGGCAAACTAAGGCCCTTTTGGCATTTTGACCCGGCCGCAAAGCATTTAATAAAAGATTTTATAAGTAAAGTTTGATGCACTTGTCATTTTATACACTGCAAAAAGTGAATTTCTAGGTGAGTTTAAATGTCTTGATTTTAGGATATTTATCTTAATTTCAGACGTTTTGACTCGTTAAGATCAGTGGAGACTATTTATTTGATGGAACTAGATTATTTTACTTGTTTCAATCTGTTTCTGACCTGTTTTAATGCATTATTTCTTACTTCAATCCAAATTATCTGTCAGTGGGTTAAGATTATTTCACTTACCCGATTGACAAATGTATTTTTTTATGTAAAGATGAATTATCACAGGATCAGTCAAAAAGATCTTACCTCATCAGTAACTAAATCGAGTCAAAACTACTCAAATACAGATTAAAAAATAGTCATTTCAAGCCGTTTTAAACTTGGATAGATTTACATTTTAGTTCATTTGGATTGAAGTAAGAAATAATGTATTGAAACAAGTCAGAAACGGTTTGAAACAAGTCAAATAATCTAGTTCTATCAAATAAATCGTCTCCACTGATCTTAACGAGTCAAAACGTCTGAAATTCAGATTAATATCCTGAAATCAACACATTTTAACTCAGTGTAGTTGCATCTTTATCACTTTTAGTTGTGTTTTTGTCACTATTAGTAAAAATTTGTGTCACTTTTAGTCATGTTTTTTGTCACTTAGTTGTGTTTTTGTCACTTAGTTGCGTTTTTGTCGCTTTTAGTGAAATTTTGTCACTTTTAGTCATGTTTTTGTCACTTTTAGTCATGTTTTTTGTCACTTTCAGTTGTGTTTTTGTCACTTAGTTGCGGTTTTGTCGCTTTTAGTGAATTTTTTGTCACTTTTAGTCATGTTTTTGTCACTTTTAGTTGTGTTTTTGTCGCTTTTAGTCACGTTTCTTGTCAGTTTTTGTTTTGTTTTTGCCACTCAAAATGATCAATTCAAGTAATTTTAAGCTTGGTAGATTTACATTTTTTGCTGTGCAGGAGATAATTTGGATTGAAATAAGAAATAATGTGTTGAAACAAGTCACAAACGGATTAAAACAAGTAAAACAATCTAGTTCCATCAAATAAATCGTCTCCACTGATCTTAACGAGTCAAAACGCCTGAAATTCAGATTAATATCCTGAAATCAAGACGTTTTAACTCCTCTAGAGTTAAAACGTTTCATTTTGGCAGTGTATTTGTCTGAGATTGCAGTTGCTTGTTTATTTAAGGTCAGTTTTGAGGATCGCCATCACTATACCAGTCTATGTGTAATAATATGTGTATAATATATTGTAGTTAACATCCAAACTGTAAATGGTGTGCACGGGCAAGTGTAAACATCCAACGTGGCCCTTGAGTCAAAAAGTTTGCCCAGACCAGACCTTTTTAATGTGGAGATAATTGGAAGCAGTAGTCCCCAAAATCAAAGAAATGCAGCAAATATCTGATTTACAATTGAATACAGGGAAGAAATGTTTATATATACAGTAAAAAAAGTGAAAATGGCTGCACCTCTATTTGTTTGTCCTTGAAGACGGAGCTGATTCCAGAGTTAAAGGAGGCTCCAGAAAACATGGAGGTGATCGGATACGTCAGGTCCACGATCTTTTTAAACAGCGACGTCATGTCCTGAGAAACACAGACACAATGTCCATGATACACTGTTCATAAATACACAACGTATTCATTAGTTGGAGGTTAAAATTTAATAATTCCAGCATAACACAACAAATTGTAAAAAAACAAAGTGTAAGTTCAAGTTTTTATAATCTCCACTTTTGTCTGGATTCACTTATGTTTCCAGACCAGTCTCTACTAACTATATCAGTTGATTCAATTTCAATAATAATAATAATAATAATAATAATAATACATCAAACTTGTATAGAGCTTTTTTGGACACTCAAAGACGCTTTCATATATTTTTACTCGTTAGTATCAGGTGTCAAACAACGATCGCTTTGTAAAATATTATGAAGCAAACAAAATTACAAATTCAGAAAATTCCCAAACAGTAGAGGGCAGCAGTGCATAACAACTAATCTTTATTTATTTCACTTATTTATTTCTATTCTGTGGTTTTATGATTTTATTGAACTTGATTTAGCTGGTTTTATTGTTTTTAGTAAGTAGTAAGATCAAACTGAGCACTTATTATACATTTTGTTAATTGTTAAATGTTTTATAACAGCGCTGCATGGAAACAGTTTGTTTATAAAATGTGCTGTATAAATAAAAATGGTGTCAATGGTGTCTTAGTCGATCAAGATTTTTGACAAATTATTTTCTTGGAACATTTGTGTGGATCACAGCAGAAGGCAGTGAGTGAGTTAGCTGGACTTTTGAGAATAAATCATCGTAAATAAATGTGCAGTTTACTGGTACTTTTCGACATAAATAGTTGCTTTTTTCATAAATTCCCCTGTGTTTGTGGATATCTTATCTTTTTGGAAGCTTTTGTCAGTGCCACGCCCCATTTTAGGCAATGAAATCAGTGGTTCTCGAGAATCCCCTAAGGTTTTAATTTAATTGATTTATTTATTTGATATGGGCATAGAAATTACACTGGACAAACCAGATGCATTGTTTCAAGTGTTATAGTTAGTTAGTTAGTTCCATAGTTAGGTCCATAGAAATACAAAAAACAAAACAAACAAATAAAAGGAGCATATGAATAATGAAAGAAAACATTTTACAGACCGAAAGGGTTTAGGCTGAAGTTTAACACTTATTTTGGTAAACCCTAATAACTTAAAGTATGACGTGCCAGACAGCGACAGATGAACATAATAGAAATCTATAAACACAGGCACATATAACACTATTTATATCCATAAATATGTATAATATAAACAGACAAAAACAGTTACTGACCTGTACAAACGCACTCACACAGTCATTCTTTCGATTTCTTGATATTTTTTAATTATATTGGATTTAAATTTTGTTTTAAAAGTGTAAATACTTTTAGAGTCTTTTAATGTCTCTCCTCTTACAGAAATACATCTATTTTTTACGTTAGTCCTTGCATTTCCTTTCTGAAAGAGACTCGATCAAATAGCAATATAGCAAACATGCTCATTTTCAACACCTGTCCATAGGAGGCTTTTTAGAGAAATTAAATTAAAAACAATGCAAATTAGCAAATGCAATATTCATAATAATAACAATAAAATTTCACTCAAGATTATCATGTGTGCAACTCTGCTCTGATTTCAACCGCAGTTTCAGACGTTTGTTAAAGATGTTTGGCGCAGTTTGCAATTTTAAGTCAGTGAGAAGAGATTTCCACAGTTTGGGTCGACTGGAGGAAAAACTGGACGGTCCAAAATGTGTTGTGAACTTTGGGACTCCACAGTCTGCTCTGACAGAGGCTCTGGTGTTTGGTCTGACAGAGCTCCTCACAGCCAGAGCAGAAAACAGCGATGACGCACGATTTGTCAAACAATTAAAAAACAATTTCAGTGTAGTAAAATGTACAATAGTTTCAAATGTGAAAAGGTCATGTTTTTGGATGATATCACAGTGATGCCACCTCATGGTTTTCTGTCAAATCCCTTAATTGCTGCTTGTACAATGATACTTAAGTGTCGAGGGCGAGGTTTGTGACCATGAGGTGAGACAGTTGGAGAGATGTGAGAATATCAGAGCAACGAATGATTAAATTATCATTATTAAATTCAAACTTGCCTAATCACCTAATAATTGAATGCCTAATCATGAGTTTCGGGCAAATAAATGGGTTTACTAGGTGAATATAGTCAATTATTCCGATTATATTTTTCATTTTGATTTGAATTATGGTCAAGTCAAGTCAAATTTATTTATAAAGCACATTTAAAAACAACCACAATGGCCTAAAGTGCTGTACAGACGCAATATAAAATACAATAAGACAAAACAGAGCATGCAGACACAAGCTAAAATAAGATAATGCAATACAAATGTTCTGCTCAGCTTGTGTTAAAAGCCCGTGCAAACAAAGTCTTAAAAATATTCAAAGATTGCGCTGTTCTAATGCTCAAAGGAAGACCGTTCCAGAGTCTGGGACCTGCTACAGAGAAAGCACTGTCCCCTCGGGTTTTTAACCGTGATCTCGGGACGTCTAAGGAGCCAGCCCATTCAAACTTTTAAACACCATCCGTAAAATCTTAAAATCAATCCTGTAGCTCAGTGTTTCCCAACCAGGGGTACGGGGACCCTTGGGGGTACATGAGCAATTACCAGGGGGTACTTGGAATTGTTTCAGGTTTTAAAGGAAAATTAAATGTACTTGCATCTGAACAAGAACATGTTATTAGTTGTAAATTTAGCATCTTTTTGGAGTATCTTGGACCATAAGTATGATTCAAATTAAAATAGAATGGTAATAATTGATAAAATGTGAATAGTAAACCCATTTACTTGACTTAAAGTAAAGTTGAGGGGTACTCTGAGTGTGAGACAAAGTTTAGGGGGGATTCGGGACAAAAAAGGTTGGGAACCACTGCTGTAGCTGACAGGGAGCCAGTGCAAAGTCATCCAAGATACTCCAATTAGATGCAAAATGTATAACTCATGTCACTTTTTAATTCAGATAAAAGTACATTACATCTTCATTTAAAACCTGAAACCATTCCAAGTGCCCCCTCACGTACCCCTGGTTGGTAAACACCGAACTAAACGACGCACAGAGCAGTCGACCAAGAATCTCTTTAGTCGACTCCAGACCTGACGGCTTCATCAACATAATTTGAACGCATTCATTTTATTGTTTACAGTTGATCCCGCTCACCATGGACCACTCTCGCGCCCTGACCCTCATCCTGCTGCTGCTCTTCTCCTCCGCGTACAGCGCCCCCATCAAGGAGCCGATGGAAGTGCCGCCCACCAGGTCAATGGGGATCCCCGCCTCGTTCAGCGCCCTGAGGACCCCCACCTGACTGCAGCCCCTGGTCACAGATACAGTCAGGACAGTGAGGTGAAGTATAAAGTAAAATGAAACTTTAACAGAGCACATTAAAAGCAAACCACTAAAGGAGTCATTAACAGACTAGGGCTGCAACGAGTTTGTAATTATTCAGGTCATAATATAATCATAAAAACAATAATGGTGGCAATTTTAGCAAACTTTAAGGACACGTATTCTGCTACAGTGACTTTTTTGAGCTTTTCACCATGTTCTAACAATATTCCGTCATCAAAAACACACCTGGAGTTGCATTCAGTTGCATTCACGCTGTTTTGAGGAATGTTTATTAGAAAATCCTCCCCCTCCGAGCGTCAGACACACTTCCTGTGAACTCCCTCAATCTGGGACGTATTTTCAGATCATCTATTTCATTTATTCGAGAATCTTCCACTGTTTTAAGTCCTTAAATCATCGCTAAACTCGTTCTGAGCATTTAGCTCCTCTAAACACAATAACTGCTGCCGCAAATCCGCTTCATAACGTCTTTTCAGCGATAACTTCACTAGATTGTATATTGCGCTGGCGCCATCTGCTGGCTGGATGCACTCAGTAAATGCAATTTCATACTGGCTGATAAAAAAAAGTCATTGGAATAAGAATAAGAATTTTTTGTTTTAAAACATGAAATGGCAAATGTAAGGTACTCAAGAGGATGTTTAAAGGCTAATAATATGAAAAATGCAGAATATTTTTCCTAATCTATAGACAAAAAAACCACAGACCTACTTTTTTTCATACTGTTTTATCCCATAAACTTAATTTAATTATTCAAAAAGTTAACTTTTGTAAAACTGGTCACAAAATTGAGGAATAGTAACATGTTATACAACAGGAATGAAAGAAAATTAAAGCACTCACTGCTGTTTGGCCTCGGTTATTCAGAATAATCGTAATGTTTTTTCTCTTACAATAATTGTAACAATAAAATTTGATATTGTGACTTTCCTGGCAGCGATTAACTGAATGATGTTGATGAATAACTTAAATATACAGTACTATAAATCAGTCCTATAAATCTTATTACAATTAGTATTTAGTATTTGTATTGTACATTGAGACTTTTTAAGTACATTATGAACCAGATAAAGATTAAAATATGAAGACTGAAGGCTTTTAGAATATTTATGAGTGTATTATTGATGAAACTCTGAAATTGTTTATTGCTTTTTGACATTTCAATTTAAAAACATCACTGTCTTTGTTCTAAAAAGTCTTTTTCATTTGTGTTTTAGAGTCTGTATCATCCAGATAATGATTACGATTATCAGTATTTACATGATTAGTCGATTAATCGTTGCAGCCCTAATCTTAATCTTCTAACATTTTCAGTTGTAGCTGTTGCAGTCCTAATTAACACAAAGACAGGAGCTGCACAATAGAGCCCTACCTGTGCCACTGCTGCAACGGAACAGTAAAGAGAAACACAAATCAGATTATAACAAACAATATCATACTTTGGAAAAACATTTTTCAAACCTCTACGAGCTGAAGTAGGACAATATGTTAAAAAAAAAAATTCCTGATCATGATATTTAAATGATTTTATGTCAATCCAACACCAAATGTATTAAATAATGTCTTTAAACGTATTAGTTGAGGTTTATTATGAGACAAACGTAAAATGCTTGTAAAACAAATCACAAAAGTGTAAAAATATCAGATTATATCCTTATTAGAAAGTTTAAAACATCACTTATTTTCATTCATCAGCTCTTTTTGTAGCATTTTTTTTTACTACTAACGATAAACCCAATATTCAAATTTTGCACATCTTCAAAACAACATTCTCGATATTATCTAAATTTCGATATAATGCCCGCTCCCTTTAGCTGAATGTTAATAAAAGCTGCAGTACCTGGCCCCGCCTCCTCCCAGCACAAGGGCGATGCTGTTCCCGGTGAGGACTCTGGCCAGTCGGGAAAAGTCGGAGTGACGATCCGGACACTTCTCAAATACGCGCTGGTACAACTCCCTCTGGGGAACAACAACACAACACCTCAGAAAAGTCAGTTCAGTCACCAACCATTACACAACAACTGCTGCTCTTGAAGTTTGGGGTTTTGTGAGTGAGCAGCAGCACATCCTGATTCCCCAAACAACAAACTAGTTGTGTATTACTTTTCAAATGGTGGATAAACATTGTGTTGGTGCGAGGAAGGGGGTAAAAACAGGAATCAATTCCGATATAGGGAGGATTGTACAGGTTTTGTCAGGCCTCTACAACTCTGACAATGTTCAAATCCAGTTAACAATTAATTAGTTAACAACAATTAAGTATTATTTTATTAATGATTTTGATTCTCTTTATCCGTTTTGCAATTTTAATTAAACTTTTCTACTGACTTTAACCTCCTTCGTGTACGAATTGTGATCTACAAATGAACTATTTGTAACTGCTTTTATTTTGTGTGTCCATTGAGTGCACAATGAAATTAGAAGAGAAAACATTAAGTAACAAATGATTATAGACTATAACAGACATAAAAAGAGAAGAAAAAAAGTTTATAAAAACAGATTTAACATCTCTGCTGTTTCTGAGTGATGGCACCATCTTCTGGCAGCAGAGTGAATTACACAAGTTAAAATTAAACAACTGGAAAATGCTCAGGACAAGTCTGGCGATGATTTATGGACTGGGAAATTCAGAATGTGAGTGATGAGTGTTTTTGACGCTTGGAAGGGAGAAGACTTTCTAACCCGGATGAATCAAATTAGCGTGAATGAAGCTAAATGCAGCTCCTGTTATGTTTTTGATGTTAGAACAGAGTTAAAAGCTCAAAAAAGTGCAGTTTGGGTCAGATACATTCAGATAATTTTGATACTAAATGGTTTGAGAGCTTTAGTGCCGAGCCATGCTCTTTTTGGTCGACTAATCGATCTGTTTTTGGTCGACTACAGCCCAATGTTTGTCCTTACTGTTGCTGTGAATATAACTCTCTTAAAATCTCACCATCAACTGATTCATGAACTATACGATTAAAGGTCTACATAGGCTACACAAGTGTTTGAGCTGACCAGTTTGGGCAGGCTGCGTCGGGAGAAGACCCTCCGGGGGCAGGACAGGTGGTGGTGTCTGGAGATCCAGCTCCTCATGTTGAGCCACTCGGCCGTGCCTTTAGGAGGAGGACCGTCCTCTCTGTGCAGCAGCACCAGCTGCTTCTGGGCTCGCACCGCACTGCCCTCCAGTATACGCTCCAGCTGAAGGACAGACGGCAGCAACCGATGAGACGCACAAGTGACACCAACTACTGTAGAGCTTCATCAAAATGCATGAGAGTCAATGGTGAGTAATGCCATTTTCTCCTGTAAAAGCTCAAAACACAAAAAGAATGTGAAAGAGCTGCTACAGTCTAACAGTAGCAGCTCTAAAAGTCAATCTAAAAGTCTACAACTCTGCTAAATATTTACTTTGTACCTGACATCTAAAAGCAGATATTCAAGCTATTTATGTTTTAAAAATAGGATTCTGTTCAAAGTTCACATTTTAAACGTGTCCGGGAGAATTGACAAAAAGACTGCTATTCACTTTATTCCTGAAGTTGCCGTACGCGCCGCCGTCTTGTTTCCGTTGTAGTTTACATGGAGCAGACGAGCTCAACAGAAAATAAGTTCTACATGGACTAAAAAGCCGTTTTCAGATGCCCAGGAAATCGGAGCGTAGTTGACTTGTTGTTCATTAAACATTTTACACAAATCAATCTACTTTATGTAACATTTTAGCGGCGAGACTTTTCCCTCGTTCGTCATTAGCTTTAACGGAGTTCTCGTCAAACGGAAGTGCGTTTACAACAAAAGTGCAAAAAACTGTAAAAGTGGGCGGGGCAGAATAAGGTCAATAGGTCTATGGAGTGACAAATCAATAAAAATGATTGTACAGACCTAAACTACAGGATTGGCAGTTTTTATGCAGATTAAAACAGAATATTTTTCTGTTTCTGGAAGAATTGATGGCACTTCAAAAATCACAGCCATTAAATTTGTTTTGATTAATTGTGCAGCCCTAGTTTCTTTCTTTTTTTTGTCTCATTCAGATTGCTGCTGCCTCCAGCCCTGACCTCTCCCACTGTGGGCTCCTGCTCTCCCAGCCCCACGATGAGGATGCAGTCGGCCTGTCGGATGCAGCGCTGGGTCCAGGGGGTCAGGCCCGGGTCCGACTGGTACAGAACGATGCGGTGGATGTCCTCCTGCTGCCCCAGCCAACTGGACAGCCGGTACTCGTGCACACTACACATGGAATACACAGTCAGGGATGGAAAATACACTCAGGGGTGAAAGTAACAAAGTAAAACGTAAAAGAACTGTACAAGGGCAAGATAGAGATAAAAATACAATTGTGATCTCATTGACGATTTGGCAGTGGTGGATGAAGTACTCCATTTTGTTACTGAAGTAAAAGTACAGATACAGCAGGAAAGAAAAAAAAAACAAAAGAAATCTACTCAAGTAAAAGTTATAAAGTACTCCTTTAAAAATTTAGTTTAAAGTGCGTATGACAGGTTTTCTAGATTTTCTAATTTAGGCTTTTTTTGGTGTGTTAATACCAGTTGTGCGTATACATTTTAGTTTTATGCCAATCAAGCAGCCATTTGCAGAGAAAAGTAGAAAAATCCGTTGGAAATTACAGGAAGTAAACAAACTGATGACATCACACTGGGGAGGCAAAGGTTATGCATTTTTTACACAAAAGAAATAACTTTTTTTTATCTTTCAAACATTGATTCAACAAAATAAAGGCGTTTACGTGTATTTTTATTTGTAAATTTTAAAAAATCTGTAACATTAAATGAGTTTTGGCCCAGTGTACAGTGTGGTTGCTATGGTAATTTCCTAGTGTGATGTCATCATTTACAACCAAGAAGTAAAACAAAAAAACAAAAAAATTGCTAAACCGTGATAAAATTTGTGAAGTATTTTAACAAAATTTGAAATATATTTATCTTAACTGCATTTTTATCAAATGAGTCGTCCAACCTGTCAGAGGCACTTTAAGAGTAAAAAATTAACAGGTTTTTGGTTTGGAGAACTATTAAAGCATCAAATTGTAATATTGATTAATTTATTCTGTTGAGTTTTGGTCACTTTAGGCAACTTTCCAGGTTATTTTTCTCTACAGAGGCTTTTTGTTTGCTCAAATAGAACTAGAAAAACAAACAAACAGGCAAGATGTCGCCGTAAATGTGTAAAAAAATAAACCCCTCGGCCTTTTCAGCAGGTCTAAAACCTTTCATAAATATACTTTTACTTTTCAGTCCAGTTCAAAAATGTAGTGGAGTAGAAAGTACAGATACATGCTCTGAAACGTAGTCAAGTAAAAGTAAAAATAATCTACTGTAGAATGTTTTTAATGTATTTAAGTAAAGTACAGATACCTAAAAAGAAATTACTTAAGTATCATAATGTATTTGGTAGAACTGCCATGTTGTGATTCACAGTTTTTCTCCTGAATGCAGCTTTACGCTCGAACAAAGACACTTTTCCCGCCTTTCACTTTGAAATTAGTTAAATCTTGCTGTCAAACTTTCAGAGGAAGAAGATGACTTTAGTAGCACTTTGAAGATATTAAGTTACATGAATCGTAACAAAATCTAAATTGTGATACTTTTTACTTTTACTTCACTACATTTGAGAGCAGAATGTACTTCTACTCCAGTACATTTTGGAACACGACTAAAAAGTACTTTGATGGATTATTTTTAGCTCATTCATGGTGACGTTCTGTCTAAAAGTTTTTACAACAAGTCAGAGCTTTGAAAAAACAAACACACACACAAAATCCACTAGAAATATTAATAAACTGATTTGAATTTACCTTAAATGACTAAAGATCAGCCCATTTTTTAATCAAAATCACATGTGAAGCTTTAATAGGTAGTTCTCAAAATACTTTTACTTTTTACTGTTAAAGAAATGTTATTTATGTGTTTCTTTTACTTGAGTATTATTTTGCCCCTGTCTCTGTACTTTTACTTAATCAACAAAACTGGGTAAGCATTTTGAATATTTTCCTATTGATCCAGCACCTGTCTAAAGCTGCAGAGCCCAATCGCTGTTTGATGATGTCACTGTTCAGAAGAAGAACGGGGCCTGCACAAAACAAACAGAAAGAAATGTTTATAAAACTTGCAGTAAAAGTGCTAGGCTGGCACATTGACAAAGATGGCCAATTCAAGAAGCCTAAAAAGGTTCAAGGTTTGCATTTGGCATTGAGAAATAGTTTGGATGCCCCTTGATATAAACTGTGTAGAAACCTTTATCTGTGCCACAATTGGGAAATTCTAGTGTTGCAGCACACAGCTCACAGGGTTTATGCAGGTTTCAGCGAATCAAATGTAATGCTTTTAATGCTGTATTTCTGGATGTTTAATGCAATAATCAACATCAAAACTAGACATTTACACTTTTATCATGTCAAAAGTGATGCTTGTAATCATTCCACTGAGCAGCAGAATGACAACCATATAATAAACTACTTTATCATATTCAAAAAGATATTTCATCTTTTACTTTTGATGACATGATCTAGGCTTTTAACATCTAGATTAAATAAATCCAGCACACATCTGGGATTTAAAATATATTTGAATGTTGAATGCCAATTTGAATCGGCAGATACAGTGGATCTGGGGACGATAAAATGTTGCTCTTATTTTTATTATGTTTATATTTATTCTTCTTGATAGATAAATCTTTTTGTCAAAATGTTTTTTAGATTTAATGCCTGCGGGGATTGAATTTAATGCTTTTTAATGCATTTTAAGGCCTTATCCATTTAATAACTTTTAATGCCCTTTTAATGCCCTGTGGAAACCCTGAGAACAGCAGGAGACAAGTAATACAGTATGTAGTCAGTCAAGATAAATAAGAAATTAATGAAATAACACTTAGATCCAACACAACACTGTGTAAGTAGAGCAAAACTATAAGGCCACAAAGCAACTAATCGATTATTTAAATAATAGTAAACTAATTTTGTAATCAAATAATCATTAACTGGTCAATACAGGATCCAAAACATGCCATGAGCTGCAGAGAAGAAGTTTTATTGCAGGATAATGATGCAGAAAATGTGTGTATTTGATGAAAACCCTATTTTATCTATAAATGTACTCCACCAGGACGTCTTCAAACGGCTTCACTTCAGCTTCATCTGGGTCAAATTTAGAAAAAATCATGTGGCATTTGCATTTTAAACAACTAATCGATTAGTCAGACAAATCATCGCTAGACTATTCATTCATTCATTCATTCATTTTCTACCACTTATTCCCGTTAGGGGTCGCAGGTGACTGGAGCCTATCCCAGTGACTTTGGGCTTTAGGTGGGGTACACCCTGGACAGTGGCCAACTCATCGCAGGGCTGACACAGAGAAACGGACAGACGGACAGATTCACGCTCACATTCATTCTCTACGGGCAATTTAGAGTTGTCAATTAACCTGAACACAGTCATGTCTTTGGACGGTGGGAGGAGCCGGAGAACCCAGAGAGAACCCACGGTAACACGGGGAGGACATGCAGACTCCACCCAGAGAGATTGTGTGATGTTGGGGTGGTCTGGGATTTGAACCCACGATCTCCTTATTGAGAGGCAGCTCTGCCACCGTGCACCCCCATCGCTAGACTAATCAATTCACAAAATGATCGTTTGTTGCAGCCCTAAAGGCAAAAACAAAGTAAATATCTGTTCCATCCGCTGCACTGCGACAGAAACTGCACCGTCCCGAAAAGATCTTCAGCCTTTGCACAGTCGGCCTTTTCATTTGTTACAGTCAGACAGTGGGATCAACTCCTGAACAGTCTGAAATTGTCTGTAGACTTTCATATTTACACTCGAAACTTAAAAAAGGACATTTTCGATCATCAGCGGTGTCAGCATCAGCCAAGTTAAATTGTATTAGTAAACTGTACAATAAAACTTAACATAGTATTTTTAACATTTGTATAACTTTTATGAAAAATTCTAATCTTTTGTACAAAATGTTACTATTGTTTAATAGTGATATTTTACAGTCTATCTCAGGGGTGTCAAAACTTTTTCCATCGAGGGCCGCATTTGAAATATAGACCAAGCGGAGGGCCACAAATCAATCATGAAATGTTCAAAAAAGCTGCATTTATCTGATGTTTTAAGCACCACCACATCTACATTCAGTGTCATTGTCTTAATATCAGGTCTGTATTGCACCAAAATGTTAGTTATTTAGGTTGGAATTGTAGAAAATCTGAAATGTGCTGTAAAAAGTACTTATCTGGACAATGTGGGCCAGTTCACCAGGAAGCCTAAGGGCCAAGAAAAATTGGTCTGAGGGCCACATTTGGCCCCTGGGCCTGAGTTTGGACATGTCTGGTCTATCTGCTAGGCTAATGACAATGAGCTGTAATTCACTGCAAATTAATTGTGTACCTTTTTATAAATAATAAATATAAAGCAGATGGAAAGTAGCAGTCGCTAAATCTGGTGCACATCATCTTTTCTTTTATAAGATGAATCAAATTGTACATGGTCCCTGACAAATAAAGACTAAACTAAACTACAATAAGTGTCTGATCATCGTTACGTACAGTGGAGCATTAGGACAAGAATAAAGATCAGGTCAAAGAAATGTATTAAAAGGTGTGAGTTACCGATGCCGCTGAGTGCGTGGTACAGCTCCAGACTGAAGGCGGTCAGTGGGACCTCGTCGGACCCCGGGAGGATGGTCACCGTGGACAAGTTTGAAGCCGGATTACCACTGTCCCATTTACTGGACGGAGTGTGGAGCCCCAGGCCACGAGCTGCAGCGACAACAGAGGCACATTTTGTACAAACCAGATCACATCGTTTTCAAAAACCAAGAAGTTAAAGTTGTCCAAGCGTCTGTGCAGTCACTTTGCTGTCATGTGCTTTACTGAAAACACACTGTATCTGACTGTGACTCATTATTTTGAGCAAAACAAAATATTTCAGAAGTTGCCGACAGTAGTTCTTGTCTTGAATTGTTCATTAATATTAAACGTTCTGCAGTGCTGGTATGTGCTGTCCGTAAAGATTGTT
This sequence comes from Rhinogobius similis, assembly GCA_019453435.1. Classification (NCBI taxonomy): domain Eukaryota; kingdom Metazoa; phylum Chordata; class Actinopteri; order Gobiiformes; family Gobiidae; genus Rhinogobius; species Rhinogobius similis. The sequence continues at coordinate 10,226,015 of CM033629.1, forward strand.
GGTGTGTGTAAAATGTCCTCATCATTGTTTCTTCTTCTTATTGCAATATAAGGATAAAGTTACTAAAGATATCAGAATCAGGGGAATCAGCTGCCCAGCTCAGCACGAGCAATTGACGTTAAACACAAACTGAAGAAGACATTGATATTACAATTAATGCAGACGACCAGATGAACTAAGGAAGACTATTTTTCATTGTAATATGCATTGAAGTACATATATTCTCTTTTTATTATTTAGGTTTATGTAACCGTTACTTGTATTATGAAATTATGATTTTGATAATTTGGTAACGTATTGTTTATTTGAATGATCTAATGGCAATTTTTAAGGAGGACCCCAGGAAGATTAGTGGCCATTAAATGGGCAGCTAATGGGGATCCTATGGAAGCCGCCAGTAAAAAAAAAATAAAAGCCCCACAGGAAGTCATACTTTCGAGTTTAAAAGTCATACTTTCGAGTTTTAAAGTCAGAATTTCGAGTTTAAAAGTCAAATTTTCGAGTTTTAAAGTCAGAATTTTGACTTTAAACTCGAAATTATGACTTTAAAACTCAAAATTCTGACTTTAAAACTCGAAAGTATGACTTCCTGTGGGGCTTTTATTTTTTTATACTGGCGGAAACGGGCTTCCATAGGGATCCTAATAGAACAATTAAAAAAAAAAGAATCACAATGCCTTTATTGTCATTGCACAACCAACTTTAAAAAGCCACTCCACAGTTAAATCACACATACAAAAAAGAATTATAAAATTATAAAAGTTATCAGAGTTCAGTGCTTTGCTTATCCATGATTAGAGGCTGTTGGTCGGGTTTGAAGTGTGGCCTTTCCCAGAGCGCAGCGCCCCAAACAGTGAATGAGCAGATGAGAGTGCTCCTGGATAATTCCTTTGGCCCTGCAAAGGCACCTGGTCCGATAAAGGTCTGTTAGCGAGGGAAGTGTAATCTTTATGATGTTCTGAACGGTCTTCATCACTCTCTCCAGGGCCTGTTTGTCAGACACAGAGCAGCTGCTGAACCAAACCAACATGTCGTGTGTCAAGATGCTCTCGGTGGAGCACCAATAGAACAAACACAGCAGCAGCTGGGGAAGATTTGCTCTCCTCAGTGTCCTTTAAAGCAGGGGTTCCCAAACTTTTCTGCCCGGGACCCCCAAATTAGCCACGCAATTGACTCCGGACCCCCAAAGCGAAATGAAAATGACAGTAGCAATAATTTTAAGTGTCAAAGCCTGTTAATTCAGGTTTAATATTGGTTATTTGAATAGTTTATTGTCTTATTAGACCCTATTTCACTAAAAAATACTGTTTAAAATAAAAAAAATAGAGCAAATACAATGTCATATTAATTAAAATGAGATCTTGTAATCATCTCGCGATCCCCAGCCCACCCCTTGCAACCCCCACTTTGGGAACCACTGCTTTAAAGTACAGACGCCGCTGTGCTTTTTTGACAAGGGGCGTGATGTTGCAGATCCTGGCTGAACTTAAAATGACTCACTCTTTCCGCTAAGAGTGAGGGCGGAGGGTCAGCATCCTGCCTCCTCCTCAAGTCAATAATGATCTCCTTGGTTTTGGAGGAATTTAGTGACAGGTTGTTCAAAGGGCATCGCTCTGACAATCTGTGGACATCATCCCTCTAAGCCTCCTCACAGTTGTTCTGCATCAGTCCAACTACAGTAGTGTCATCAAAACATATTATCTAATGCTAAGTTATGTTATTAATCACAAATGTTTTTCTTTTTGGGCAAAATTTCCTTGCATGGTTTTTTTGTATTATATTTGTGGTTTAACTGCATCAACTGTCAACAAAGATGGTATTTATGTTCCAATACAAATGAAAAAAAAAAGAGCAATAATAATATTTTGGCCAAGACTAATAAATAAAAATAGAAAATTTAAAGAAATATATACCAAAGGTTCTCATCTTTTATCACTTTGAAACTCATGTCAAAGTTTATAACTGTACACTGTGGTCCAAAGAAAGAAACTACTGCACCGTTTTATAAAATACAGCAATAATTTCCCAAAACCTTAAAGATAGTAGATAAAAATTCTCTGTCAACAACCCAGCCGTGTTCTCTAGCCCAGTATTTTCCAACCTTTTTTGAGTTGCGGCACACTTTTTTGGTTGAAAAGATACCACGGCACACTGCGAAATATGGTTATATTGTCTATTAATAATTCTTCCACTGTCTGGTTCTTTAAATTTGGCATTTCTGACTGTTTTGCTTTATTTTTCACTACAAAAAAATGTTCGGGACACTCCAAAAGCGTAAAATATTCAATTTAATCCTAATGTAAATCCAAATTAGGATGTTTTTCAAGGCACACGTAACAATACCTGAAGGCACACTGGTAGAAAATCAAGGCTCTAGCCCAGTGTTTTTCAACCTTTTTCTAGTGGCGGCACACTTTTTGGGTTTAGAGAAAGATACCACGGCACACCATCTACAAAAACATGACCATATCAGTCCATTTAGTTAATAAAATATGGCATATAATGAGCCAAATCATGTTTGTGTTACAGTTTGGTGCTTTAAATTTGGCATTTGTGGTGGTTTTCCGTTCTGTTTTGGTGCAGAAGTTGCTCAGGACACTCCAAAAAGGTAAATTAGTTATTTACATCCGCATTTATGAACCCGTTAACTCAAATTTGACATTTTTTCAAGGCACACCTGGCAAAACTTCAATGCAAACTAGTGTTCAAGTGTGTTTTGATAAGAACAGCGTCATTACCAGCCAGAGGGCCGTTGACTTGCTGCATGTTGCCCAGGATCTTCTGCCCCAGGAGGTGGATGAGGCGGGTCACCACCTGAGGATACCTGCGCTTGATGGAGTTCAGAGCTCCTTCAGGCAGTTTGGCCAGCTCCGAGTCCCGCACGGCGTGGACCGTAGTGGCCCTGTTCATGTGGGTCAGAGCCTCCACCTGAAACAACAAGGACGTAAACATAAGATCTGTCCGTTACCACATTTGTCCTGGATTCTTCTTCCCACAGTGTCCAAGAAATGTTTTTATATTATAGATGTGGAAATAATAGAATCTAAAGAGAAGAGTCTTCAAACTTGTTCAAACTCATTCAGTCATTACAAGAACAGTCAGCTTTGCAGGAAAATAACACATTGTCAAAAAATAAATAAATATAAAAATCAGATAACAAAATAATGTTGACATTTTTTGGATGGGAAGGTTTTTTCTTGTTTGACGGAATCTACTCTAGGGATAAATGCAACACAAATGCATGAATTATTTATCCCAGGTACTCAATATTGAACTATACCATAATAATTTTAGACTCTATTCATAATAAACTGCATTATTGATCCAAATTTGCTAGAGTAGTAGAAGCAATTTTATATTTTTTTGTATTTTATTTTGCAAGTAAATTCAGTTTTTCTTTTGTTCTTCTGGTTTTCATTAACCTTTGTTTTTTGTTGTTTTTTGTAATTTGCCTGGCATTATGTTACCTACTTCAGTGTTTTTCAACCTTTTTTGAGTTACGGCACACTTTTTGGGTTTAAAAGACACCACGGCACACCACCTGCTATTAAAACATTACCAAGGCAAGGCAAGGCAAGGCGAGTTTATTTGTAGAGCACAATTCGTACACAGGGCAATTCAAAGTGCTTTACATAACAGGAAAAGTTGCATTAAAATCACAAAACACAAAAAGACAGACAGAATCATTTTAAAATAATTTTAAAATAAAGTGCTTTAAAAGAGAAGAGTGCAGATAGATCTTTCAGTCGTATGCACGTCTAAAGAGAACTGTTTTTAGCCTGGATTTAAACATTGTCAGAGTGGAGGCCTGTCTCACGTCTTCGGAGAGACTGTTCCAGATTTTAGCTGCAAAAAACTGAAATGCTGATTCCCCATGTTTAGTCCTGACTCTAGGCACCTGCAGGAGGCCGGTCCATGTTTAATCCTGACTCTAGGCACCAGCGAAGGCCGGTCCATGTTTAGTCCTGACTCTGGCACCAACAGGAGGCCGGTCCACGTTTAGTCCTGACTCTGGCACCAACAGGAGGCCGGTCCATGTTTAGTCCTGACTCTGGCACCAGCAGGAGGCCGGTCCATGTTTAGTCCTGACTCTAGACACCAGCAGGAGGCCGGTCCATGTTTAGTCTTGACTCTAGGCACCAGCAGGAGGCCGGTCCATGTTTAGTCCTGACTCTGGCACCAGCAGGAGGCCGGTCCATGTTTAGTCTTGACTCTAGGCACCAGCAGGAGGCCGGTCCATGTTTAGTCCTGACTCTGGCACCAGCAGGAGGCCGGTCCATGTTTAGTCTTGACTCTAGGCACCAGCAGGAGGCCGGTCCATGTTTAGTCCTGACTCTGGCACCAGCAGGAGGCCGGTCCATGTTTAGTCCTGACTCTAGGCACCAGCAGGAGGCTGGTCCATGTTTAGTCCTGACTCTAGGCACCAGCAGGAGGCCGGTCCATGTTTAGTCCTGACTCTGGGCACCAGCAGGAGGCCGGTCCCTGAGGTCCTCATTTTGTGAGATGGTTCATATGGCACTAACATGTCAGAGATGTACTTTGGTGCTTGGCCGTGGAGAGACTTGAACACAAGCAGAGCTGCTTTAAAGTCAATTCTCTGAGCCACAGGAAGCCAGTGCAGAGACCTGAGCACAGGACTAATGTGGTCGTACTTCCTGGTTCTTGTCAGGACTCGAGCAGCAGCGTTCTGGATGTACTGCAGCTGTTTTACAGCTTGTTTGGAGAGGCCAGTGAACAGGCCGTTGCAGTAGTCTAACCTACTGGAGACAAATGCATGGATAAGTCTCTCCAAGTCTGGTTTAGACACTATACCTTTAATTTTGGCAATGTTTTTTAGGTGGTAAAAGGCTGTTGATGTTACTGATTTGATGTGGCTGTCAAAGTTCAAGTCTGAGTCCATTATTACCCCCAGATTTCTAACTTGATTTGTCGGTTTTAGAGCGAGAGACTGGAGGTGACTGCTGACACTTTCTCTCTGTTTCTGCGGCCCAAAGACGATGATTTCAGTCTTGTCTGAGTTCAGCTGGAGAGAGTTGTTTTGCATCCACCACTGATCTGTTGGATGCAGTGACAGAGTGAATCCACTGGTCCATATTCACCTGCCGTCAGTGAGACATAGATCTGAGTGTCGTCTGCGTAGTTGTGATAAGACACATTTGTGCTGAGTATTAACTGACCTAAGGGCAGCATATAGAGGTTGAACAGAAGGGGTCCCAGGATTGACCCTTGGGGCACCCCACAGGTCAAGCTCACATGGTCTGAGACACAGTTACCAATCTCAACAAAGTACTCTCTGTCCTCAAGGTAGGACTTCAACCAATTTAGGGCAGTGCCAGTGATGCCCACCCAGTCCTCTAGTCTCTGTAGGAGGATCCCATGATCGACAGTGTCAAAAGCATCGCTCAGATCTAACAGAATTAAGACTGAGGCTTTGCCCGCGTCAGTGTTCAGGCGGATGTCATTTGTCACCTTGATAAGAGCAGTCTCAGTGCTGTGATGAGGTCTAAAACCTGACTGGAAAACATCAAATGAGTTGTTTATTAAGAGGAAGTCAGTGAGCTGTTGGTAAACAACCTTTTCGAGGACTTTGCCTAAAAATGGCAGATTTGAGATGGGCCGATAATTTTTCAGTTCTGAGGCATCAAGACTGCTCTTCTTTAGGAGAGGCTTAATGACCGCAGTTTTCAAGGCCCTTGGGAATGTTCCAGATTGAAGCGACATGTTAACTATGTGCGTGAGTGGTGTTAACAAAGTGCTCAGAACAGACTTTAGAAATCTGGTGGGTAAGACATCGAGGCAGCATGTAGAAGAACTCAGACTGGTGATGATCTCTTGGACAGTTTTGTCAGTTACAGGTGCAAACTGAGTCAGCTCTAAATGTGTAGGTGGTTTTAAGTCAGACCGTTTAGTAAAAAATATGGTATATAATGAGGCAAATAATCTCTGTGCCATTTAAATTTGGCAATAGTGATAGATCTGCGTTCTTTTTAGCTGCAGAAGTTGCTCAGGACACTCCGAAAAGGTAGTCAAGTCAAGTCAAGTCAAATTTATTTATAAAGCACATTTAAAAACAACCACAATGGCCCAATGTGCTGTACAGACACAATATAAAATACAATAAGACAAAAAACAGACATGCAGAAACAAGCTAAAAAAAAGCAATACAAATGTTCTGCTCAGCTCGTGTTAAAAGCCCTTGCAAACAGATGGGTTTTCAACAAAGTCTTAAAAATATTCAAAGATTGGGCTGTTCTAATGTCCAGAGGAAGAGTCTGGGACCTGCCACAGAGAAAGCCCTGTCCCCTCGGGTTTTTAACCGTGATCTCGGGACGTCTAAGATCATGAGTTTTGCTGATCTCAACGCTCTACATGGAGCATGAACAGACAAAAGCTCAGACAGATAAGGAGGAGCCAACCCATTCAAACATTTAAAAACCATTAGTAAAATCTTAAAATCAATTCTGTAGCCGACAGGGAGCCAGTGCAAAGAGGCCAGCACGGGAGAAATATGCTCATATTTCCTGGTGCCGGTGCAAACGAGCAGCAGCGTTCTGGACCAACTGCAGGCGGTGGATGGAGGCCTGGTCCAACCCGGTGTACAGGGAGTTGCAGTAGTCTAAGCGGCTGGTAATAAATGCGTGAATAACGCGCTCTAGATCTGAACGGGGCAGGTATGGTTTTACCTTAGCTGATTTAACAACTTGACTTATTTGTTTGTCAAACTTAAAAAAAGGTAATTAGTCAACTACATCCGTATTAGTGAATCTGTTTTTTTTTTTTCCAAGGCACACCTGGCAAAACCTCAAGGCACACTATTGTTCCCCGGCACACTGGTTGAAAATCAAGGACCTACTTTATGTTATACGCAAGCTTTCATGTATGCATGATAAAAATAAATAAAGATGGAGACAGAGCCCCTAAAGCCTCACAGTGTAGGGGCGTCACTTTATACTTGATTCAGTTTGTTGTGTGCGTCTTTTATTTCTACCTTTTATTAAATCAAACACAAAGGGAGGATTTCAACAACAATAAAAAAGTTAATTTTAATTAACTTTCTGTTCAAAAGTGCAGAACTTCAGAATCAGAAAAATCATGAATAGTGACAAGCAATGGATTTATGTATTTATATTTTTGAAAAGTGACATTTTAGAACCACATGTATCACTCAGAATCTTCATTTTTCAACTACAAAAAAGTTGGCAGGGATAGGTGGTAGGTGAAAACAAGAATTTTCTGAGCACTCAAGCCTTATTTGTTGACAATATAGGAATATTCAAACATGCACGACTAAATCTAAATACAACTGAGTAACTAATGATGAGAAAACACTGTTATAACAAGATTAAAACCTCATTAAAGTTAATTTTGCATAATATTTCTCCTTTAAATTTACATCGACAGAGCTGTGTAATAAATATTTAAAGCAGTCCACTCACCACACCAATGAGATCCCCTCGGCCGTACTCTCCAGCCAGCTCCTTTTTCCCATCATCCTTTGCAATGACTGATCTCAGCCGACCACTGAGGACAATGAAGGTGCTGTCTGACTTGTCCCCCTGCCTAAAACACACGCAATTTAGAGAGAACAAAGGCATCTGATTAATATAAATGTGTATGGAATAATGGGTTATTGATGATTCTAACCAAGCAATTACTTTCACTCAGTGGTGGAAAGTAATAATAATAATAATAATAATAATATATTTTATTTATAAGCGCCTTTCAGAACACCCAAGGACACTGTACATGACAACAAGAAATAGAAACAACAGAATAAAATAAAATAAAAAGTAATAAAGTAAAACAGTAAAAGTACAGTACTTAAAATATAAATGTGTAGGTATTTGTACTTTACTTTTTAACTTACATTTCAGAATAGATACTATTTATTTTCACTTTGCAACATTTGAGATGAGAGAGTGACATCCTGCCTAAAGATCTTGAGAAAAGACTGGGTTTTGACAAAAGAATATAAACAAAAATGACTAGATAAAGTCAATTCAGTCGCTTCTTTTGACCAAAAATCATAACAATTTAATAGGAACGGTTTAATAGTTCTTTATAACACCTGCCACTTTAACAATAATATTATAAAACTGCCAATTTGCACTACTGTCTATCTAACTGTACATTTCTGTATATAGTCTTAGTCTATTCTATTCTATTTTATTTTATTCTTAAAGTGCCTATGACAGGTTGGACTACTCATGTAACTAAAATACAGGTAAGATAAATGTATTTAAAGTTTTGCTAAAAGTAATTATAAATTCAATCATTTTTAGTTTTTTTTTTTTGTTTGAAATATCCCTTCCTGGTTGTAAATGATGACATCACACTAGGAAATTACTTTGCACACTGGGCTAAAACTCAGCTAATGTCACAGATTTTTCTTCAAAATATATGTGAACACCCTTATTTTGTTGAATTAATATTTTAAGGGTAAAATAAGTTGTTCATTTTGTGTAAATTATGCTTAATCTTTTCGTCATACGCACTTTAATCTAATGCATGCCTCTTTTTATATATTTTCCTAATATTTTATTCATTGTTTTATGTTGCACCTTACGCCAGAGCAAGTTCCTGTGTTTGTGAAGTTTGATCACTGACAACGACAATAAACCGGTTCTGATTCAAAATCTGTGTTAAATACTTTTACTTTCCACTCTAAAAGTACATCTTTCAGCTGTTATTTCAATACATTAAGTACATATACAATTTTATACCTTTTTTTTTTAACATATATCTGTACTTTTACTTGAGAACTTCTTCCACTGCTTTAATTCACACATACTCATTAGATATCCGCATTAAAGTTCTATTTTTAAGAGTAAATATGAATTAAAAAAATTATTTCCAGCAACACTAGTCACATAAAATTTAGCGTAGATAAAACCTCTACAATGATAAGGTTAAACCGACCTGTACACGGGTCTTCCTGCCTCCAGCGCCATCCAGTCCAGAGCAAAGTCGATCTGTCGGACGAACGGCGAGACTCTCTTCACCACCGTGTGAGCCACGTTCAGCACCACCCTCGGCTCCTCGCGCATGATCCTGAAACAATCAACGCAACGTGATGTAAAAGAAATCAAGAAACATGAACCAAACTCCACTAAGACTAAAATAAAAAAAAACAGCAACCATGATAAACAATCTAAGCAAATGTTTAGGGCCACAATTAATGGAAGGTACATGTTCTGGTCCGTATCTGGGCTATAAACACAAGTTAAAATGTAAAATTAAAACTATTATGGCTTTTGTCGATTAATCAGTCGATGGTGTTATAGTCGACCAACATTTTTATTTGTCGACTATTTATTTTATTTAGATTAAAAGTATTTATATGACAAAAATATAAAAAAGTCAAGATATGGAGTGGGGTCTCTAAAGATTTTGTAGTGAATCATGAGTTTAATCTAATTTATATACATCTAACACATAAATACATAATTTCCTGGAACTTTTCTGCATAAATTATTTTTTTTTGCATGAACGCCAGCGCAGCTGTGTTTTTTGGTGCAGTTTGGTTCGGATACAGAAAGATACTTCATAGTTTTGCCACACCCTCTTTTTAGTTGATTAATCGGTTGATAAGGTAGGTCTTTTGTCGACCAAGAATTTCTATAGTCAACTACAGCCCTAAAAACTATTCAAATGGGTAATTAGATAAAACTAAATATTACATAAAAAATGCAGCTGAATACAGGACATGTTGTGTGTATTCAAATACATTTACATTACATTTGCCAGTTTCTACCTGTAAATAGAAATCACTAGAGATCACTTCTTCTCCCTGGTCCGCACCTGATTTCCTGTCTATTTTATTGTATTTAATTGTCAAGTCCATTTAGTTAAACAGTGTGTCATTTAAAGAAAAGAAACAACAAAACAACAAAAAGAATCTAAAAAAATAAAGGAAATTTTGTACAACTCAAATAACAAATATATGGGGAAAAAAGGCTTTAACAAAACCATTCGTACTCGTAGAAGTGTGCTTTGGAGATGGAGAGGAAGGAGCAGTCTCGGTGCGCTTTGACGCTGAAGATGAGGGGCTCTCCGGTGAGAACAGCCAGATGCCCTACCATCTCCCCGGCGTGAGCCACGAACAGCAGCGACTCCTTCTCCCGGTCGATCATCCTCTGGTACACGTGCAGCGAGCCCGAGATCACAAACTCTACGCTCACATCCTGCAAACGGACGAGACAAACCGGAGTACACCATGAAATAAGGAAATAAAACGTTTCTAACTCATTCCTCGCTCTCACAAACCCTTTGGCATTTCTCTAGTATCACATGCACTGATTTTTGTGTCAATTGCACAGCTTTGGAACTCATGATAACAAATTTTGAGGCGCGCCATATTGCTATTGAAAATATCACAATAAACGTTAATACTGAAGCTGCTTTAACTTTAAAGCCGTAAAATCAATGCAAACCCTTTTCCAAATGATAGATACGGTAAAAATATGAGCTGTAACTAAAAAAAAGAGCAGAATGAAGCCCTTAAGTGGTTGGATAATGTAATTTATGAGCTTAATATGTTAATTATTCAACCCACTACAGCTGAAATTTGAAGATGTTACAGAAAAATAACAAAAGGTTTACTATTAACGCAAAGAAAAGATACACACAATTAATATTAACCCTCCATTTTGTATTAGTTTACACGGAGCAGACGAGCTCAACAGAAAATAAGTTCTACATGGACTAAAAAGACGTTTTCAGACTGACCAGGAAATCTGTGCATTGTTGACTTGTTGTTGCTCGTGTTCATTAAACATTTTACACAAATCAACCTACTTTATGTAACATTTTAGAGGCGAGACTTTTTCCTCGTTCGTCATTAGCTTTAATGGAGTTCTCGTCAAACGGAAGTGCGTTTACAACAAAAGTGCGGATCTGTGGCAAAAAGAGGCAAAAGTATGCGGGGCAGAATAAGGTGAATATGCTACTCTGATCTGTGAAAGCCCCGCCCACAGGGAGGAGTCACTGATAATTGGCCTGTCTTTGTTAAGTTATGTAAAAGAAAAATGTCTTCTGATGTATTATATATACATGTAGCCATTTGTCTGTAGCATCTTCATGAATTGTCTGCAGCCAAACCTGGAGCTACAAGTGTCGAGAGGGACACCTTGGGTCTATTGTGTCTCTCTTCCCTCCTAGGCCAGCCACACTATAGCTCCCATTTGGCTCCTCCAATCCAGGAAGCACCATTTACATTCTCATTTAACCACCTGGACCCCCCTATGGTTAACCAGTCTCCTCACTCGAAGAGACACCTCCCAGAGACATTCTAATTTGATCACCCAGACCCCCCCTGCATACGACCACTCTAATGTGTATTGTAATGTACCCCCGTCTTGTGACTGCCTGACAAACCTGTTCTCCCGGTGGCCTTTATGGGCCGGCCTACTGTAACTCTATATATTGCTGAGTTTCCTATTGTGTGGCCGCGTCGTTGCTCCGTTGATCACCCGTGTAGTTGTCTAGGAACTGTATTCTTCGATATATCAAAGAATAAAGCATCCACCTTTTTGAGAGAGACAGTGCTCCATTTTTCTTGGACTTATCACACAAATTTCCACAACAGTTATTAGTTTGCCTGGCCTGGTTTCACCTTAAACTACTCTTTGTTATGACAGCCCTATTGTTCTATATATCTGGCTGTAGCTCCTGTCGCTGCTGAGGACCTGATTAGCATTTGACTGATCAATAAACCTGGACCAGGGAGTTAGCAGACTGTCATAAATCTTAGCTAAATTGAATCTATTTCAATTTAGCTAAGATTCAATTCAATTAGCTCACTGAAAAACATCTTGATTTTCAAAACAGCGTCCGGATGACAAACCCCTGAAACCTTTTCTACGATGGAACACTCCTGGACGAATGAGGGATTACATCGACTTAAGTTTATTTATTTACAAAAATATACATAAAGGCCAAGCTTTTTTTGTGTTTTTGTGACGTGACGAGACATTATGTATGCTAGTTTCATAGACATCTACTCATCTACTCTCAGAATGTTCAAGTTTTCTTCTTGAAAAAAAAAAGTTATTTTATCTAGACATAAAAACTAAAAAGTGAAGTATTTTTAGAAAGTCTGGGGGCAAACCTGGTCTCCTTGAAGAGCTACAGTCGTCCCGGCTTTGACCTGCCGTAGATTGACTCTTCCCTCTAATAACTTGGGGTCCTGTTGACACAAAGAATATTCCATTTTAACAAACAACAACAAACACACTCCTCGTTCAAAGGTCTGGGTAATGAGCAGCAATGCAGATACATATTTGCTGTAGAGTTTATTCAGGTGAACAGTCTGAATTTTAGCAGTGAGTGGCAAAAATTGTGAATAATGAAATTTTCTCCTGTAAGACCTCAAAACACAACTAAAATGTGAAAGAAATGCTACGGTCTAAAAACAGATATAGGTCTACAAGTCTGCTAAATATGTAGTTGTATCTGTAAACTGAAAATCAAGTAAACAGTTGTAGAAAACCAGATAAACAACAGAAACACAGCTACGCTCACATTTATAACTGACACAGACTTTGAGATCACACACAGTTGAACTCATTACCTTTCTGTCCTGAAATAAGATGTCTGAGTGTTGAGGAAAATGATTATTCTGAGACGAGCTGAAGTGTGTATTAGCATTTATTTGCATCAATCATGCTAATCGTTAGCTTGACTATATTTTCCCCATTTAAAACGGCAGAAATGGTTAATAATGTTATCTGTCAGTAGCCTTAGTTTGGCATAATTTAAGTTAAAGAGAATTTGTAATGTTTATTTTTTATAAAAACAAACAAAAGAACATTAAATATGACACCATTGAATTGACCTCCATGTTTATCTGCTCTGATCTGTTTGCTCGAGGTTGGCCAATGGTTAAATGTTAAAAGTCACAGCGTGTTTGATGTAGTTTGTCCATGTACGTGTTGCCGTAGTGATGGTCCAACGAAGCATGAGAGCATGTGTAGATTTGATTTCGATCACCTGCCGTTAGCAAACAAGCTAGCTAAACTCAGCACGGTTGGAGCAACAGCAAGAAACTATTTTCAGATTCCATTTTACAGAATAAAGTGAATGTGAGCAAAACAAAAGCCAAAAGACAAAAAAAGAAGATCAAAAGAAACAAATTTTATCCACACTGCAAAAAATTAATTTCTAGCAGAGTTAAAATGTCTTGATTTCAGGATATTAATCTGAATTTCAGACGTTTTGACTCGTTAAGATCAGTGGAGACAATTTATTTGATGTTACTTGTTTCAAACCGTTTCTGACTTGTTTTGATGTAGAATATTTTAGCTTCACAAATGTATGAAACATTATAATAAAAATATTTAAGAGTGTAACACCAAAGGCTTATTTTGCAGTGTTTAAGCTTAAGTTTTAGATAAAGCAAAGGCCTGTAGAGTTATTGTTTTGTTTACAATGTTTCTTCTACTTTTACTTATTATAAAAAAAACTATTATGAAAAGTGCATAGAGGACTAGAGCATGTGGATTGGAGGCTCATTTAGGACAGTACTGGAGTCTGCCACTAGGGGCAAGTCTTGTAACTACTGCAGCAAGAAAATACAGCTGTGAGGGACCTGTGCCATGATAGTGAGATCATGGGGGTCAGTGAGTTTACACGTGGGTTCAAAGAATAATAATGAGCTTGGGAGGAGTAGTGCCCTAAACCTAGGAAACTATAGGAGAAGAGCCGAGCTGTGGGGGTAATCGTTCTGAATATTCAGAGCTATAAATTGGGCTGCATTCTCTTTGTCGGGGCTTCTGGAGGTTTTTCCTTGTGTGAGGATCTCTGTGGGTTTGGAGCCATGATCTGGGACACTGGTTAGGGGAGGTTTTTTTTTTTTTTTTTTTTTGGGACAGTGCATGTTAATGAACATACATGATATACATGCTGTAAACACACCAGATTGTAGCCTTGGGCTAATTTCCATCTGTTGTCCCGCATTCACTCTCATTCACACACAGACAGACAACCATTCACTCTCACATTCATACACTATGGACAATTTAGAGTTGTCAATTAACCTACACAGTCATGTCTTTGGACGGTGGGAGGAAGCCGGAGAGAACCCACGGTAACACAGGGAGGACATGCAGACTCCACCCAGAGAGATCGTGTGATGTTAGGGTGGTTCAGAATTCGAGACCACAATGTTGGGGTGGTCTGGGATTCGAACCCACAATCTCCTTATTGGGAGGCAGATGCTCTAACCGCTCTGCCACCGTGCGTGGTCTGTGAACCACCCAGATCTTACATTTTACCAAGGATGAAGTTATTTTTTGGACAATAAAGACTCTATTGCATTGAATTTCGTCGAGTTTGTCTTCTTCATTGTGTCAAACGTGCGAGCGTTATCCAGAAGAAATTATGACACAACATTTGGCGAGCCAGCCAGGAGGATGAAGGAAAGGGGCACGAGCAGCTCCTACACACGGAGGAATTCAGCCTTGGCGAGCTGAGAATAACTAAGGTAAGCAGATCTTGGTATTGTTATTGAATTTCTGCATGTGCTGGATGTTTTCGTGTTTGGGAGATGTAGTGTTGAAGTTCCTCTCCAAAAGAATCTAGATTTAGAACAAAAAGTTGAAATTAATTTGGTTATGAAATAAAATTGATATATGACGAAAAATAGTAGCCATGGGTTTAGATGAAGCATACATTTGTTAATAAAGTGATTTGAGGGATTTATTCAAAATTCAAAAATCAGAAATTTGAGAATAAGCAAAAATGGGCCAGAAAAAGGCAGTTAATACTTTGTGAAAATAGGCAAAGTATGTGGTTTTAAATCATTACAGTGGCTCAAGAGTCGAGGTTGGCGAGCACAATGACACAACATTTGGCGAGCCGAGCCAGGAGGATGAAGGAAAGCGGCACGAGCAGCTCCTACACACGGAGGAATTCAGCCTTGGCGAGCTGAGAATAACTAAGGTAAGCAGATCTTGGTATTGTTATTGAATATCTACATGTGCTGGATGTTTTCGTGTTTGGGAGATGTAGTGTTGAAGTTCCTCTCCAAAAGAATCTAGATTTAGAACAAAAAGTTGAAATTAATTTGGTTATGAAATAAAATTGAAATATAACGAAAAATAGTAGCTATGGGTTTAGATGAAGCATACATTTGTTAATACAGTGATTTGAGGGATTTTTTCAAATAAAAATCTGAAATTTGAGTATAAACAAAAAATAGGCAGGAAAAAGGCAGTTAATACTTTGTGAAAATAGGCATAGTATGTGATTTTAAAAGTGGGGTTTAAATCATTATAGTGGCTCAAGAGTCGAGGTCAGCGATCACAACGGCTATGAGTTATTATTATACGGAGGTTCTACTTTGTATTAAATTTGAGCTAAATCAAAATTTGATCAGAAAAATTCCAAATTAAATTGTAAATTTTAGAGGACACTTGCAGAATTTCAATGCAAATTTCAAAATAAACTAAATAACTAAAATAAAAGCAATGCATAATTGGACAAGTAGCGCTGCATTGTGGATAAGCTGCAGGTGGAATTTCAAGGGCAACATTCTTTAGGAGGCAATAAATTACAAAAGGGAGTGAAACAGCAAAAGCAGCAACTGGGGAATCTGGCTTAAGATTTAAAAATGAAAAGAGAAGTACGAAGCGCTACACAAGATGGTAAAGGGGGGCAAACAAATTTGAAACAAATCGATTTGAAACTTTAAGTATGAGAGTGTAGGTCGACCTCTGTGTGAATGTTTGGATGGGTTATGTGTGTGAACCATGGTGTGTGTGTGTCTTCAATGTTTTGTGTTGTTCTGGGGCAAAAGATGGGGATAGAGAGAAAACGCGTAAAATTGGCAACAAAATGAGCAAGTAAATTGGCAACTAAAACTAGTGTGTGAAGAAAGGTGCAGGTGCTCTAGTTCTGGATGTCTAGAGCTGTCTGTACGGGCAGAGGGCCACGACTGGGCAAACAGAGGAGAAAGGCTCCAGCAGCAGGTCTCGTGGTCCTGACGGGGAGGCGATAGACGCTGCAGCTGTTTGACAGATTTAAGCGCGCGGGTACACTAAGGTCAGTGTGAAAGTGTAAAAGTGAAAGTGCACGTGTGGTTGCCAGTACAGAGTAAAGAAAAAGGCAACGTACACAGATGTTGCTCGTCTGTGCAATTCCACAGGCCGCGACGTAAATTTAATCACTTGTTGATTCATTGGAAGACAGGGGTGCTGTGCGTAGAGCAAAGGCAGGCCCACCTCTGCTGGTGCTCCGGCCTCTGCGCTCAAGACACTAAACCTCATCCCTGAAAAGTCGGCCTGTTCTTGACGAAGAGGGGAGATTTTTGAAAACGTCACTTATGGACCCATAGGCAGCCTGATACAGGTGCTATTGATTGGGGGATAAGGGGGCGGAGTTAGAGTCTGGAAAAAGTCGACAACCTTTGACGGAAGGTTGGGTGACCCAAAACGCGGTGAAGAGAACTGTGGGATTGAGGGGTGTTTTGGAGAACCAAAACAATATAAAAAGGGGAGTTATGTGTGTGTTATGTGTGTGTTATGTGTTTGTTATGTGTTTGTTATGTGTTTGTTATGTGTTTGTGTGTTTGTGTGTTTTTCCCTCCTTGTGTTTCATTGTTTTTATATATTTGTGTTGTAATGTTGGATGAAAGAGTGGAATGTGTGGTGTGATTGAAGAAAATTAAGACGCGGCTAGAGAAAAAGGGAGGAAAAAAGGGAGTGTGGTCGATTTACGGCTATGTTTTGTTGGCCAAAAAATAAATAAATAGTTAGCATAATTTGAAACACAAAGAGTGGGAGGACAGAAAAATTATAATAAAGTTAGCGTAGGAAAAACCCTTGTGGAAAGTGAAAATACATTTACTCAAAAATAAATGTACAATTTGGCAATTAGAATAGTAGAGTACAGTATGGTATGGCATAGTGTGAGTGGACTGAGTTGAAACTAAAGGCGTTCAAACTCATTTCTGTCTGGAGCAGAAAACTGAGAGGAGAGAGAAAACCTGGTGTTAGAATATTGTGTGTGGACCAAGACCAAGGAGGAACAGAGCAAATTCAGACATTATGAGAAGCCCAACTGAAAGGGGCGGGGTCCACTGCGTCATTGGAAAGGTGGAGCCAGAGCCAGGGAGGTCGACGCCCTCCAGAGAGAGAGAAGTGAGTGAAGACAGGTATAGTCAAGTGGGATGGTCAAGAAGAAGAAAAACTTGCAACAAAATTAATTCTTAAGATATAATGGGTAAACCTGTGGATCTGCATAAATGTGATATTGTGCTTTTGTGATAATGATTTTCTTTCAAGTTTTTTAAAGGAATGAGAAGAGTGTGGACAGGACTTGAGGCACACGGGACGTGACCAACTGCAGTCTCCTGTGGTTGGTAGACGTTAGAGAAAATGAATTGTATGGGTTACAAATGTGTTAGTAATTGGATACGAACAATTAAAATAAGTGTGAGGCAAATGAAGTAATAATGAAGGCCTCAGCAAATGAAAAAATGTAAGTCCTAAATTTAGCAACTAAAAAACTATACCTTAACCAACTGACAAAATAACTGATAAATGTTGAGTTGCATGGTCTTGTCTTTGTGTTTTTTGCTTTGTTTTTCTTTCTATCATTTCTTAGGAATGTGACCACGTTCTGGTGAAAAGAGGAAGTTGGGATTTTGGAGCAAGCCATGGCAGTTTTTGATTTTTCGTTTTTATTTTTTAAGCGCTTCAGATCGTTTTATTTTTATTTTGATACTTTTAAGATGAACCATGATATCATGTTTTTTGTTTTTGTTTTGTTTGTTTTTATTATTTTGATACTTTGAAATTTGGATAGGGACAGTAAAGCTAAATTAATTTTTGATTAAAAAAAAAAAGGAAAATCTGGAAAAGCAGGGTTTTGTTGCATCTAAATTTAAGCTCTTTAAAGGTTTTGAAATATTGGATTATTATTGGACATCTAAAAACTGAAATCATTCAGATTAAAATACAACAAAAAGTTAAATAACATATCCAGGTTTTGGATTAGTGGATGTATGAGAGGAATCATATTTTAAATATTACATAGATATGTATTTTGAAACAAACTAATGAGATGTTTTCTTTTCTGCTGTTTCCTGTGGTCCATTTTCATTCTAAGGGTACAATAGTTATGAAACTTAAAGGTGCAGTTAATTGCTTGGGTTTAATCTTGAATGCTCTACATGGAGTATTTCATCATTGATATTATGAAAACATATGATCAAACATTTGAAAATTTGGAAAGTAAGTGTTGTAAAGTATTTTTTTGAAATTTATTTGGGTTTAAATGACATGGGTAGAATGACTGGAATGGTGCTTCATGATGATTTGCAAATGGACAAAATCTAATATTTACTTTAATTTCAGATGATGATGGGGTCTAATCAATGGAAGATCAATTGGCTTGGGGTGTTCCTCGCTGATGAGAGAAGCTGCAGAGTGGATGTGAGACCTGCTGAAGGCCAATTGTCACTGATGGCCTTCACCTCAGAGTGCCTCTAAAACATCTGTGGTGCTCCAGCAGTGAAGGGGTGAGCTGAACCAGGCTGGACTGATCCAACTCATGTTTCTGCAAGTGAAAGTGTGCCCTGAACGAGAGGGTGAAGAGAAGGAGCTGTGAGCCCTGTCTGAGAGAGAGAGAGGGTGATCACTGTCTCATGGACTGGATCAGAACTGAACTGAGTTTATGCTACACCAGCGTCTGTGGCTGCTTTGTCAACAAAGTAAAGGCTGCTCACTGAAGAACATCTACAAGGAGCATGGAGCACTCTGAGCAGGCACAAGGACTCACATCTACGGACTAAATTTGGGCTAAATTTAGAGTACATTTAGATATGGGTGTTACATGGAAGTGTTTGGATTGAATTAATTGGGTTTTGTTTTGAGTTTGCAGATCGGCTGTGAAGATGCCATTTTGGTTGGAAAAATGTTTATTTGAAAAATAATGTTAAGTTGAATGAGAATGGCTGGGGGAATGTTAAGGGATGGTGATGTCAAAGTTGTATTTTGTTTTGGGAGATGGATCATAGGAAAAAGCACTTAAGGAAGAGAGCATGGGTTAATATAGTGACCATGGGATAGGACTGAATGCTGTGTAGAGTTTTACTAAACATAAATAGTAATATTAAATACATAAAAATATAAATTGGTTCCTCAATTGGGTGTTATTATATTATATATTATGTATAATATAAATGTTATATATTATATATAATATAAATGTTATAATATGGTAAACTATAATGCAACATAAAAAAGGAGAAGTTCTATTGTGTTCCTTCTTGTGTTGGTCCAGGTGCACATGGCCCTCCACAATGAACGAAACAAAACAGAACAATGATGATCGGGACGAGCAGAGGGAGGTTCTTCTCCGAGCTCTCTGGGGTCAGAATTATGAAGATGGGACTTTGATAGAGTCAAGGGGAGTGTGAAGAAGAATGGGTGGATTAGTTTGGGTGTCAGTATATTTTACTTTTTATTTCTACTTTTCCTACTTTTTCTATTTCTTTATTTAGTTAGATTCTCTGTAACTAGTGGTAGGTTTTGTTTTGTGTCGAGAGGGGACGACAAGTACACTTGTTTTTGTGAACAAAAGCAAGTGAGGGGGGAAGGTGATGAATGGATGAAACACCAACTGGGAAAAATCACTATTTTACTTTTATTTTTGTTTTGTTTCTTTGGTTTCTCACAATTTTGTTTTATTTTTGTTTTATTATTTTGGTTTCTCACAATTTTGTTTTATTTTTGTTTTATTTCTTTAGTTCCTCACAATTTTGTTTTATTTTTTATTTTATTTTTTTGTTTCTAATCAAAGGGAAATAGGGGAGAAAAATCTTGGTTCAAAATGGATCTGAAGCATGTTTGCTGCATTATAAGTGGATTCCTGGGTGGTGTTTTGGAAGTTCATCAGGAAAGGATAGGAATGATTTTTATGTGTTTGTGTTTTAAATCACAAGGATGGAGTCATACATTTCATTTGTATAAGAAAAACAAATTAGTTAAACAAAATTTGTCCAAGACCAATTGGAGATAGAACCTTAAGGTGGGAGTGTATGTTAATTAGTAGATGGTGATTTGATTTGACTTATGCAGGTGAATGTTGTGATGTCTTCACCTTTCTTATTTTCTTATATTCTTTATCATTCTTTGCATGCATATTTTCTTTTACTTTCCTCTCACTGTGTAACTAAGATTTTGAACCTACATTTGTTCAGCTTTTGGTATTCTTTGTGTGGACCTCTAGAGAGGTCCAAGGGGGGACTGATGTAGAATATTTTAGCTTCACAAATGTATGAAACATTATAATAACAATATTTAAGAGTGTAACACCAAAGGCTTATTTTGCAGTGTTTAAGCTTAAGTTTTAGATAAAGCAAAGGCCTGTAGAGTTATTATTTTGTTTACAATGTTTCTTCTACTTTTACTTATTATAAAAAACTATTATGAAAAGTGCATAGAGGACTAGAGCATGTGGATTGGAGGCTCATTTAGGACAGTACTGGAGTCTGCCACTAGGGGCAAGTCTTGTAACTACTGCAGCAAGAAAATACAGCTGTGAGGGACCTGTACCATGATAGTGAGATCATGGGGGTCAGTGAGTTTACACGTGGGTTCAAAGTATAAGAATGAGCTTGGGAGGAGTAGTGCCCTAAACCTAGGAAACTATAGGAGAAGAGCCGAGCTGTGGGGGTAATCGTTCTGAATATTCAGAGCTATAAATTGGGCTGCATTCTCTTTGTCGGGGCTTCTGGAGGTTTTTCCTTGTGTGAGGATCTCTGTGGGTTTGGAGCCATGATCTGGGACACTGGTTAGGGGAGGTTTTTGCGTGGTCTGTGAACCACCCAGATCTTACATTTTACCAAGGATGAAGTTATTTTTTGGACAATAAAGACTCTATTGCATTGAATTTCGTCGAGTTTGTCTTCTTCATTGTTTCAAACGTGCAAGCGTTATCCAGAAGAAATTATGACACAACAGTTTCAATACATTATTTCTTATTTCAATCCAAATTATCTGTCAGTGAGTTAAGATAATTTTACTTACCTGACTGACACATTTATTTTCTTACTTTAAGCAAAATTATCAGATAATCAGTCAGAAATACCTTGAAACCAGTGAAATATTCTGCATCACATCAGCGATTCAAACTCTGAGTTAAAATTTCTCAAATCCAGATAAAAAATGATAAATTCAAGCCATTTTCAGCTTGGATAGATTTACATTTTAGATCATTTGGATTGAAGTAAGAAATAATGTATTGAAACAAGTCAGAAACGCTTTGAAACAAGTAAAATAATCTAGTTCCATCAAATAAATCGTCTCCACTGATCTTAACGAGTCAAAACGTCTGAAATTCAGATTAATATCCTGAAAGAGACTACAGCGCATTGTGCGCTCTGCTGAGAAGGTGATCGGCTGCAGCCTTCCATCCGTCCAGGACCTGTACATCTCCAGGACTCGGGGACGAGCAGGTCGGATCACAGCTGACCCTTCTCACCCTGGACACGGACTATTTGAGCCATTCCCCTCGGGCAGGAGGCTACGGTCCATCCGGACCAGAACCTCCCGCCACAAGAACAGTTTCTTTCCCTCTGCCGTTGGACTCATGAACACTTTGTAACACCCGTCACTTTAACTATATATTATATAAGAACAATCTATTTGCACTACCCATTTGCACATTGCACTATCTGCCAACTGTACATTCTGTATATAGTCTATCTTAGTCTATTTTATTCTAATTTTATTTTATGCATGCCTTTTATTTTATCCATTGCTTTATGTTGCACCTACGCCGAAGCAAATTCCTATGTTTGTGAATTTCACTTACAATGGCAATAAACCGCTTTCTGATTCTGATTCTGAAATCAAGACATTTCGACTCATCTAGAAATTCATTTTTGCAGTGCATTGTGTTATAATTCTGCCGCTCAGTCGAAATGTTCTCAGTCAAAATGTTGCGGAGTATTTTTCAATTAAAAGAATCTCGGTGCATAACCTCAGTAGTGTATAGTTTCCAAATGGAGTCTATTTCACCCTTGTATCTTTGTGAATTACCTGTAATTGAATGACTTGGAGCAGGTCCTTCTTGGCCGCTTGGAAAATGGCGTTGACCTTGTTGTGCTGGTGGTGTCCGCCTCCCGCCTCTGCGTAGTGGTAAACAGCAGAGGGCGCGTGTATCATCGTCACGCTCTTCTTCAATATTGACTGGAAAGAGAAGAGACCAGAAAACGGTTTACAGCTTCCACTT
The DNA here is from genome assembly GCA_019453435.1 of Rhinogobius similis. Classification (NCBI taxonomy): domain Eukaryota; kingdom Metazoa; phylum Chordata; class Actinopteri; order Gobiiformes; family Gobiidae; genus Rhinogobius; species Rhinogobius similis. Next base: position 10,248,254 of record CM033629.1, read on the forward strand.
TAGAGCTAAGACTGAGACATTAATCTAAAACCATTTCATTTGTGATCAGAAAGCTTGGGTCGTCTAAAAGTGCATATGACAGGTGTTTTTCTAATAGACCCTTTAAACATTTGTAACATTCTAAATTCAGAATGGAGGCAAAAGTGAAGCAACATAATGTGATTTCACTGAAGAAACTGGGATTAATGTCAGAATATCACAAAATATGAAAAATCCAGGTGGTTTTGTCAAAGTAAAAGCCTCAAAGCCGGATTTAAACACATAAACTATTGTATTTTACTGTATTTGTTTATGTAAAAGGAGAGTTTGTTATAGGCACTAAGCCTTTTGATGAAGGTTAAATCTTGATTTTTAGATTTTTCTGGACATATACTGATAAAAATGTTGATCCCTAATTGTTTTTTAGTTTTATCTGCATATATTTCATACTTTATCACAAATTATACCTTTTGTGAAGCTCAAATACAATTTTGTGGCTACAAATGTTCATACCTTCCCTCTTTTGTAATAAAAAAAAACAAAATAACTGACAGTTCTACCCTGGAAATTCAATATTGTTGGCTATTTTGTAATATAAAGACCCAAAATCATTACTATTTAGATTTAGTGTCAGTTAATCATAGAAAGTGTATGATTAGTCACTTCATCTTGCCTCCAGTAACCTCCATTCTGGAATTTTGAACATTCTGATGACTTAGGATTTTAAGGGGTCTATTATGACTTGGTTTGGTGGGATAGCCTCTGTGGAAAATATTTATCATATTTATTTATTTAAATGAAAGCTGAAGACAGGAAGTAGTGTAACATTCAGGCGAAAACGCAGAGACAATTTAAACAATTATTTGACATACAAAGGCATTATCAGGTTCGTTAAAGCATTACAATTGTATACTTTATATGGATGTTGGACATTGTTTACAATACCGCTGCTAGGTAACAGTGAAATTAACTCTACTAATATCACATCTGCGCCATTTTTTTTTTTTGCAACACAGTTCTGCCGAGACCCTGTTAGCTAACATGTCCCAGAGCTCTCACAAAATTAAGGTGAGGGCGAACCAAACCAAACTGTTCCTAAAACTTATAACACTAATTGGGGAAAAAAAAAAACATAGAAAACATTTGCTAGCACAGCCACCAATGCAAAGTGGCGATGGCATGGCAGAACTGGGTTAAGAAAAAAAATGAATTGGCAAATGCTTTTAAAAACATACCTCTTTGCGCTGGCTTTTAATTCAAATTAACCTGAGCACTTTATATACTGTATAAATGCTTGTGTTCTCTAAACATTGTGTCCAGGAAATTTTGTGTTTTTAATATTGTGTTGTTTTATTGTTGTTGTCCAGCACTTTGGGATAATGTCTTATTATTGTAGAAGGTGCTTTATAAATAAAGATGACCTTGACCTTGACCAAATCTGCTGCTCAGGTCCAACCAGGAATTATAAACATCACCAAAATTGTCAAACTGGGCAATCATAATATCATAATCCTGTTCACTTCGTTATAATGAAACGTATTATTTAACCTGTTGTGTGCACTTTAATCGAGTCTACAGCCAAATCTTCCGTCAGTAAAAGTATGTGGTTTGGAGCTCAGACTTTGGAGGAAGAAATTTGACTATTTTACTGTGGTATAAATAGCACGGATTATAAGTTTGTCAGGCTGTGTTCAGGAAATGAATTATTGTTTTTTTATGAGACAAAATAAAATGCAACTCAAAACTTGTGATTGAGAAATAATAACAAAAGAAACTCAAGATGCTGCAGTGCTGTCCTTTATCTTGAACATGTAAAATTGTACGCTAGGGAATATTAGGAGTTGTTTTGTAAAAAAAATCATAAATTTTTCTTCGACTTGATAGGTTGGCTTGGAAATATATTGTGTAATAGGAATTATAATGAATTTTGTCTTTGTGACACGGTGTATCTTAGGGTATAGTTGGGTAGTTAACAGTTTGATGTAAAAATTTATGTACAGGAAGCATATTAAAATATTTATCTCATAAATTATGTGAGGGGTGGGATTTAATAAGTATTACTTCATCCCACTCCTTTTCGAGCAAAGATAATTAAGGAAAAAAAAGTATTTATTTGTTCATTTAAAACATGTTTTCTATTTTCTTTCTTCTTCTTGTTATATTTAATGAATGTCTTTATGTACATCACAAGAAATCAATTCACCTTATTCCGGAAGTTGCCGTACGCACCGCCGTCTTGTTTCCGTTGTATTAGTTTACACGGGGCAGACGAGCTCAACAGAAAATAAGTTCTACATGGACTAAAAAGACGTTTTCAGACTGACAGACTGTTGTTGCTCGTGTTCATTAAACATTTTACACAAATCAATCTACTTTATGTAACATTTTAGCAGCAAGACTTTTCCCTCGTTCGTCATTAGCTTTAACGGAGTTCTCGTCAAACGGAAGTGCGTTTACAACAAAAGTGCAAAAAACGGCAAAAGTGGGCGGGGCAGAATAAGGTCAATATGATTGATTCATTGCTCGTTAAAAATATTCTCACAAGATTAAAATCATGATTAATCGTTTTTATCAAAAGAATCATTTTTCATAGTTATTTAGAAATGCCCTAAAATGCATTTACCAATACTTTCTAGTAACATTACATTTTACACTACGTTAATTTGACGTCATTATTTGATTGTTTTGATGAAAAAAGGAAATGTATTTTATAGGCAAGACCTTTAAGGGACTGGAGGGCGTGGTCTCGTCTTTGGTGACTCGGGCTCGTTCATACACCGTGTTGAGCTTGGCGGACATGTCATCTGCAACACAATTAGATTACCCACATTATAATGCTTTTTTGTTTTTGTATTAAAACAGAAAAACGTACCTGTAACAGCTATAGGCGTGGAGAGCGAGCGAGATTTTCTGTATCGCGTAGATCCCATTTCTGCATTATTAGACTTATCTGTCAGAACAAGACGATCACACTTTAAAGGGGACTCATATCATTATTTGTCTGCTTGGTGCTAGAATGTAGGCCACGACGTGTTTCACAATATTTACCTACATCTTATCTGAGAAAGATTAAAAGTTTCCAAGTTCCAGTTACATTACAGCCCTTTAAATAAACTCCTGTGTGGAAATGGGTCAAACCTGAGTCCGATTTTTCTGCCGTGGGGTCGTCTTGTTGGGACGGCTGGCGGCGCAGGCCTCTGTGTGGGTGAGTCTCCCCCAGGACATGGGCCACAGACACCAGGGAAATGGCTTGACTTTCCTTTGACAGAAATAATGTGTTTATTTAAGAAAGACATTGGACCTCAATCATGAATGTTTTCTTAGAACAACGGTCACTTCCATTTTAAGAAGCCTGCGCCAGATTCACAGCTCTCTTAATTCTCTCTAATTCACCAACATCCAGCTACAAACACCACGTCACTCACTCATCACTTTATTTATCTATTTATTAGTACTTATTAGTATTTATTATACTTGTGAAGTCATTGTGCAATATTAAGCCCACTGTGCAATACTAGTCCACTTATAAACTGTACATGATCATGTGAATATGTAAATAGACAAGGGTAGTAGAGTTAAGCTTATTGTAAACTGTTCATATCGGGGGTTTAGTTGATTAATAAAGATACTTTATGGCTTTATAAGTTAAGTTAAATGGGGTAGACATTATATAGAGCTATTGTATTTTATTTTTATTTTATATATATCTTATTTTATTCATAATACTTTACTGTCTCTACTGGTCGGTTGCACATGTAACGAAAAGAATTTCCCCTTGGGGATAAATAAAAGTAATTTTGATTCTGATTCTGATTAACCTTTATTTAACCAGGTAAGAACCCACAGAGATCGATACCTCTTTTTCAAGGGTTAATGTTATTTAAAAGGAGATAAGTCTGTTATCTAAAGTTCGGGAGCAGGACCACACCTCATCCACGCTCTTTCCGGTGACTACTTTAAGCTTCCCGGTCACACACACCAGCGTTCATTGTTTCGTGCCCCTCCCTCCCACACTCTTCTAATTATTCTGTCTTATCCTTTAGTCGGGGGGTATCGAGGCCCGGGAGCCTGCAGCCCTCATCGCTAGAAGCCCCAAAACGGCATTTATCGTCTACTCTCATGCATTTTATCGTTGTTCTCCTTTACAATAAACTTTCTGCATCCAAGCTTGAGGTTGTGGTCCTTGTGAGTGAATGTTTGCCAGGAATACAAATTTACTTACAAAAAATAACAAAAAAAAACGCCCTCTAAATGTGCGTGTCTGGGCTTGTCAGGGTATGTAAAAGTGAGGGAGAGAATGTGGAAATCAGCATCAGCAGTAGGGCTGTGTACCTTTAGTCGTTTAGTCGATTAATCGGTTGATGGTGTCTTGGTCGACCAACATTTTTATTAGTCGACTAATTATTTTATTTAGGATTTAGAGGATTTATATGGCAAAAACAGCAAAACCAGGAAGATATGGAGTGAGTTAGATGAAGATTTAGGAGTCCAACAATACTTGAATTCCTGTGTAGTTGTGGTCTTTTGAGTGTAGTTTGGGTTAGATACATGGAAATACTTCATAGTTTTAATATATTTTTGCCACACCCCCTTTTAGTCGATTAATCGGCTGACAGGGCAGGTCTTTAGTCGACCAAGAATTTCTTTAGTGGACTACAGCCCTAATCAGCAGCGAGTCCAAACACACAGGAGCGGGAGCATATTTAAGTCACTAACTTATTGAAATAAGTTTAATTGTTTTTCATTGTTTTAATTGTGTTTCGATGAGTCCCGGTAAATAATGGTGGAGGCGAGGTGAGGGGCGCACAGCGAGTGGTCATGGAGTGTTTACAGAAGGGTGTAGAGACCTGTGGGAATTATAACAGTGACCGAAACAGAGGGCTCTGCGGCTGGGACAGACGGGCTGTGTGCCATTTTGATATAAAATTTTGATGTAAAGAAAATATATGACTCATAATCACACAGGAATTTGAAGTTTTAGTTCCATTATCAGACTAATAATATTCTAAAACAACAGCATTTCTGTACAGAGTGTTCATGACTGTACGAGAACTTTTTCAACCAAGAACACATTTTGTGAACGTCAAAATCTTCGTAAGAAAGCCTTAAGACCTAATTTATTCATTAAAATGTGTCATAAATGATGCCCATTCAGCAAAAAGTTAAATTTCTGCTTAAAAAAGTGAACGTACCGGGTTAAACAGCTCAGTTGTCAGGCCGAGGTAGTTGTGTAAGGCAAGAAATGTGACTCTTTGTAGACGCACCATTATAATCTGCACAAGACAAACACAAAGATGAATACAGCTGTAATATAATATATGCCTGTTTATTTACAAAAGAGCAGTCTTCACCTGAATGACCCGGACCAGCGTCTCAGGATACTTGTCGAAGACCGACTGAAAGGCGGCGGCGGGAAGGCGCAGGATCGTGGTGGGAGCGGCGGCCCGAGCTGACACTGTTTTGTAAGGAGCTGGGTAGCCCTGAAGACAAGTGAAAACACAATGTAAGGACAAAGAAATGTTGTGGTAAGATTATGCTTTTGTATGTTTTTCAAATCTTTAGAAGAGCCTGAATGTTTACAGTCACAAAAATAGGTTTTCAGTAACAGAAAAAGCCTTGAGAGAAGAGATTTAATATTGGCCGTACAGTAATAATGTCCAGGATACTGAGCAGGCTGTGGACACTGTCTCCCGCCAACACATCCTTCACCACCGCCTCTGTCCCGTCCTGCAATGACAGCATTCACACTTCACCTTCAGCTCAACCACATAAAAACCCTCCACTCTTTCCTTCTTCCTGATGCTCTTACGCTCTCGTGGATACACAGCTCGAGGCGGCCATCTTGGACCACATAAATGCTGTCGTCAGTGTCGCCCGGCCTGAAAAGCACCTCCCCCTGGTGCAGCTGGATAAACACCATGTGACGACACAACTCCAGGAACAGCGGCTTTTCGAAGTGACCAAGGACCCTAAAACACATTTTGAAACATATTAACCATAAGGGCCTGATTAAAATGAGGCCTTTGGAGCACAGACTTTTAGCTGGACTCTTTGTGAAGCTGAGACCCTGTAGTTTTGGTCTCTGGAGTCTGATTTACTCTTATTATAAAAGTGAACAAGCTCTGATCAGAGGAATATCAGACTTTCGATTTCGTCTAGATTTTCTTTGGTAAATTCTGTAAAAGGAGGAGCAAAGCTGGCCTGATTGACACTTGTTTGGACATATGTTGGGTTTTGACAATTCCTCTTTCAAATCATAAGCTAATTGCCAAATATATATATATATATATATATATATATATATATATATATATATATATATATATATATATATATATATATATATATATATATATATATTTAGAGACTTGTAATAAAAACATATAAAAGTCCTATATTTATGGGGTGTTTTATTAGTTGTTATTTTTCAGTACAACTTTATCCTGATTTGACTGAAAATAAGAGGGTCACAGCTTTCATTTCATAGTTAACATGTTCAATAGCTCGATAGTTTCCTTTTAACAGATAGTGGATAAAAAGGAACAGATTAAGAAAAAGTCTGACTTCATGGTAACAGGTCTGCACCGATTGTTATATACATCTTATTTTCTTTTAGTCCGACAACTTTAGTGAGTGAGATGTTTTTATCTTATGGGAAAAGGCAAATACATCTCACTCACAAACGTTGTATGACAAATAGAAATACGATATTAACATATATTGGTAACACTTTATAATAACTACAATGAATATATAGTTTATTAAACATGATTCAGGCTTAGTAACTACTTAATTAAGGTTAAGGTTAGGGTTAGAAATTAGGGTTAGAATATTTGTTAAATAGTTACTAAACCTGAATCATTCTCAATAAACTAAAGATTATATTATGATTGTGAATTAAGTCTTTATTCAGGCATGAATATGTATAGTTATTATAATGTGTTATCCATATATTAACTGAAAACAAGATTAACTTTACCAAACTATTAGATGTTAGTTAATTTTGTGTTTACTCTGACTTTAAAACCAATATACTGGGATTAAACTATTATAAACTATAGTATTTACCACAGTTTTTTTAGGCTAGTATTTATTGCAAAAAGGACTCAAGCTAAACATAAAACTGCTTGTCGTCTTGCAGTACATATAAAGAAGTAACAATATTCATTCTGTAATCAACGTGTTTAAGCGCCCTGCATGAACAAATCCACGTCAGGACTGAAATGTGCTCAATCACGACGAATAACGAACGCGCCCAGAGCTTGATCAGTACTCGACTATCACTGGACACTGACCGCACGTTCTTGAGCATGTAGAGCACCTCGGAGGGCAGGTGCGAGTTCTGGACGTCGAACTCAGTCAGATCCGCCTCCAGTAAAGAGGGAGGGGGCTCTTTGGGCTGCAGGACTGTGGGCTCCTTCCGAATGCGCAAGATCCTGACGACGTGCAACACAGAATCGGTCAGAATTAACTTGGGGACACAGTTATTACAGAGAGAGGCTGAAAAAGACGTACTTTCGAGCGATCGTCAGGACTTTGGGCCTCTTCCTCATCTTTTGACGAGCAGAGTTTGAAGGAAGTGGAGAGGACAGCGTTTGAACCTGTTAAAAAACAAAACACATCTTTACACAGAGCCAAATCATTTAAGTTTAAAGGACCATCTATTACAAAACAGAAAAACACATCTTTACACAGATCCAAATCACAAAACACATCTTTATATTTATTCTTTCATCTCTTTGACCTTTAAGTAAAAAAAAAAAAAAAGTAAGTCGTCATACTTTCGAGTTTTAAAGTCACAATTTCTTTCTAGCTTTGGTTTCAATTATTTCCATTTGTTATATCCATAAGTTATTTCCATTTGACAATAATACAATAATCAACCATAGACCGTACGGTGTATGTAATCAACACAGTATGTGCAATAAAAGCATTTTTGTTCACGTCGGCGATTTTATGAAATGTGGGCTGGTAACGCTCTAATTATGACTTTAAAACTCGAAATTATGACTTTTAAACCCGAAATTTTGACTTTAAAATTCAAAATTTTGACTTTTAAACTCGAAATTATGACTTTAAAACTCGAAAGTATGACTTCCTCTGGGGCTTTTATTTTTTTTTACTGGCAGAAACAGTCTTCCATATTTAAGCCTTCTGCACACTAGAGCATTTATAGTTGCGACTTTGGAGATTCTTTGTGGTGACTTTAGAATGCTTAAAAGTCCATCCATCCATCCATTTTCTTCCGCTTATCCGGGGCCGGGTCGCGGGGGCAGCAGTCTGAGCAGGGACTCCCAGACTTCCCTGTCCACGCACACTTCCTCCAGCTCTTCCGGTGGGATCCCAAGGCGTTCCCAGGCCACAGAGAGACATAGTCCCTCCAGCGTGTCCTGGGTCTACCCCGGGGCCGTCTCCTGGTAGGACACGCCCAGAACACCTCCCGAGGGAGGCGTCCAGGAGGCATCCTGAACAGATGCCCGAGCCACCTCAGCTGGCTCCTCTCGACGTGGAGGAGCAGCGGCTCTACTCCGAGCTCCTCCCGTGTGACTGAGCTTCTCACCCTATCTCTAAGGGAGCGCCTAGCCACCCGGCGGAGGAAGCTCATTTCGACCGCTTGTATCCGCGATCTTGTCCTTTCGGTCATTACCCAAAGCTCATGACCATAGGTGGAATGTCATGCTTAAAAGTGGCTTGTAGAAACACAAATTTGTGAGCACTTTTTTCATCTAATTGTATTTGTCGTTGCAGTCTTATTGTACATTTGTGTGAGTTTTACAATCACTTTCAGGGTGCCGTTTTGACATCTGGCAAAAGGATGATCGATGTAAATTAGCTCGTATAAGCAAACTCACATTCAAACTCACATTTACATGGTTTGATGTCTTCGTGTGCAATGTCCCTTTTCAAATAAATAAATAACTCGAATAAAAGCATTCATTCTTTTGTTTTATTTTCTCTCTAAATAAAGACAGCTCAAGACTCGTCCTCGTGTATTTGTTTTCCTTCGATCCCGTGCCCCCACACAGTCCAGGAATCAACCAGGACAAGGCACAAAGGCTTATCATAACGTAGCACAAAAGCGAAATGAATTAATGGATTACAAAACTACAATATTTGTATTTAATCAATAACACTTAAAAAGCCTTGAACCTTAAAAAGCACAAACAAAAACTTAATTTATAAAGAACAAATAGTTTATTAAGAACGATTCAGATTTTACTTAACAACAGGTTTAGGAGTTAGAATTAGGGAACAAATTAAATATTTGCTAAACCTGAATGATTCTTATTAAACTATTTGTTCATGTTGAGTTTCTTTGTTCATGCTTTATTAAGGCTATTAAAAGTGTAGTTATTATAAAGTTAATCTAATCATATTTAAAGACAAATTCAGAGGGAAGCCCACCTTTCTCATGATCTTTCGTCCATAAAACATCACTTTGTCTCTTTTCCTGAAGCGGTAGTGAGGACCTCCAGCCTCCAACTCTGAAAACCACAAATTAGAAATGTACAAGTGCTTATTTAATAATTATTCATACATATTCAGTTTGCATTATTTAAAACTAGGGCCAGACAAAAACAAAAAGAATCACAATTATCTCCTCATTGATTGATCTAGTCGACTTTCTTTTTTCTTTTCAAAACAAAATGAAATGGTTTACAATAATTATTTCAAGAAGATACAGTAAACGATACAGACTTTTAATCATTTAAATTAACACAAAACATTTATTCCTTTAAAGTCTGAACTCTTTTAGTCTTTTTCTGACGCTGAAACACTTTATAATTTGATATAAACAGTACACAGCTGACTAATTTTGACACTAAGAGCTGCTTTTACTCTGCACTTAAGGGCATAAAAAACAAACATTAAAAAACTAGATACAGCTAAAGCCATTTTAATTAGCGTAGTTTATGGCTAAAAGACTAAACACAACCTTAAAGCATGCTCATTGTTTTTGTACGCCCATCGGTGTAATCTCTCATTTGTTCAGGAGTTGTTTGTTCAGGATTGACTGTGGACCTTTAAATCAAAAGCCCCAAACTGATCATTGACGATTAGAAATGTCCGAATGTTGAGCTTGGATTAAAATTCAATTAATCGCCCAGCCCTAATTGAAAGATCACTTACTTGACTTCTTGTATCTTCTATAAAGTAGAAACACCACAGTCCCGACGATGGACATGACTGTTGCTGCAGCGATCAGCACAGCCGTCCACTGAACATAGAAACAACAATTAGTTTTCTCATGAAGCGATAACTTAATATCATTGATTGTCATAAAAGTCTGTTATCTTCTAATTGTCCAAAGCAAACTCCATTAAAAGTGCAGACGTTTCAGTGAAGTGTCAGACTAGAGCACTCTTTATGATTTAGTATTAGCTTCAAAATCTAACTTATAAATAGTTTTGTTAGCTGCACTCTTCTGTTGTCAAGTCTTTTAAAGTATTTTTAAAATCATTATGTCTGTTTTTATCTGTTTTGTGATTTATTGCATTAATTATGTGATGTAAAGCACTTTAAATTACTTCACTTTACTAAACTGAGTCCAAACTATGGCCCAGGGGCAAAATGTGTCCATCAGATCATTGTTTGTTAGCCCTTAAACTGCTAAATTAGGCCAAATTACCAAAATTAGTACTTTTTTACTATAAAGTTGGAAAAATCCCACTATCATAACCTAGAAAACATTTTTTTTGTTATTTATTTATTTCAAACCTGCATTATGATGTAATACAGAGCTTAAATGAATGTTCCAAAAAAGGTGTGATCGGTCGTCAAAACTACATCATATGCTAAATTTTCAATGATTTAGTATTTTGAGAGACTGTGTCTCCTTGAACGGTGGGGTGCCCCAGGGATCAATCATGGGGCCCCATTTTGTTCAGTCTCTACACGTCTGTAAATATGTGGTGTGAGACGGGCTTTTACTCAGACAATGTTCAAATCCAGGGTCTAAATGCTTATTTCTTTGTGATTATAACTGAAAGAATTTTAGTGTCTCTTTTCTCGTTTTGATTTTTCATGTTTTTATTTGTTTGTATTGTGATTTGAATGTATCTTTTATGTTCTGTAACCACCTCCCTCTTGAGTGGTTCTGGCTCCACAGTCCAAGTGGATGTCAGTCCTAGTTCATCTGCAGCCTGTCCGTCCGTGGGAGTAGGATCTCTCCTTCACTGTGGTTCTCCCCGAGGTTTCTACTTTTTCCCATAAGGTTTTTTGTAGTTTTTCCTCGCCGCGAAGGAGGGTCAAAGGACAGGGGCATTCTGGGACAGTTATCTGAACTGCTTTCTACCTGTGGCCCATCGAGGCAACTGTTGTTGTGATTTTGGGCATTATAAAAATAAATTGATGTGATTTGATTTAAAGCATTTTGAATTACTTTGTGGTCAACTAAACTTGCCTTGCCCACAAAAAATCTGACTTAAATGATTGCGTATCATAATTACTGCATGATAAACAACAGGAAGAGTGAGTTGAACTAAAAAGTGTAGTCATTACCATATTAACCTCCGTCCTCTCCTCCATAAACTCCTGCATCTTGGCCGTAAGCTCACTGCCGAGGGGCACTCTGAAGAGGCTCTGCAACACACAACAAGAGAGGTCAAGGGTCAAAAGGCCAAAGAGAAGGACAAAGGAGCTGCTAAAGGCGACTGATAAAAACCAAGCAATCACAGTCTGTGTTAATGAGGGCCAATGCCATTTATAGTTCTAGATCTGACTAAAAGGATACACAGAGGGAACAAATAATTAAATGTTATAGTATTATGCCTTGTAGAAAAACAAGCTCAATAGCCTAAATAATCAAATAAGCAGAACTTGTCGTATTAATAGTTATAATAGGTGTGGATATAATCAAATACAATTGTGTAATACAATGTCAATAATCCCTGGCCATTTTACCTGTAATTGAAAAAAAAAAATTCCAGACTGCACATCCTAAATATACTTGGAAGAGTGCACACTAAAATATATTACACGAGGACCTCTGTGCGGCAAATATTTATCAAGGAAAAGATTAACTTCACTCTTTTAGACTGAAAAAAGACAAATTTAGGGAAAAATGAGACAAACAAATAACATATAAGAAGTCTTTGGATGTCACATTGATCACATTGGGAAGAATGGTTTCAGTTCTGTTTTTCTGTTTTTAATTTGTTTCAGAATCTGAATTGAGCAAGCAACCGAACAGTAGAAGAAAATAAAAGTTGAAGATAAGATAAAACAAAAACTAAACAGGCTCAAAAAAGAACAAACTATATTAAAAGTCCCTATCTCAATAGAATAAAGGATAGAAAAAAATAGATCTGTTTGATCAACTAAATCCCAGTATGAATAAACACTTTATATTTGCTTATCTGATCATTTTATCTATCTATTTACATATTTACATGATCCTGTCCGGTTTAAACATCGCACAATGATTTATAAGTGCATTTACGGCACTTTAACACAGCAGTTTAACATTTAAAAACATTTGGCTTGATGTGAGATTGTAACATTTGACAAAAAGCAACAAAACAATCTTATTAACTGCTGAATAAGGAATCGCGTTCATTTGTTAATCTTTCAACTCTAATTTCAAAGACAAACAAGACAAACAGAATATACCGGATATATGCTGCAGAGCCCCTCATCTTCACTGTCGTCCATACCTAAAAAACACAATTATAGCATCATTAATACCTAAAAAATACAATTATAGCATCATTAATACCTAAAAAACACAATTATAGCATCATTAATACCTAAAAAACACTATTATAGCATCATTAATACCTAAAAAATACAATTATAGCATCATTAATACCTAAAAAACACAATTATAGCATCATTAATACCTAAAAAATACAATTATAGTATCATTAATACCTAAAAACACAATTATAGCATCATTAATACATAAAAACATAATTATAGCATCATTAATACCTAAAAACACAATTATAGCATAATTAATACTCTAAAAATACACAATTATAGCATCATTAATACCTAAAAACACAATTATAGCATCATTAATACCGAAAAAATTACAATTATAGCATCATTAATACCTAAAAACACAATTATAGCAACATTAATACCTAAAGAATTACAATTATAGCAACATTAAGAACAAAAAACACAATTGTAGCATCATTAATACCTAAAGAATTACAATTATAGCATCATTAATACCTAAAGACACAATTGTAGCATCATTAATACCTAAAAACACAATTATAGCATCATTAATACCTAAAAAATTACAATTATAGGATCATGAATACAAAAAAAAACACAATTATAGCATCATTGATACCTAAAAAACACAATTATAGCATCATTGATACCTAAAAACACAATTATAACATCATTAATACCTAAAAAATACAATTATAGCATCATTAATACCTAAAAACACAATTGTAGCATCTTTAATACCTAAAAACACATTTATAACACAATTGTAGCATTATTAATACCTAAAAACAAAATTGTAGCATTATTATTATCATCTTCATTCAAGGCAAGATAAATATATTGTTTTTCCACATTTTGGTTCCAAACAATTACAAGTAACAACTTAATTTCCACCACAGATCTTCCATTCACAGTGTTTTGAATAGGTGATTATCATTATGAACTCCAATCTGTCTGCTGTGATTTAATCAGCTCACACACAGCGATTGAACCACTGCCCGAAAAAATCTGGGACAAAGATCAAGAAGGAAAAAAATAGGTCAATAGTTGTAACCAGACACTAGGCTTTACTCCCCCCACGGACTTTTACTAAACACCTACTGCTTGTAAACACAGCGGCTTGATCTAGGAAATGATCACGATATTGCTTTTAGTCCTTCGATGTTGATATTATTATGATATTTGAATAGACAATTTTTGGACTTAAAGGGCGTATGACAGGTTTTCATGATTTTCTAATTTTGACTTCATTTGGTGGAATAATACCAGTTGTACATATACATTTTAGTTTTACACCAATCAAGCAGCCATTTGTGGAGAAAAGTTGAAAAATGTGTTGCAAATTACAGGAAGTAAACAAACTGATGACATCACACTGGGGAGACAAAGGTTATGCATAATTTACACAAAATAAACTACTTTTTGGACCCTTTAGACTTTGATTCAACAAAATAAAGGTGTCACGTGTGTTTCTCTTTGTCAAATGAACAAAATCTGTGACATTAGATGAGTTTTGGCCCAATGTACAGTGTGGTTGCTATGGTAATTTTCTAGCGTGATGCCATACTTTACAACCAGGAAGTAAAATTTAAAACCTAAAAAACAGCTAAACTGGGATAAAATTTGTAAAGATTTTTGTAGAAATTTGAATATATTTATCTTAACTGCATTTTAGTTAAATGTGTATTTCAACTTGTCATAGGCCCTTTAACTTGTTGCAGCCCTAGTCTTCTCTCTGGTCCTGTTCTGTATTTTGTGTGTTTTTAAGACATAAATAAATAAAACATGTACATAAAAAAGAAAATACTTCTTACCACATAGCTTCCATTGAATAAATAAATAAATAAAAAAGAAAAACATATACATGCCTTAAAGGGCCTCTGACAGGTTGAATTACTCATTTAACTAAAATGCAGTTAAGATAAATATATTTCAATTTCTACCAAAATCTTTACGCATTTTACTGCAGTTTAGCTATTCTTTTAGATTTTTAATTTTACTTCCTGGTTGTAAAATATGACATCACATTAGGAAATTACCATAGCAACCACTCTGTGCACTGGCCAAAACTCCTCTAATGTCACAGATTTAGTTAATTTGACAAAGAGAAATGCACGTGAACGCCTTTATTTTGTTGAATCAGTGTTTACAGGGTCAAAAAAGTAGTTTCTTTTGTATAACTTATGTATAACCTTTGTCATCAGTTTGTTTACTTCCTGTAAATTTCAACAGATTTTTCAACTTTTTTCCACAAATAGCGACCGGATTGGTGTAAAACTACAATTTATATTTACAAGACGTGTTAATATGCTTAATTAAAGTCAAAATGAGAAAATCCTAAAAACCTGTCATATGCACTTTAATGTATTAGTCAAACTTATCAGAGACAAAACTGAATAAGTAACCATTTTTCAACAAGTTTCCTTTTAAAAACAGTACATTTCTGTCAGATGGAGGACCTTAATGTTATTGAGATATTGATTATTGTGATATATTGTGCAGCACTTGTAAACACCAGTCAATTACTACTATTTCACTGACAGACAACTAATCAATCAGGAAGGTCTAATGTGTACAGTCTCTAATGGCACTGGCCGGGAGCAGGTTTCATTATAGACTGTGCTGTTACAGATTTAATATTCGTGATAGTATGTGCTGTGGCTTTATGGCTCGTTAGAACATGTGATAAGATTGTCTTGTGATTTGTGGTTTACTGCTGGGCGTCAAAACAAACCAAAGCTTCGGATTTATGGCTAAAACTATATTGCTATATTGCTATACTGTTAATTTCTAAACAGCTACTTGCATCTTTTGTATGGATTACTTACAGAATACAGCTACCTGCTATGTCTTGTTTATGTCTTGTTTATTGTGTGTTTTGTTGTGACCGCAACTGTAGTTACAACTGTGTGTCTGCATTGTTTATTGTCTATAAATGTAATTGTATATGTTATGTTATGCTTTGGGTGCCTATTAGGTGAAAAAGCGCTCTATAAATAAAATTTCTTCTTCTTCTTCTTCTAAAATGCAATGAATATTTAGTTTTAAGCATAGAATTCTTAACATGTGGGTTTTTAGTTGATAATTGTTTTAGTCACTGAGTACATTTACACGGTCAGTGAAAACAGAGAACTAGATTAATCAGATAAGCCAATAATTAGATCTGATTTTTGTTTACACATTGTGTCAGCAAACAGTGGATTTTTAGAGCAACTGTTCTTTTGGATGATGACAAAGCACAATGAACTTTAAAATAACGCTTTCAATCTTTTACATTTTCTCTTTCAGTTCTGTTCTTGACACAGTAGTTTCTCATAATTTTCAGAAAGAAATCAGATTACTCACATCAGAGCAGTGGTGGAAAGTAATGAAGTACAAACATTAGTCGCTTTTTAGGTATCTGTACTTTACTTATGTCATTTTTAGTGTAGATACTTTTTACTTCACTATATTTGAGACCAAGTATCTGTACTTTTTACACCACTACATTTTTTAACTGGACTGACTGAATAGTAGAAGTTCTTTTCGTTTAGTTTGAGGGTTATTTTTAGCTCATTGATGATGACATTCTGCCTGAAGGTTTTGAGTTCAAGCTTTACAAACAAGAAAACACAAATATACACATAAAATCCTCTAGAAAAGTTAAGAAACTACTTCAAATTGACCACCAAAAAAAGAAAATCCTTTACCAAAATTACAACATTTATTGCGTAAAACTGGTCTTGTAATCTGCATGAATTTACTCTTCTACATTTACTTCTACATTTTCAAACAGGTACTTCAGCAAGTTTACTTCAGTAGATTTTTTAATGCAATACTTTTATTTTTACTTGAGTAATTTTTTGTTTATGTGTCTGTACTTTTACTTGAATAACAAAATTGACTACACGACTGCATCAAATTAACTAATTACATGACATTTCCAACATCTAATAATTCCAGAAATCAAACAAAGATCAGATTTTGGTGTTCATGTCATGTAAACAGTCAGTGTCAGTCAAAAATGTCATGTATCAAATGTATAACTTTTAATTGGTAGTAATCTTCAATGCAACAGAGCCTTGTATCAAATTTGTACAAACATTAGGACGAATTTTGAATATTAATTACACTTTATTGGGCAAATCAAGTCCCAATCAGTCCACAACATTAAATAAACCACGTTCAAGGTTATATGGGAGAATTTTCTTGTAATGAAGCACAATTAGTATTTAAAACAGCTCCTAAATAGTCAACACTTTTACTATTCGCTCGCCCTTACAACCGATTACATGTGGGTCAATTCGCAACGCTCCCTCTTTGTAAACACAACAAGAAGGCGTTTTTCTTTCACCTACACCCAAAACAACATCATAAGCAAATGTACACGTGCAGCTTTTTAAAATACAACGCTGATTTTAATGCAAAAGTAGTAGGTGAACGAAAATAAATCAGCGAGTGGTGACCTTATGCATTACCCGAGGTTTCTCCTTTCATTCCGCTATACATTGTCAACATGCAAACCAATGCGACCAAAAAGCGACCATTTACTTCAGCAGCAGCCAAGAATCATGAAAGACATCAAAACGTATTACTTAAAGCATGTTTTCTCACAGTTAAATAAGAAAAACACACGTCACGTACCTTTAATTGTCAAACTTTTTGTGTACACATGACGCGTAGTAGCGTAAAGTTAGCGGAAGCAACAAGGCAACCCCGACCATTCGCCCTTTCAAAATAAAAGTGATGTTTACAAAATGTACACAGAGGCGTGTTTAATGACGTTTATCAAGCTCTTAGTGATTTAATGTAGTATTTAGTTTTAAATGTAATGTTTATTGTTAGCTTTTTGGCTGTGAGCTTAAATATTTACATTTAATGGTTATGCTTAAGTTTATTTTATTAGTTATTTCTTTTTGATTGTCAATAAATATTTTATTTTGCATCTTTTTATTCTCCTACTGTTCTTATAGTTTGCGTTGTAACACTGGAATTCCCCATTTTGCTTCTCTTATTTAATAATAATATTGTATTCCACATGCAGTTAAAAACAACCACAAATACATCTAACCTCTGACATTTAATTACTGCATATAATCTATAGACAAGTGTTTCCCAACATGGTATACGGGTGCAGGGTGAAACTGAATTGGATTTTTAAAAAAAGGGCTATTGTAGTCTGTACATTTCTGTTTATAGTTTTAGTCTATCTACCTTAGTCTATTTTATTCTTAATTTTATGCATCCCTCTTTTATATATTTTATTATATTTTATTCATTGTTTTATGTTGCACCTTACACCAAAACAAGTTCCTATGTTTGTGATTTTTTTTATCACTGACAATGGCAATAAACCATTTCTGATTCTGATTCTATATTTCATTCTTAAGAATATTTGGGAGGATTTTACCTAAATATCTTGTAGTCATTTTTTACAATTTTCAATTTGTCCTCCACTTTGTCACATTTTTCTTTCTTTCTTTCTTTTTTTTTTTTTTTTTTACGTTGTTTTTATTGAAACCTATTTTATTTTGAAGAACATGTTCTGTACCTTTTGCTAACTCCGGTTTCTTTACAAACAAAGGGGCGGGTCTTTGTGAGTATCTCGGGGTTTCATTGGTGAACTGTGATTCCTCCCGACCAATGAGCGCCTCCGATTTTGGAAAGTCTGTCACACTTCTAGCACCAGGAGCCGTTCAAGGTGAGACAAGTCTATTAAACCACAAATTTAGCCAAAAATGAATGATAATTAAGTTTTTGCGGATGATGACAAATAAGCCATGTTGCTCAATTGCTCTGTTGTTGTTCCCAAAAACTAAACACAGTCGTGATTGTTGCATTTTGTATTTTATAGTTGACTACACATGTGGTAACGTTAGCCGTCTGATAATGCTACTCATGCATAAATAAACATCAGATTATGACTGTTGCTGAAAAAAACGTGATCAAGGAAGTTTAATGTATTTTGTCACACTTAACCAAATTATACTAATCAGTAAATTGGTAGCCTTAACAAATAATCGTTAATTATTTGCTTTAAGACTTGACATTACTGTATATTTGCATTATAAAGGAGCCAGCAGTTTATCTCCCATTGCATTAATTATTACAACATTTTAGGATTTTTCACATCTATACTTAAAACTGTTAAATATAACCCCAAAAGGAGATGTCTAGTATAATGTAAAGTGTTTAAAGCGATATTTCTACCCTTTTGTGACTCATTTTTTATGTCCATTCACGTTTTATGCGAGACTTGACCATCAACCAAGACCTGCTACTGGACGCCTAGGTGCAATAGTGCCCCTAGTTTTAGTTTATCCGGCATTAATTTCGTAGATTTGAGATTACATAAATGTATAGCTATCTATAAAGCCATCATTTTTCATCAGCAATACTAACACTATTTGTATTCTTTTTACAGGTGCTGACTTGAGGGACGATGGGCGTCTTATCCACACTGATGCGGGGTATAGTGCGGGGAGCAGATCGTATGTCAGAGTTCACCAGCAAACGTGGTTCAAGGACTCACAACAAAGGCAGAGGATCTAGACCGACTGGACTTCAACTGTCCAGCAACAAGTTTCTGTCCATACGGCAGATGATTCCTGAGTTTGTCGTTCCGAATTTGGAAGGATTTAAACTGCGACCGTATGTGTCCTACCGCGCGCCCAAAGGAACCGAGCCACCACTCACAGCAGAGAGCCTGTTTGATGAAGCTGTTGCCCCTCAAATCAAGAAAGACTTTGAAGCAGGAACTTTCAGCAAAGCGCAACTGGAGAAATATGGATTTGAACCAACGCAAGATGGAAAACTGTTCAAGCTGTATCCAAAGAACTATGTACGATAGACATAAAGACTGAGCTCTAGTTCAATATTTAAACATCATCACTTCTGACATTGTAAAGAATTAGTTGTAAAAATAAAGAAAATATGTTTTTGTTAGTGCTAGTCAAATTATTTCTTTGCAATCCTAACCATACACATTTTTAAAGACTTTTCAAGTTACCGGTAAGTTTGATTTATAAAAAGACAACTTGAAGAGGACCGGTCCACCGATCTCCACAAACTCAGAACCTTGTGTGTGGGGCTTTCAGAAGCACAAGGTGTTCTGGGTTCAGAGGACAGAAATTAGTTTGAGGAAGCGTGTGTTTTGTCTGTACATGCACTTCAGAATTCCATGTAAAGTTTAAGAAACGAGTCCCCACTCCTCAGTTTATTACAAAAACACACGTCCAAATTTAAAATCATTGCCAGAGACAGCTGAACCAACAACTTAAGGTTTCAAAGGCATTAGATATATATCCACAACTAAACTATCACTGACAGAGTAGAGTTTGTACTGTTGGACAGACCCATTGGTTTCTCAACTTACCACATCAGATAAACATGGCATGCTGGGTAACTGCTCTCACTACAGCCAGGGACAGGTTCCAAGCTAAACTCAGCCGATCTTCAGACCCTCCATGTCCAGTGTTCCATCAGCATCATCAGCTCTGGGACAACACTTACCGTTGACATAAATAAAGCAGAACTGAACATTTTTAAACAATATTTTTTTACTCAATTATTTTACATTTAAAGAGTTACATTGTGTTTTGAAAGTTTTAAAGAATTCATTTATTGAGTGGACTTAATGTTCATCCTCAGCCAATTGTCAGCTTCACTTTATGTTTTTACATAACAATTTTATTTTCTTCGACTTTAAAAGACTGTGCAGACACTTGATAAGATTTAAGTGGATCACTATTTACAAAATAGAGCCAAATGATTGTCAATGTCCAGTGTATAACAAAAAAACATTTATTAAATTAAGTATCTGTAATTAAATTAATTTTCCAAACAGTCATTGTCATGTACATAATAGTTGTATTGTCCAGGGTCAAAGGAATCCGTCTGCTCTTCAGTCACTCTCTTCATCCAAACAGAAGTAACAGAACGATGCAGACTGAATTCACACCAATCAATGGCACTGAAAGAGAAACAAAGCCATTTTCAATCATCTAAAACTACAGATCAAATCAAATTAAGTAGATTACAGTTAACATGTCTTAAATTGGTCTCCCATTATAAGATCAATTGCACAGCTGCTGGTTTTGTGCGCGCATCACTGACAACTTCCAACAGTGTAAATGTTCTCTTTATTCGCCTCACCTCTCATGACAGTCCTGACAGAGCGGACCAGGTTCATCATTTGTGTTTTGATTCCTGGTTCATCGCCGAAGCCCCCGACTCCCTGTCCTGCTCCCCAGCCGACTGTAAAGACAAATGTGGTGTTAGAGTCAAATGATAGAACCAGTCTCATTGTACAGTGCATTCACATCATCAAGCAGTAATCCATCATTTTCCTCAGTCGTGTATTTTGTGAAGTTGACCCAGCAATAGTCATAACATATGTTCTAACCTGTGGCAATTATTTACAGTCATTTTGCATCTGTGAAGGTGCTGTTTGGGAAGAAATTTTGAAAAATAAATGTTTAAAATTACAAGAGTTCTAAAACGGAATCCCTCTGTGACGTCATCATAAAGTGACGCACCAAGATAAATACAAATATAATTTACACACAACTGACACAACTTTTTCATACTTTAAAGTGTCATTCAACAAAATAAAGTTGTATTGGGTATTATTTCATATTTGCTGCCCATGTTCAACCAGGAAGTACAATTATAAACATTACAAAAACTGTCAAACTGGAGATAAATAGGCAAAATGTTTAGTAAAATCTTAAATATAATCATGTTCACTATGTTTTAGTGAAATGTGTCGTCTAACCTTGTCATATAGATTTTAAATCAGGATAAAGATCACTGCTTTGTCATCAGAATGTTGAAAATTCCTGAATGGAGGCAACTGGATCAAGGCAAAAGTGAAAGATATTTTTTAAAATCAATGACTAATGAAATCAGATGTAAATGCTAATTATTTTTTGTATTACTTTTTTTTTTTTTTAAACAGGTGAAAAATACAATATTATGAGCAACTAAGACTTTAGCAAAACAAAGTTTAGTATTTCTGTAAGTACTATGTCCAGGAAAGCCTAAAATGTTTTTGTCTGAAACAAAACGTTTGCAGAGCTTAACTACCTACTGAATAAACAAAAAGGGTATTCTCTAACCAGGCTCTGACATCACTCACATGTAGAAGAGTGGTTTTCCAGCCATAGACATTCTGTGGCTAATCATAATTTACCCAGTGAGATTACTTCGTGTGGCATCTCACTTTTATATCCATTGTAGTATTTAGAACGTATTCGTTTTCAAAGTTTAAAAGGTTCTTATAAATAGCTGGACCATCATAATTTATAGTTTGAGCTGGAACAAAGCAGTGAATCTAGCAGCTCCCTTCAGTGTGGTTATGTGGGATACAAACATCTTAAAAGTGACTTACTTTTACTCAAAAATCTTTCTTCGTGAAGAACAGCGACGGCGTTCACGCACAGAATCGCAGCCTGAATCAGAGAATAAAGTGTGAAACCCATTTTACCATTTATTACAGCGGCTTAGCTAGCTCAGCTAGCTCCGTTAGCTTCCGTGTGTTTATTTCTGACGTTGCCTACAGTGGCCGCAGCAGGTCAAACTAAAAAGCGTATGAAGGAAAGTAGCGTTGTAGATTATTTGAAATGTTTAATTATGTTCTTTAAATGAATTACAACATCAACCCAATAGTATAAAATATATGGGAACTTATTCTAGACCCAATTTAAATGGCCTACGTTTTTAAATCTGATTATCACTGTATAAATTCAGACAAATATTATTTTGTTAATTTATTTGACACACAATTACATTGTACATGTACATTATTCAAAGAAATTAACACACAAGCAGAGCAGATTGTAAAAGTTGTAAGTTTAACATCTTTTTGGAGGTCAGTTCTGTTTAGACATTTTATTGAAAATACATTAGGCCTAATTAAAACAAAAAGTTGAAACACATTTTTTGCATAGCCTATCCACAGCTTGTGCAGAAAGTTGTCCCTCAAGTCTATTCAATTCTGTTATCAGATTCATAAATAGCACACTTAAGCAAATTTAAAAACAAAGTATATGAAAAACATTTGTTTGGATGTGCAAAAAAAAAAAAAAAAAGTTGAAATGTGAGATTCAATGGCTGATCCCATTTGAAGTTTATTCAATTTTAGTTACAACCACATTTAGTGTTGATGTCTGGACTTCATCTGTTCAGAACATTAATGATCAGCTTTCCTAGTCACTGAAAACCATAAGGGCACACATACAGGGCCCAACAATGTCAAATTAAAACATACAAATTCATAAAGCATGCATATAAAAATCTAAATAGTTAAATTCAATAACTGTCTCCTCTCGGTGTGTTGTAGTGTGGAGCTGCATATTGCGCATGTTGAAATGTGAAGCAAACGGGCACCCCAGGATTGACGTGCACGGGCACCGCTCTGACCACAGCCACGTGAGAGGCCTTGCCCTTGACATATGGAGGGTACAGCGTGGCCACAGGGAGCGCTTCTTGCTGCACATCGTTTCCTTGTGGCGGCAAATCTGTAACAACCTCCAAACCGACGTCTGCGTTCGGAGCAAGCTGGTCCGGAGATGCAGCGTCGTGAGTGGCAGGGTCAGTTTCAGGCATGTCTTGAGAAACATCGACGCCAAGAGAAGTTTGTGATGGGTCGTCTGGGAGCATCTGCAGGCCGTCTGTTGAAGTCTGAGGGTCCAGGGTGTCGGAGGGTAAAGCAGTGACCTCGACGGCTGCAGGCAGGGCGATGGTGGCAGGCGGTTCGGTCGGTTCTATAACGCTGGGGGCCTCTGTGACGGTGGATTCTGTCGCTGAGGCCTCTGGAAGATCTGGTTCTTCCACCTCTTCAACCTCTTCATTGGCGCCCTCCTCAGAAGAGTTTACTTCCACAGAGTCGGACTCATCTGCGGCTGTGTTTAAAGACACCTGGGAATAGAGACAATGTATTTTATTTTACGTTTAAACCAGCTACCTAATTGTTGGAAGGTGCATTAAATATTATAGAAAACGATTTTGGGAGTCTACAAAAATCCTTAAGGCCCTGGTTAAAAAAAAAAAAAAAAAAAAAAAAAAAAAAAAGGTCATCCTTTGCTTGCAAAATATGGAAAGCTTTTTAAGTGACAATATAACTCAAATACATTTATACTCATTAAACAAATTGTAAACTAAGCTTTGGAGATTTGTTGTAATACAATACAAGTATAACATTTATTAACTTCCATTTATCCATTAAGGGATTATATATATATTTTTATAGTGTGTAAAAGCTGTCAATGGTGTCCAGTACATTTAGTTTTGCTTCTAAGAGAAGCTTTATTTCAATCCAGTCCACTTTTTTACTGTTTACATAAAAAAAAAAAAGTGTTGCACAGAAACAAAGGAATACATGCTCAATTAATTCTACAAAGTTTTACTAATTAAAACAAAATCAAAAAAGTAAAATTAAAATATTAAAAGTATAAAATAGAAATAAATACAAAG
Organism: Rhinogobius similis; assembly: GCA_019453435.1. Lineage (NCBI taxonomy): Eukaryota > Metazoa > Chordata > Actinopteri > Gobiiformes > Gobiidae > Rhinogobius > Rhinogobius similis. The sequence continues at coordinate 10,272,374 of CM033629.1, forward strand.
AAAAGCAATCAAATCATTTTAAATAAATTAAAAAACACAGGACTACACAGTTCATGCAGTGTTAAAAAACAGAGTCAAAGAACAGCAGGTGAATAGAAACAAAAAAGAAAAATACTTAAAAATTGACTTAAATCTAACATGAAGCAAAAACAATGTTCAACCATGGAACACATTATGGTTTGGGTTATCAGAACTAAAACCAACTTGAGCTTCCATTAGACGTTAAATACTGAGGCCACAAACTCACAAATGTTTATTTAATTCACTCACCGGTTTAGACGTTACAACAGTCAGCAAGAACAGGGCGCCAATCACCATCCAAAGAACAGTCACAGTTTTAGCTCCCATCTTTTATACTGCAAGAAAACTGCATTACATTGGCACACACAATCAAATAAATGCTTAATAAAATGTTAAACCTTACCTCACAAGTGCTCTTTCACAACTTGAATCCAGCTTTCCGTTCTGCTGCCTTATATACAGGCCAATGTGATGTGTGGGCAAAAAGTGGTAGTAATTCATCCACTAACAAAGCCATATCATTTAGATGCTTGAGACGCGCTGAAATTAGACTGCGCTAAAAATTGTCAGCGGGTAATAGAAAAAGACAAGAGCGCCCATTGAAACGCAGAGTAAACATGCTTATTGTGGTTTTGGGGGTAAACAATAGGAAGCATCTGCAGAGGCTTTAAATACGACTCATTTAACCTCAAGACACGCAATTCGAAGAGACAGGGACTAGTTTGCTTTTGTAAGTTTAAGACATCAACTTGTTCAAACTGAATCTAATGTCTGATATCTCTAGATCAGTGTTTCCCAACCAAAGGTACGGGGACCCCAAGGGGTACATAATAACCAGGGGGTTCTTGGATGGTTTCAGGTTTTAAAAGAAGATTAAATGTACTTTAATCTGAATTTAAAGTGTCATTAGTTGTAACTTTTGCATCTTTTTGGAGTATATTGGACCATTAATCAATAAAAAAATGTATAGATAATAGTAATAATTGACAATATGCGACTACTAAACCCATTTATTTTGTTGAAACTCAAGTTAAGGGGTACTATGAGTGTGAGACAACGCTTAGGGGGCATTCGAGACAAAAACAAAAAAGATCGCTTTATAATCGCTCTAAAAATTACTGTCTTAGGCAATTATAAGTTCAACACAAGTACCTTTTCTACTCCATAAAATGTCTTACAATAGAAACGTGCCACAATCTCAAAAACAATACGTCTGACACTAGCTTTGGAATCCAGTGGCGGCTAAAATGCACGCAACACGAACTAGCGTCAGGAAAGACATTAGGCGTTTTCACTGTAGGAACCTTTTTTCTTCCAGTCTCCTTTGGATGCACATTCGCAGAGTAGGAACTAGGGACTGGGGCCACATATACAATTCTTACTTCTGAATAATTGTGTTCATTTCATCATTCCTTAGACTCAACAGGCTGAAGGAAAACAAGACTTTTTTGTGTTCCTAAATTAAGTCGATGTAAACAAATATTAAATTAAATATTCATATTCAATTAAATATTCATGTGTTCTAATGTCAGTTAAACCCACTTTGAGCCGCTGTTATTGTGTCAACGTGAGCAAGTGGGACTGGGTGGTTCCCACGATTAAACAGGGACTGGACCAGGGAAGTTAGTTACTTTGTTCTTGGAATTTTCATGTGTGAAAATTATGTATATTGTGCATATTATTGGTGTCATTGTGTTGTAAAATAACCTATGTAAACAAACGGCAAAGCATTCAAAATCCTTTCCATCATAATCTCCTTTAATGTAAAGAATTTGAGCAACAGTTGGGGGTTTGTTAAAGGTTCAGTCACAGTTTGCCCTTTGACTATTTTATGTGCGCTGTAGTTTATACCCAATTTTTTATTATGATTTTTATTATTTATACCCAATTGCCCAGTCATATAAATATTGTATATGTAAATATTTCAGTGTATGTAATAACAATCCACTTTTCCCCCACCATAACTCTGAAAAACCTCATCTTTTTCAAATGATTGTACAATTTTACAAAAAAACAAAACAAATTCAATAATATAATGCACTTTAAAAATGTAACAGTATCAATAACTGAAATTACACGATATAGTCAAGGCTTGCAAATTTGTCCAAATGCACTAATGCGTTTGATTTAACAGAGCTGACATTTTTCTGATGTAAAGCAGCTGGAAGCCATGTAGTAGTAGTTTATGTCGTTTTTGTACTCTTCAATTGGGATGTACACCAATCTCAGTATATCATCAAGACAAAAACGCAAACATAACATTCACTTTAAATTCATATACTGTTTATTTAAAATTTGCCTTCCCTCAAATCACTGTCAGTCTACAGGAGTCACCACTTCCTGGAAGAGAAAAATGCCGCCTGTTACGCCCCGTCCAGGCATGTATACGTTTGATTTATCGTTTACCTCGGGTTTGTCCGTTTCTGTCGGGGAGGTCTGCACAGGAGGGCTGGGCTCCGCTTTGGTCTCGATCTCCGTCAGACTTGTCTCTCGTACGGCCGGTGGATCCGTCCTGCTGCAACAAGTTTTTTTTTTACACGTGATTTATTTGACAGCTGCTGATGTTTGCCACCCATAGTGCGTTTGGATGAGACTATTTACGGTTTCTTGGCATGTATTGTACGACTAAATAGTATAAAATGGATGGATTCATAGGCTTTTATGGTAAGACTTTAGTTTAGGGAACATTAATGGGAGGCTAGTTAGTAATTATTCAAATATTAGCATTTATAAAACACTTTAAAATGTTTGTCAAGGATGTAAAAATCAGACTCTGACTTGCCCCCTGAGGAAGGCTTAAGCTGAAACGCATTTTAATTAAATAAAAGCCATGTTCAAATAAAGGCTTTTTAACTAAAAACCCGTCGGAGTGGCTCGTTTGTTTTTAGTCTGTTTTTTACATTCTTGGCAGACTACTATGCTTATTTCAGCACCAAAGGAATGCACCCGCCTCCAAAGAGCACCTGACTGGTCCCCATTTTTAACATTTTCACATCCATGAGGCGCTCCCCAACTTCATTATTTTTACTTTAAAATGTTTATTGCTTATTAAGATTTCTAATAATGCAAATGAACAGTAATAAAAGTGTTAAAACTGTTCTAATTGGTAAGTACATGTCAAATACAGAAGTTTTTTTTTTCCCCACAGTTTAGAACCAAAAGGACATTTCCCATTAGAGATGGTTAATAGAATCAAAATTTAGATACGATTTTGCACACATCTTCAAAACATACAGAATTCAGGAAAAAAAAAAGTATAATTTATTCTAAAACAGAGAAGATTACATTTAAAAATAGAAAGTTATGCTGTAAACCTTAAAATAGGGGCACAAGGTGATATTTCTGCACTTACAAAGTTGGTTGGTCATCTTTATACTCATCAAAATAAAGTGTTCATTTTAGGATTAATGAATACTTATGTTTTCTGTCGCTCTCACCTGCTTTCACCATTTCTTTTTCTCCTAAACACCACCAGCGCCACAATGACAGCCACCAGAGTGACCAGCCCCACAGCCCCGTACACCAGGGGCTGCTGCAGGCTCTTCAGGAGGTCGTCCTGGCACGAGTCACCGGGGTACAGGACAGGACAGACACACTGCGTTTCCCCATTGACCACCTCACAGCGCCCCCTACCGCTGCACCGGGTGTAACTGCACTGCTCCAGGTCCACAGTCCAGAGCTCCCCGCTGGCATTCAGGGAGGCGCTGGCGTTTTTGGGTAGAACGGGGAAAGCCGGGGCCGGTGGAAGAGCGTTCTGGAGGTTTGTGGGGCCAGGGACCACATCTAATAATATCTCATTTAGAGTGATGCCTAAAGAAAAAAAAGTATGTTAACATGCGGAGATAAGAATCAGTGAGATCATAACATTCAGTCGGCCTGGAATGTTTAGAGAGAGTTTGGTACAGTGAGATTATGGACCCAAGTAGGCTGTAGATGGTGCCTAATTGAACAGCATTTGTATTAGTTGACCGATTTTATTGTGATTGAAAAGATTTACTGTATATACACGCGCTGCAACAGAAAAAAAGACTCAGAATCAGGCCCAGGTCTACAGGAGGCAAAGTGACACTGCATGGAAGATTATGAACATTAGACATTGAACATAAGCGGTCAGTGTCTTTTGAAAAGGTGAATTTATGATTTACGATGATTTAGTGTGAAGCAGTAATCAAGATTATTCAAACATCGGGATTATTCACAATATAAAAATCGTAATAATAAAATAAAATCAAAATAAAGTAATTCTAATCTATGGTCCAAAAATGTATCTAAATATTTATCCACATTTACTTTATTTTGGAATTAAGTTCAATCTCATATAGTGACTTGAGGAACACTAACCTGTTAGACCAGGGGTTCCCAAACTTTTCTGGCTGGGACCCCCAAAAAAGCCATGCAACCCACTCGGGACCCCCAAAGCGAAATGAAAATTACAGTAGCAATAATTTTAAATGTGAAATCAAGTTTAATACTGGTTATTTGAATAGTTTATTGTCTTAGTGGACCCTATTTCTCTAAAATATACTGTTTTTGATTAATAAAAAGGAGCAAATACAATGTCATATTAATTAAAGTGTGATCTTAAAATCATCTCGCGACCCCCAGCTCACCTCTCGCGACCCCCGGGGGGTCCCGACCCCCACTTTGGGAACCACTGTGTTATGATGGAAATTAACAATGGAAATTAAAGAAAATTTAACCCGATTTTACCATGGTTTGGTCTGATAATCGTCAGTTAAATTGTGTCATCTCACAATCCTTGTACTAAACTAAACACAAAACTGATATTGTGCCATGTCTAGTGTAAAGACCTACAGTTTTCGTCTGAGTGGTCCAAGCAGCCCTCGCGCCCGTTGCAGAGCTTGTTTGTGGGCTGACAGGAGAGCTGGTCCAGACAGAGCCTGCTTCCTGTGGGACACTGCTGCTGTGGGATACAGTGGGTGGAGTTCAGGGGGGCGTGGTCATGGGAACACCTGCAGGTCCGGCCCCCCGCAGTGGGCAGGCACAGGTGAGCGCAGCCCCCGTTGTCCACAGAGCACTGATTTGAACCTGGTAAAAAAGGACAACACATGTACTTTTTATAATAACAAACTTCAAGAAGCCTTTGGCACATCAAAAATAACACACCACAGACTTTGAATACAAAAAAACCCTGCTACGATCGTTTGGTCAGTGTTCTGTGCACAGTTAACATTTTAAAGAAAAGACTGTCCAATAATTTTTATGTGAATATTTTTTCAGTTTGCAATTTTAGTTAGTTTTATTTAAAATCTAAAGCCTCAACTGTAGAATTAGTGTTAGCGTGGAGACACAAACATCCCTTTATAAATAAACTAGTCATCTGTTTTGTAGGGTCTTTTACGACACGCTGTTTAATCTTATTCACCTTATTACAAGCCCATTTTAAACTTTTTGCTACACATTTGAACTTTTGTTGGTCAGACATTTCCTGTAGAGTGGCAAGTCTGTTCACTTTAGTCTTCACTTAAAAAGCCTGTACCTGATTTTGAACCGTGAGACAGAAACATCTTTTTGTTTGAACCATTAGCCCCACCCACATAGTCCTTCCTTTCACTCAATAATGCCCCATGACTCAGAAATGACTGACTGGAATGATCTTATGCTGTTGTTTTCCATATAATTTCCTTAACTCTCCTTGCAATTAGCTTTTAGCACTTTTGAAACTGCACCATGACACAGAATCACTGTCTGGGATAGTGTCAAGCAGTTATTTTCCCATGATTCATAATTCATAATTCATAGTGACCCTGGCAACTGCTTCAGCACTAGCGCTTTCCTATCAAAGTGTATTTATAATATGCACAGTTTATGCGTTACAAACCCAATGTCTTTCCATGAAGTTGCTTGTATCAAACAATGTGTAATGTAAAGAGAATTTATCTTAACTAGAGTAAATATAAATCAGGCACAGGGCCTTTAAGTGTACTCTGTAAAATGTATTTGCTATTGAGATTTGCAGCATTAAAATGAGCAGAGGGAGGGGCACAATTAATGTGTAATGTCCTGAATAAGGAGAATAGTATTTGGTCATTTTAGATTGACATAGCGAAAACCCATAGAGATGGAATTAGACAGGAAGTACTGACACTAACAGAGCAAGCAAGGAGCTGCTGTGCACAGAGCCCATTTGAATGATCGCTAGTGGCCTTGTGCTTTGTAGACATGTTTCAATGGCCCTCATGGAAAAAAAGGTAAGCTAAACCCTTACCTTTCTGGTTGGACCTGCTGAACACCTTCAAGCTGACCACTTTCATACCAATTTCAAACCACATTGTGTTTTGCTGCTGCTTGTCTTGGTACCAAACTCTGGTCTTATCTGATGAGTAATGAATACAATACAATAAATACAAAAATTGCAACGTTAACAAGGTCAAACAACAAACGACTCTATTACCTCCTGTGGTCATCCAAAGCAGCATGTCGTCATTCAAAGCCACAGACGCCAAACCATCACCAATTTTCAACTCTGTGTAAGTGAGCTCGTCCAGCTGCACAGAGCCGATCGTCTCCAGGCCTACAGGTTATCAAAGTAATAGCAAAACAGATTGAGAGTTTTCAATTAGCCTAAATGTACTTTTTTATTTTAAGTGGACGCCATACTGTTACTCCTACCAGTACCAGCACTCTTGAGTAAAATGTTTTGATTCCTCTTCCTACTGTACTGTGTTATTATTGGAATATTTGTGTTTCTTGCACCGTTTGGGTTTCCTTCACATATAATTCAGTTTCTCATTTTTCTTTGAAGAACAAAACCTTAAAAGGTATTTTCAAATTATAAATCAGACATTTACACTTAAGTTGCAGTTTTCCCAAATACTTCACTATCGAGTGTTTCCTTGGACCACTGCTTTGTACTTTACTTATTACTCAAATTAAATTTACTCTTACGTGAGTTAAATTTTTAATCAACATCCACCCTCCTCTGGTCAGGATTTTTATTCTTCTAAGAGTTTACACGTAACTGATTGGAAAATTAGAAAATTGTGACTCTTTTACCCTTCTGCTCAACAATACTAACTCGTATCTGCCCAGTAGATTGATTTCCCATCGTTGGAAAAGACAAGAGACTTTGGGGTCACTGCATCCTTCCACACCACTCTCCTCTCGGCTCCATCCATATTTGAACACTCTACGGTGGCTCCATTGTCGCTGCCCGGCACGACCAGGTTTGCAAAACAAACCAATCCGCTTTGAGGATGCAACGCGATGGACTCCACTCTCCCAACGCCTTCTTTGACAACAACAGCCGTGTATGCGTTTGTCCTAGAAGTGACGTGTATCCTTTGCTGTTTTCTGCTGCTCCAATAAACATTTAAAGTGACCCAGTCCAAAGCCATCGCAGTAATGGTATCATCCAGGATTCTGAGCAGCGTCTGGGGTGAACTCAGGCCTCCAGCTCTGAGTTTGAAGTAGCTCAGGGAGGTTGTGATGTCGTCGGTTATGAAGAAGGTGTTGTCTCTGAAGCTGTAGTCCAAAATGGCCGCCTGGTTGATGCCGGGGAGTTGGAGAGCGGTGTGTTCAGGCCAGTCTTTCAGCCCAGATGCAGTGTCTCGAGACTGTAGGTAGATCTAGGAAATAAAACATTTCACAATATTGAAGAATAAATGGTCAATAACATGGTCAGGGATTTTTTTTTACCTGGCCTTTTACAGATTTTTTTTTTACCAATGTGAGTGTAAAATCGTTCTTCCTCTGCTAAACGTAAACAGTCCACGGAGATGGGTACTTTTTAAGCCATACTGTGGAACATTTCAGGCAAAGTAATATCGCAAAGACGACAAAGCATGTGGTGGATCCTCCAGTAGAAGTGACATAAGCCAAGTTTCCACTGGCCCAGGTCCATGTTCTCTTCATTAATAAAATCTAAACTGTACCTGAATTATACTTTTTCAACATAAGGCCGAGCTCAGCGATTCACAACTTCCAGTTTGTCAGCTTTTTCTGCGCCTCTACGCTGCATTTACATATTTCTTTGTGTAATACGTTTGGTTTGGATAATGTTCAATGCTCAATGTGCACTCAAAAAATAATATTTTACTTGTTGACACGAGTGCCAAGCGCTGATAAAGAGAAAACAGCTGACGCTAACGTGAGCTAGCTTTGTTTTTAGTTTGTAGGTTCAACAAATAAAGTCATCACTGGAAATTAGGGCTGTGCAATTAATGATATATATAAAATTGTGATTTCAATTATTACTCCATTCAATTGCAAAATGTTGTAATTGAAAATGCAGTGAATTACCTTCTGTTTAGAATTATAAGTGACTCCTTTTGCCTCAAAACCTGAAGCAAAGGCACTTTTAAAATACTGTATGGTCGATCTTTACTGTCTCTACAAAATTTTGATAATATAAAAGTAATTCTTGGAAATAATCGTGATTTCAATTATTAGCCAAATAATCCTTATAATTTTTGCCATAATCGAGCAGCCCAGTGTTTAAGGAGGGACTATGTTTATACCCGCTTTTTGCAGCTTCATTTTCACCCGAGTCTGCATTCTCTTGTCCTTTTAGCTTTTTTTCCCACTCCATTTTTTGCAAGGAAAGCAAAAACTTCTATTCAGACAAATTTAATATAAATCAATTCAGTCCTTGGAGAAAATAACAAACCTAAAAATTTTGAGTAAAAAGTTAATTTAAAGAGCACCAATCATACACAAAGTAATTCAATGTGCTTTAAATAACAAGAAAAGCAGCACTAATCCTCATAAATCACAACAACATTACCTTTGTGACAGCAGAAGGAGCCAGCATGAGGAGGAAGGCGGTGTTGACTGAACTGGAGCAGGTGAGTCCATCGTCGGACAGCAGGAGGCCAGAGGGACACTTGCACACGGCTCTGGGGCCTGGGGCCAGCACGCACAGGTGGGAGCAGCCTTTGGCCTCACAGGGCCGCTCTGTGGAGGTCTGCAGCAGCGGGTGCATTATCTGAGAAAAAAAACACAAAGAAGAGTTTATGGTCTGTCATCTTGTACACTTTCCAGAATCAGAAACGGTTTATTGCCTTTGTCAGTGATCAGAAATTCACAAACATAGGAACTTGCTTCGGCGTAAGGTGCAACATAAAACAATGAATAAAATATAATAAAATATATAAAAAAGAATAAAATAGACTAAGCTAGACTAAGACTTCGTCGATGGGGGCAGACTCCTCCCTGGGGGCAGGACTCCCACTACTTAGAGAAGCATATAAGCCCAAGTTCCCAGACCAGCTCTCTGATTGACAATGACTTTTGGATAAAAGTCGAAACGTCTCAATCTTCAAACGGCGTCCGGATGACAACCCCTGAAACCCCTTCTATGCTAGACTAAGACTATATACAGAATGTACAGTTGGCATATGTGCAAATGTGGTAGTGCAAATAGACAGTTCTTATATAATATATTGTTAAAGTGGCAGGTGTTACAAAGTGTTCATGAGTCCATTACCCAATATTTAAATTATACAGTTTTAACAGTCGTGTGGTCAATGTAAACCTTTACTTTCAGTTTAGTCCCCCTTCCACTTAAATATTATCAAGTTTTGACCAGAACAGACACTTTTATTTAGGGCATTAATGATTAACCGCAATTATCGTGACTAATTGACTATTAAAATAATTGCTTACCATTTTAAATCACTGTCATTGTCACACTCATCATTTTCAGGAGAATACATACTCTAAAAACTCATGTCAAACGATATTTCATAATTAAAATTCCAGCGTTTTGATTATTTGCACACATTTTACATGTGGCTTTCATCATTCATACAATTCATTTGCAAATATTTTCCATCTACAAGCCTTCAGCGTATTTCTACCTTATCTGGTTTAAATCTGTATTTGGAAAATCTAAAACTGTACATAAATAAAAGAAATAATAAATAAAAAGTATAGATGATTACTAAAATAATAGTAGCAAAATGATGAATAGCAAAATTACAGCATTCACTTATTCCTTATTGTATTTCAATAAAACCTGTCGCCCACCTTCACTCCAAAAGGTTGTGTGGGCCGTTTGAGAAGCACTTGGCGGTTTTTGCCGGTGAGTTTATCCGCTCCCTGCACCACTCTCCTCTTTGTGTCAGACCAGTACAGCATATCATTGAAGACGGCTAACGAGAAGGGGTTACTGGTGTCCTTCATCTGCAGGATCTAAACACAGAAACATTACTTTATCACTCACATAAGCTTTGAAAGAAAGAAAAAAAAAAAAGACATTTGATCCATCTCATGCTTGATTGAAACTCACGTATAAGAAATGTATTTAAAAATTGAGTGGTTGAATGACTAAAAATATAATATTGAAAGAGCCTTTTTTGTCCAATGGAGAAAAAGTACAAGAACAGCCGTAGAATAAAGATAAAAAAAACACAAGATAAATATCACAAAATGTAAACCTGGAATATTATAATATACATTGAATATAAACAAAAACATTGTGCAATTAACGTAAAACTATAAGACTGCTGTAGACCCGTGTTTTTCAACCTTCAGGTTTAGGGACTTGTAATAAAGTAAAAAAGTCCAGGCGGAATCCATATAAAAATATTAAATTTTTTGAATTTTAGTGTAATTTTTTAATTTGTGCTTTTGGAGTAAAAACTGACTATTTCATCCCAGAATGTTTGATTTGACTGAAAATAAGTGAGTTACAGCTTTCTCTTCATATTGAACATGTCCAGCGGCTTGATAGTTTCCTTATGTCAGGTGTAGATAAAAAGGAATAAATTAATTTAAAAATCTAGAATAGCAACTGGTTAAAGTCGGCAATGTGATTATTTAGGTTTCTTTATCATTTTTCAGGACACTCCAAAATGGTAATGTGTTCAAATAAATCCATTTGTGAATCCAAATTTGACATTTTTCCAAGGCACACCTAGCAATACTCAAGGCACACGTTCCCCAGCGCACTGTTCAAGCAAGGCTGTGGACGATATTCACCTTATTCCGGAAGTTGTCTTATGCACCGCCGTCTTGTTTCCGTTGTATTCGTTTACATGGAGCACACGAACTCAACAGAAAATAAGTTCTACACGGACTAAAAAGCAGTTTTCAGACTGACCAGGAAATCGGTGCGTTGTGACTTGTTGTTGCTCGTGTTCATTAAACATTTTACACAAATCAATCTACTTTATGTAACATTTTAGCGGCGAGACTTTTCCCTCGTTCGTCATTAGCTTTAACGGAGTTCTCGTCAAACGGAAGTGCGTTTACAACAAAAGTGCGTATCTGTGGCAAAAAAAACAGCAAAAGTGGGCGGGGCAGAATAAGGTGAATACTCAAATATGTTTTGTTGTATAGTTTATTTCGAAAGCCTTAATCTTTTACATTATACGTGATTTTTTCAATTTACTGTCCATCTCTCCACAATCTCTCACCTGGATGTCGTCCCCGTCCAGAGTGGCAGACCCTATGGCCCTGAGCCGTTGGTCGGTCCAGTAGACTCTGTTGGAGATGGAGTCTATGGCCACGCCCACGGGCCAACCCAAACTGGAGGTCACCACTGCCCTCCTCTCAGACCCGTCCATCCCAGCACGCTCGATCTTCACCGTGTTACCAATCTCTGTCCAGAACATCAACCTGGTCAGGGGAAAAGGACAAGACAATTGGCCTAAGTACCATTTTTAATAAACTAAACCAGCAAAAATAAAAAAAAAAAAAAAAAAAAAAAAATCAAACAAGGAAAAATAACCAGGATAAAACCATTTCTGGACTTGGGACGCCCCCACTTGGGACGCCCCCACTTGGGACGCCCCCACTTGGGACGCCCCCACTTGGGACGCCCCCACTTGGGACGCCACCACTTGGGACGCCCCCACTTGGGACGCCCCCACTTGGGACGCCCCCACTTGGGACGCCCCCACTTGGGACGCCACCACTTGGGACGCCCCCACGGGACGCCGCCAGGACGCCCCACTTGGGACGCCCCACTTGGGGCGCCACCGCAGGGACGCCCCCACTTGGGACGCCCCCACTTGGGACGCCCCCACTTGGGACGCCACCACTTGGGACGCCACCACTTGGGACGCCACCACTTGGGACGCCACCACTTGGGACGCCACCACTTGGGACGCCACCACTTGGGACGCCACCACTTGGGACGCCACCACTTGGGACGCCACCATGTTCCTTTCTGGGACGGTGTATGGAATTTTTTTTTTTTTTTTTTTTTTTTTTAAATCATCTCTAGGTCATGTTGGGTTTTAAGGTCCAATGGAGGATTAGATATCTAAGACCTAGTTTAGGCTTGGTTTTTCTCGTGTTTAGCTAAGTTTAGTCTTACTAAGAAACGCACATTTACAGATTTAACTATTTTGAAAGACATTTAAGTGCCATTTGAAGTCACCAATTTTTTACAAAGCAATACTACAACACTGTCAATCACGTTACAGCACAACTTTGACACCATGACTTCACAGTGGCTAAATCTTAAAACCGAACTGTGACTTATCCCTCTAGTGCCAGTACGACAGTTTAAAACCATTCAAATCTTACAGACCCCTTTTGTGGGAGCAGAGCCAGAGATCTGGGTTGGTCCAGGTCTTCGTCCAGGATCACGGCGAAGTCTGGACTCGTCACCAGGGATGATGGGAGCTGAATAGCAAAGATCTGACTCTTCAGTCCATCGATCCAATACAGATTCCTCCCGAGCCAGTCCACAGCCACAGAGTCAGCTCGGACGCCTCAGAAAAACAAGTGAAGATTTTGGTGCTTCCGTCATTACATTCTGACACGAAGAATATCCGGTACCTGTGATGAGCGTCCCTGTGGCCTTGTGGTCCAGTGAAGACCACTTGATGCTGTCCGAGTCCAGGCTGTCCCAGAAGACCCGGTGCTCCCTCCAGTCGTAGTCCACAGAGAGAACTGCCTTTTTGGATGAAGACGGCAGCACGTCCACACTGCCGCTGCGGAGCCCCAGCACAAAGAGGTCACTCAAGATGGACGACAACAGGAGCGGCTCACCTGAAAGGAACAGCGCGCATCAGAACATTCTGGTCTGGCCTGCAGCACATCTTTAAAAATTGCAATAATACATGGACTATATTTTAATATAATTGTTGATAAGTTATTGAACTAAATGTTATGTGTGACAGTTACAGTGTGGCGCTGTATGTCTAGCCTAAACGCACTAGCCTTCTTCTAAAAGTGACTTATTTTCTCACCAATTTGTTTCCTTATAACGTTTAGTTGTTTATAAATTTGATGAGAATTTTAGTTCCATTTATCAGGTGAATATACATTGCATGACCAAAAAACAGAACATAGAAAGGTCACACGTTTTAATGTTTGCTTGGAGCGCCTTTAGTTTTGGTTACAGCACACATTCACTGTGCCATTGTTTGAATAAGCTTCCCCAATGTCAAACATTTATTTCATTCCATTGTTGCATTCATTTTTCACCAAGATCTTGCAGGTTTTAACAGATGAGAGCACATCGCTCTGGTTTACCCTCCCTTCACTGGCTCCCTCTGCGTTTTAGAATTGATTTTATGATTTTACTGATCACTTTTAAAGCTCGTTTAGGTCTACCATCAAGCTACATAGCTGAACTTTTAGCTGTTAGCCTACTGTTTTTGCTGTGTGTGCAGCACCTTGTAAACCTTGTTATTTATTTTAAATTTTTTAGGACAATTTTCAGTCAGATCTAGTTTACTCAAAAACTAAAATCCAAAATCCCCTCTGTAAATTTTTTTGTTATGAGTGTACAAAATGAACCAAGAAATTTAAACCTAGTTCTGTCAATTTTTCAGGTTTATATGTCCCAAATATGTGACATTTTGGCCATTTTTACACATAAAATGCCTTATTTCTCCATGAAAACATGATGAAAAATGTGTAAAATGTTTTTTTCTAACATTTATGTGAGTAAACTACTAGGGAGGTTTCAAATTCATATCTTTACATTTAAGATTTTTAACTGGACTGAAAATATAAATAACTTTTCATTTTGTTTGAGGGATTATTTTTAGTACATTGATGGTGACATTCTGCCTGAAGGTTTTGAGTTCAAGCTCAACAATAAGCGAACAAAAGTATAAAATTAAAGAAATTAATTTGAATAGACCTTTGTTGACAAAAAATAATCACAATTCTTTACCAAAACTACTATTTAATATATAAAATTGGTGTCATAATCTGCATGAAATACTTTTTAACTCAAAGTACATTTTCAAACCGGTACTGTATTGCTTGAATTTTAGCACACGTAGTAACTAAATTGAATACTTCTTCCGCCACTATTTTTAGTGTGCTACAGTTATAAAATGATTTATCAAAAACATCTTTGCATTTGTCTCTGATTTGAAGGACTTTGTGAGGTCTTTTACCCAATCTCCAATACAAAGAAATCCCACCACGTCCTTTCTGAGTCAAACGAAATATCCTAACCTTAAACTAAATATCCAAATGCGTCCAGTTCACCTGTGATCTTGCAGTGTTGTCCGTCCGCCTCGATGACGTATCCAGGGTGACAGTCACAGGTGAAGGAGCCGTGGCTGTTTCGGCAGATGTGGCTGCACACCGGAGTCCTGGCTTCACACTCGTCCAGATCTGCACAAGTCACGTCATCCTCCAGCAGCTTGAATCCTTCAGAACAGCTGCAGCGCTAACACAGGACAGTTTGAAATGATACAATATACAAATTACTTACTTAATAAAAAACTTAATAAACTTCACATAATTTTGTCATTTTGAACATTAAAGCTGGGGCAACGGCCATTTGTTGCATTTTTCTCGAAAGAGTATATTGTAAAAGCAGGACTGTGTGACAAAAAATTGAGACTGCTGCGTGCTAGGTATGTAATAAAATAGTCCATGTCTCGTCAAGCTAAATGGTTTGTAAGAGATAAGACGTAGTTAGATTTAAATACCTACTTCCTTCCTTCCACAGATTGAAAATTAGGTACCCAAGCATTAAACATGCTGCTACAGTGACTTTTGAGTTTTTAACATGTTCCATCATGAAAAATATACCTGAAGTTACATTCACGCCGTTTTGAAGAATGTCAATTAGAAAATCCACCCCTTTCCAAGCGTCACGCAGACTTCCTGAATTTTCGTACACATTTTCAGATCATCCGCTTTAAGTCCTTAAATTTCTTCCTCTAAACACGATAACTGATGCAGCAAATCCGTATCATAGTGTTTTTTCAGCGTTAACTTGATTGTATAGAGCTGGCTGGATGCACTAAGTAATTGTAATGTCATACTGGCTCATAACACCTGTCATAGAATGAATAACATTTTTTTAAACAGGAGATGGCAAATTTAAGGTGCTGAAGAGCATGTTTAAAGGTTAATAACAATGTGAAAAATGAACATTTTTCCTTTTTCCTAATACAACTAAGTTTAAATTAAATAGATTTCATAACTTTTTTTGTTCAAGGAAGTGAACATGATTTAGTTAAAATTTACAAAAACATCAGTACCACCATATTGTAACAACCTTTGATCGTGTGTGTGTGTGTGTGTGTGTGTGTGTGTGTGTGTGTGTGTGTGTGTGTGTGTGTGTGTGTGTGTGTGTGTGTGTGTGTGTGTGTGTGTGTGTGTGTGTGTGTGTGTGTGTGTGTGTGTGTGTGTGTGTGTGTGTGTGTGTGTGTGTGTGTGTGTGTGTGTGTGTGTGTGTGTGTGTGTGTGTGTGTGTGTGTGTGTGTGTGTGTGTGTGTGTGTGTGTGTGTGTGTGTGTGTGTGTGTGTGTGTGTGTGTGTGTGTGTGTGTGTGTGTGTGTGTGTGTGTGTGTGTGTGTGTGTGTGTGTGTGTGTGTGTGTGTGTGTGTGTGTGTGTGTGTGTGTGTGTGTGTGTGTGTGTGTGTGTGTGTGTGTGTGTGTGTGTGTGTGTGTGTGTGTGTGTGTGTGTGTGTGTGTGTGCGTGTATTGGTGACTATCTGTGGGGGGTTTGGTTGTGTGGGGTCTGGTGGTTGGGAGGGAAATGGCATGTGTAAATGTTTTTAATGCACTGTAAAGCACTTTGTGTTACATTTTATGTATGAAAAGCGCTCTATAAATAAAATTTGATTTGATATTGCCATGAGATTAAGGATGAACAATAAATTGAAACGTTTTGAAGATGCGTAAAGTTTGAATCTAGAGTATATTGTTTATAGTAAAAATGCTATAAAAAAAGCAGATTAAAACTATAAATGAACAAGAATGATGTTGTAAACTTTCATATAAGGATATAAGGTGATATAAGGTTTCTGTTGGACATATCATCTGACTAAAACAGATTTTTATTTTCTAGTATATAATATCGCCCACTTCTACACCAGATATTACCGTAACTTTAGTTAACATAAATGTCCCTGTCGTCATGTAAAAACCTAATAAATCTGGCGTGCACTCACGGGCCCTTGCGGTGTGCTGAAGCAGGTCTGAGAGCAGCTGCGGCGTTCGTCTTCTGTGCATTTCATGCCACAGTTC
Organism: Rhinogobius similis; assembly: GCA_019453435.1. Lineage (NCBI taxonomy): Eukaryota > Metazoa > Chordata > Actinopteri > Gobiiformes > Gobiidae > Rhinogobius > Rhinogobius similis. The sequence goes on from CM033629.1 coordinate 10,288,816, forward strand.
CCTCCTTCGTCTGACCCGTCCACACAGTCTCGCTCCTGGTTACAGACCAGACCAGGGTCCAGGCAGCCTCCGGCCCGGCACTGAAACTGGCGAGAAGGGCATTGTACCACATCACCTGGAAATGCACCAAACAAAAACAACTTCTGAATAGTTTTCCCATAATTGTTTGAACTGACTGAAAGGATTCAATAATTGTTCATTTTCTGGACTATACCTACTCATGCAAAAAGTCATTTCATAACCGACAGTGGCATTATTAAATCAAAACTGCAAAAAACAAAACAAATGTATTTTGAAAATGTAAAGTTACATTTGACAAAACGATTAATTGAAAAAAATATATAATTACACTCTAGTTGACTGGAAATACACAGAAATAACCAACTTCTGCATTATTTTTTTCACAGCCGTTTGAAACGACAGAAAGATATCTACACTCTTTTCTTTTAAAATATGTTTCAAAATAATCAGGGCGGTAGGTGACTAAAGAAATTCTTGGTCGACTAAAGACCTTGCCTATTGACTGATTAATCGGCTAAAAAAAGGGTGTGTGGCAAAGTAAAAACAAGTATCTCTGTATCTGATCTGACCCAAACAGCATAAAAAAAACAATAAAAAAAAACCACACATCTGCACTGGAGTTCATGCAAAAAAACAACAATTTATGCAGAAAAGTACCCGGAAACGGTGTATTTATGTTAGATGTACACAAATTTGATTAAACTCATGATTCACTCCAAGATCTTTAGCGAACCCACTCCATATCTTCACTTTTTCGCAGTTTATGTCGTATAAATCTAAATAAAACACTAATTCGTCGACTAATAAAAATGTTGGTTGACTAAAACATCATCGACCGATTAATTGACTAAACCCTAATAATACTGCATGTTTTCATCTGTTTGTATTGCGATTTTAAAGGACATTGCATTACTTCATGTGTAAATTGCACCTTAAAACTAATTCAGATTTGTCTCACATTCCGTCTCATCACTGCCATCTTCACAGTCCCTGGAGCCGTCACACCTCCACGACGCAGGGATGCACTCAGTTTTGGATTTGCAGGTCCACTGAAACTCTCCACACGACACTTGAGGCACTGGACAGTCCTTAGAAATGAAATGATCAGGAGAGAATATATAATAATTCAGTCAAACTATAGCCAGTGATGGAAAGTAACAGGACAAAAGTAAAAAGTACTGAACCGTGAGGGGTATTTTTCTTAAAACGTTTGACTAAAATGAGCGTCATATCAAACTGAAGCCATTTCTGAACCCTTTGAAGCACAAACAGATGTCTAGGCTCTTTGTGAAGAGACTAGTTTTGCTCTGATGTCTGATTTACTCTTAATTATAAAATGGTGACAAGTTCTGCACAGAGAAACAACAGATTTTTTTGGTAAATATAAGGAGGATTAAAGCTGGTGTCTGTAGGACGGTCTGAGTGTAGTTTGGCCATTTGCTGGGTTTTGACAATTCCTCTTTAAAGGCAAAGTGAGTTTAATTAAAATGTGATGGATGGGGACTTGTAATAAAGTACTTTTAATGTTTGAGACCATCTGAAGTGGGGTAATTTCTAGTTCATATTTCGAGTTGACCTCCCAACTTTGAGCAAACAAAAATATCAAAATTCGTTTTTTTTTCTTTTCAACAGAAACATTTGAATCAATCGGAATATTTATCATAGAAATAATTATTTTTGAACCTTTAACATTTCTCAAAATATATGAAATACTTTAACATTTTACTCTAAATGTACATTTTTCAACCAGCACTTCAAAACTTTTACTTGAGTAGATTTTTTTCATGCTATACTTTTACTCTAGCAACAATACTGACACTTCTTCCTCCACTGATGACAACCGAAAAGCATAAAATGACAAGCAAATAAATACATAAAAATAAACTGCCTTCACCTTCTCGTCCGTGCCGTCCCTGCAGTCCTGGTCCCCGTCGCAGAGCCACTCCTGCACCAGACACTCCCGGCTCTGGGGGCAGCGCTGTTTGGTGGTGCACACGGGGGGCTTGGAGCACCTGTCCTCGTCTGATTTGTCGGGACAGTCCGGGTGGCCGTCGCAGCGCATGGAGGCCGCCACGCACTGACCACTGCTGCACTGGAACTCACCGGCGGCGCACGCTTCATCCACTGGCAAAGAGTCAAGGCAAGTGTATGGCACAAAGTTAGTCACATCATTCTTGTGAGAGGCAGTGACAATGTTGAATGTGAGAACAGTGTAATTAAAGGAGACACATTCATGCTCAGGTAGAGTATTTAACTGTAACATAAGTACATGATTCGTCGATGTAAACCCTCGCAGATAACAATAGACCTTTAGACACAGGTGAAACTAGGTGAGGCCAACCATTAATCAACAAGATAGACCAATTAATTAAATCCCAGGTGACAAACAAACAATCTTATAACAAAGACAGGAGTGCAGTGATTCCTCCCTGGGGGCTGGACTCCCACTACTTAGAGTAGCATATAAGGCCCAGGTTCCCATACCAGCTCTCTGATTGACAATGACTTTTGGATAAAAGTCGAAACGTCTCGATCTTTAAACGGCGTCCGGATGACAACCTCTGAACCCCTTTCTACGATAAGTACATGATCATTTTACATTTTGTTCAATGTAATCTAAACGGCTTAATAATAGAAACAGGTCCACTAACTTCTTGTTGAAATCTAAGAATTGATGAGCTTCGCCTCTGCAGAGACATTTCATGGTAGCAGCGGTCTTTTTTTCAAAAATAAAAACATAAATGACAGACACTTTTAAACGACATGTACGACACAAAGTCTGATTCTTTCAATAATCTTAAGCACAGGGCTGTGGTAAACAGGACTTTTTTGAGCACCCATTCTCTGCTTACTTTGTAGAAAGAAGGGGACTGAAGTTGGCAAGGATAAATATTATGCATTATTTGTGTAATTACTGACTTTTAAAAACATGCTCTTTAGTATCAAAAAATATGTTTTCACAAAAAAAATCTTTGGCTTCATCTACTGGCTGCAGAGGGAATTACACACATTTAAATACACACTGCTTGTAACGGTAGCCGAGCTGAGCAGTCACGAAGTTGTAATGAGTTGAAATGCTCAGAGCGAATCTGACAATGATTTACAGACTTAAAAACAGAGCAGTAGATTCTCAGAGCAACGGCACACATCAAAAAAGTCACACATGGAGGAAATTAAGAAGGTAGAGGATTTTTAAACTAGCGTGAATGAAGCTTGATGCAACTCCAGGTGTGTTTTTGATGACAGAACAATGATAGAACATGGTTTAAAGCTCAAAAGGTCAATTTTCCATAATATTTCTCTTTAAAACTAGATATAGAGGTGATTTGTTTAAAAGCACTTTAAAGTCCCATACCACAGTTGAGCTCGTCGGTCCCGTCCCGGCAGTCCCGCTCCCCGTCGCAGATGAAGTTGGAGGGCACACAGCGGCTGCGGGCGTCACACTGGTGAGCGCAGCCCTCCACCAGCAGAGAACAGTCCAGTTCATCCGAGCGGTCCTGACACTGAGGAACCCCGTCACACACCTGCCCCTGCTCTATGCACCTGCGCCCGTGAGCGCACTGGAACTGACCTGCAACAGGACGGCACAGTGACGTGGAACAAATGTATAATGGACAACATTAGACAAAGAAATGGAAGAGAAGTGAGAGTAGACTGCTTCAAACTTGAGCCATCGTTTTGAGACTGATGGATTTTATTTTTTTAATCTAAATATAGCTGCAGTACATCCAGAACGCTGCTGCTCGAGTCCTGACAAGAACCAGGAAGTACGATCACATTAGTCCTGTGCTCAGGTCTCTGCACTGGCTTCCTGTGGCTCAGAGAATAGACTTTAAAGCAGCTCTGCTTGTGTTCAAGTCTCTCCACGGCCAAGCACCAAAGTACATCTCTGACATGTTAGAGCCATATGAACCATCTCACTCTCTGAGGACCTCAGGGACCGGCCTCCTGCTGGTGCCAGAGTCAGGACTAAACATGGACCGGCCTCCTGCTGGTGCCAGAGTCAGGACTAAACATGGACCGGCCTCCTGCTGGTGCCAGAGTCAGGACTAAACATGGACTGGCCTCCTGCTGGTGCCTAGAGTCAGGACTAAACATGGACCGGCCTCCTGCTGGTGCCTAGAGTCAGGACTAAACATGGACCGGCCTCCTGCTGCTGCCAGAGTCAGGACTAAACATGGACGGGCCTCCTGCTGGTGCCTAGAGTCAGGACTAAACATGGTCGGGCCTCCTGCTGGTGCCTAGAGTCAGGACTAAACATGGACCGGCCTCCTGCTGGGGCCAGAGTCAGGACTAAACATGGACCGGCCTCCTGCTGGGGCCAGAGTCAGGACTAAACATGGACCGGCCTCCTGCTGGTGCCAGAGTCAGGACTAAACATGGACCGGCCTCCTGCTGGTGCCAGAGTCAGGACTAAACGTGGACCGGGCTCCTGCTGGTGCCAGAGTCAGGACTAAACATGGACCGGCCTCCTGCTGGTGCCAGAGTCAGGACTAAACATGGACCGGCCTCCTGCTGGTGCCAGAGTCAGGACTAAACATGGACCGGCCTCCTGCTGGTGCCAGAGTCAGGACTAAACATGGACCGGCCTCCTGCTGGTGCCAGAGTCAGGACTAAACATGGACCGGCCTCCTGCTGGTGCCAGAGTCAGGACTAAACATGGACCGGCCTCCTGCTGGTGCCAGAGTCAGGACTAAACATGGACCGGCCTCCTGCTGGTGCCAGAGTCAGGACTAAACATGGACTGGCCTCCTGCTGGTGCCTAGAGTCAGGACTAAACATGGACCCGGCCTCCTGCTGGTGCCTAGAGTCAGGACTAAACATGGACCGGCCTCCTGCTGCTGCCAGAGTCAGGACTAAACATGGACGGGCCTCCTGCTGGTGCCTAGAGTCAGGACTAAACATGGACTGGCCTCCTGCTGGTGCCTAGAGTCAGGACTAAACATGGACCGGCCTCCTGCTGGTGCCTAGAGTCAGGACTAAACATGGACCGGCCTCCTGCTGGTACCAGAGTCAGGACTAAACATGGACGGGCCTCCTGCTGGTGCCTAGAGTCAGGACTAAACATGGACGGGCCTCCTGCTGGTGCCTAGAGTCAGGACTAAACATGGACGGGCCTCCTGCTGGTGCCTAGAGTCAGGACTAAACATGGCCGGGCCTCCTGCTGGTGCCTAGAGTCAGGACTAAACATGGACCGGCCTCCTGCTGGGGCCAGAGTCAGGACTAAACATGGACCGGCCTCCTGCTGGGGCCAGAGTCAGGACTAAACATGGACCGGGCTCCTGCTGGTGCCAGAGTCAGGACTAAACGTGGACCGGGCTCCTGCTGGTGCCAGAGTCAGGACTAAACGTGGACCGGGCTCCTGCTGGTGCCAGAGTCAGGACTAAACATGGACCGGCCTCCTGCTGGTGCCAGAGTCAGGACTAAACATGGACCGACCTCCCGCAAGAGCCAGAGTCAGGACTAAACATGGACAGGACTCCTGCTGGTGCCAGAGGCAGGACTAAACATGGACCGGCCTCCTGCTGGTGCCAGAGTCAGGACTAAACATGGACCGGCCTCCTGCTGGTGCCAGAGTCAGGACTAAACATGGACCGGCCTCCTGCTGGTGCCAGAGTCAGGACTAAACATGGACCGGCCTCCTGCTGGTGCCAGAGTCAGGACTAAACATGGACCGGCCTCCTGCTGGTGCCAGAGTCAGGACTAAACATGGACCACCTCCTGCTGGTGCCAGAGTCAGGACTAAACATGGACCGGCCTCCTGCTGGTGCCCAGAGTCAGGACTAAACATGGGGAATCAGCATTTCAGTTTTTTGCAGCTAAAATCTGGAACAGTCTCCCTGAAGATATGAGACAGGCCTCCACTCTGACAATGTTTAAATCCAGGTTAAAAACAGTTTTGTTTAGATGTAAATAAGACTGAAAGATCTATCTGCACTGTTCTCCTTGAGAAGTTTTTTTTTAAATGATTCTGTGTCTTTACGTGTTTTGTGATTTGAATGCATTTTTTCCTGTTATGTAAAGCACTTTGAATTGCCTTGTGTATGAATTGTGCTCTACAAATAAACTTGCCTTGCCTTGTTCATAATGTTCATAGTATCGCACATTATTAGTTCTATTGACGCACATGTGCTTTTATTATGGTGGCAATAGATTATAGTCTTGCTTTTGCTCCTTTTTGTGAACCTATTTTAGATTGTACTTGCCTTTCTATGTATACTATGTGTGATGCATGAGGACGACATGTGACTTAACTGAGTGTTGCACTGTAAATAATGCATTTTGTCCCCTTCCCCTCCTCCCTTTTTAAGGACTCCAGATGGAAATTAGCTTTCATGGCTATAATCTGGTACAAACATCTGTGCATTGGGCATTATGTAATTGTAGTAATTGTATGTTGTCCTGTTAAATTAATGAAAATATATGAAGTTAAAGACTAACGTGAATATATAATTTCACCACATTCAAAACTGTCTGGATGAGTAGAACAGATGTTGGCTCAAGGAGAGAATCTTAAACGTCTTAAAGGAAAACTTGTATAACTTTCATTAAAGCAGCACTGCACAAGATTCCTGTTAGTGGGTATGTCATCTGCATTTCTCCATGAATATATACATTTATGAATATATACAGAACAGCTTTCTGGAGAAACCAAAAAGCTGTTCTGTTCATAATAATCTATCGACCTCCTGGTCCTTATTCATTGTTCTTAACAGAATTCTTTGACTTCCTCTCAAATTTAGTATTAGACTGGGAAAATATTGTGGTGGTTGGGGATTTCAACATTCACGTGAATGAAAATAATTGCCCCAGTAATGCCTTTAGCGCTTTATTAGATAGCATTGGTTTCACTCAAAATGTAAATGAACCAACCCACAGTCACCAGCACACTCTGGACCTGGTTCTAACTTATGGAATAGAGATTAGTGACCTAAATGTCTTCCCCCAAAACCCAATAATGTCAGATCACTTCCTAATTACCTTTCAGTTTATTCTTAAGGACTATCCAGCTCCTCAGACTAAAACTATAATGAAAAGGACAATATCTGAAAAATCTATTTTAAAGTTCAGAGAAATAATAGAACCAATATTTAATATTATGTCATGTGATCCTGTCGTTAACAGCGCCAGTCCCAGTGCTATTGATAACTCTGTTGACTCAATGGTCAACTCTCTAAAAGCTGCTCTTGATGTTGCAGCTCCACTTAAACAGAAAGTAATCAGGCCAAAACGAGCCTCCCCCTGGTACAATGAAGAACTACGTTCTCACAAACAAAGGGTAAGAAAACTAGAGAGATCCTTACGCCGCTCCCACACAGAAGAATCCCTAAAAGAATGGAAAACTTGCCTTCTGTCTTATAAGCAGGCTCTGCGTAAGGCTCAAACCAGATATTATTCAAATTTAATAGAAGTAAATAAAAAGAACTCTAGATTTCTCTTCAGCACTGTAGCCAGGCTGACAAACTGTCACAGCACAGTAGAACCCTCAATACCAGTTACTCTAAGCTGCAATGACTTACTTCTATTCTTTAACAGCAAAATCACAACTATTAGAGATAAACTAAATGCAATTACTCCCACTATCAGTACTGAGCAAGCCCAGACTGCAAAGCTAGTGTCCCATACAAATCCTTCAGTAATACTAGATACAGTAGGTTCACTGCTGTTGATCAGGCAGAGATAACTTCAGTCATTATGTCCTCCAAAACATCAACTTGTATTTTAGACCCAATCCCAAGTAGACTCCTCAAAGAAATTCTCCCCCTAATTATAAATCCCATTCTTAATATAATAAATACTTCACTAGAAAGCGGTTATGTCCCTCAGTCCTTCAAATATGCAGTGATTAAACCACTTTTGAAAAAGCCTAATCTAGACCCTGACATACTGGCAAACTATAGACCTATTTCTAATCTGCCCTTTGTCTCTAAAATCCTTGAAAGAATTGTGATTAAACAGCTTCGTCGCCACCTGCAGGACAATAATTTATTTGAAGTTTTTCAGTCAGGGTTCCGTGCGTACCACAGCACTGAAACTGCACTAGTTAAAGTCACAAATGATCTGTTATTAGCTGCTGATGATGGACAGGTCTCAATCCTGGTTCTGTTGGACCTCAGCGCAGCGTTTGATACCATCGACCACAACATTCTACTGCAGAGGTTAGAATGTGATATAGGTGTCAGTGGAACCGCCCTTAGCTGGTTTAAATCCTATCTATCTGATAGGTACCAGTTTGTTAATGTAAACCAGAGATCTTCCCCATGTTCTAAAGTAACCTACGGTGTGCCGCAGGGTTCAGTACTCGGTCCAGTTCTGTTCACACTTTATATGCTGCCCTTAGGTATGATCATCAGAAAGCATGGCATTAACTTCCACTGCTATGCAGATGACACTCAGCTTTATTTATCAATGAAACCTGATCAGACGCATCAAGTAGACAGACTTAGTGCCTGCGTGAAAGACATAAAAACTTGGATGACTCTTAATTATCTGCTCCTTAACACCTGAAAAAAACCGAGGTCATTCTGCTGGGCCCTAAGCACCTGCGAGACTCCTTATCTGACCAGATAGTTTCTCTGGACAATATCACTGTAGCCCCAGCTCTACTGTAAGAAACCTTGGGGTCCTATTTGACCAAGATCTCTCGTTCAAAGCTCATATAAATCAAGCCTGTAAAACAGCCTACTTTCATTTGCGTAACATAGCCAAAATTAGAAAAATCCTGCCCAGAGATGATGCCGAAAAACTCATCCATGCATTTGTCACATCCAGATTAGACTATTGTAACGCTCTGCTTACAGCGTGTCCTAAAAGCTCTATAAGAAGCTTTCAACTGGTTCAAAATGCAGCAGCAAGATTATTAACAGGTACTAGAAAAAGAGATCATATTTCACCAGTGTTGGAGTCTCTTCACTGGCTTCCTGTTGAGTTTAGAATCAAATTTAAAATCCTCCTCCTGACTTATAAAGCTTTAAACAATATGGCCCCATCCTACCTCAAAGATGCAATAGTAGCGTACCATCCAAACAGAGCTCTTCGTTCTCAAAATGCTGGACTATTGTTAGTCCCCAGAGTCTCTAAAAGCACAGTAGGAGGTCGAGCATTTAGCTACCAAGCTCCTATGTTATGGAACCAGCTCCCTGTTCATGTAAAAGAGGCCGACACAGTCTCTACATTTAAGACCAGGCTCAAAACGTTCCTCTTTGAAATAGCTTATGGTCAGGCCAGTTAGGAACAGAAATAAAAACCTACAGTTTTAGCTACGCTGCCCTTGGAGCAATTCTGCTGGGGAAGTATGGCAGCTTGAACACTATCCTCTGGTTCTTCCTACTTTACCTATCAACAATATTTAATATTACTTCAACTGTAGTCTGTTCATTGCTGTTCACATGTTTCTCTTTCTCTCCACTTCCCCCGGGGAGTGGAGACTGTTTCAGACACTGCGGCGGCTGCTCCAGTGACGACCCCCCCACCCCCATCTGTCTGGAGGATCGATCTCTACACTGGACGATCTATGCGCCACCCGCCTGGACAGCTGGATTAGCCACACCTCGTCTGCCTGGACGAACTCCATCTACTTTAGATGAACTGTTCCTCATCTCCTGCTGGAGGATCTCTCTACACTGGTGGACTGCTCCTCGTCCGCCTGGAGGAACTCTTTAAAGCCACCTCCCTCTTGAGTGGTTCTGGTTCAGTCCAAGTGGATGTCAGTCCTAGTTCATCTGCAGCCTGTCCGTCCGTGGGAGTAGGATCTCTCCTTCACTGTGGTTCTCCCCGAGGTTTCTACCTTTTCCCATCGGGTTTTTTGTAGTTTTTCCTCGCCGCGAAGGAGGGTCAAAGGACAGGGGCATTCTGGGACAGTTATCTGAACTGCTTTTACCTGTGGCCCATCGAGGCAACTGTTGTTGTGATTTTGGGCATTATAAAAATAAATTGATTTGATTTGATTTGAAAACCAAACTCCATGGAGACAAGCAGGGCACATAGTTAAAAGTCAGAAACGTTGAAAGTGAGGCTGGTGGAGACATAAATCCCCTCACAGCAAGAGAGTGTGTTTGTTAATCCTAAAAAATTACCTGTGATAAAGTAAGTCAAGTCTATTTTTTCTGAATTCTTTTTATTTTATTAATCTTATGCATGCCTCTTTTTATATATTTTGCTAGTATTTTATTCATTGTTTTATGTTGCACCTTACACCAAAGCAAGTTCCTATGTTTGTGAATTTGGATGACTGACAATGGCAATAAACTGATTCTGATTTAAGCCTGAAGGGAAACAGAAACCTCCAGCACTCCACTCTTTTCTCAATTTATTGTGCACATCAGGCATAAAGAGGACAGCCCCTCTCCTCTAATACTGAACCTGTCAGACAAAAAACATTAAAGCAAGCAAAAACAATATCACATTTAATCATTCGAAAGATATTCAAAATATATAGGATTATAATAAAAGAGTCAAACAATGTCCTTTCAGATTACAAGAATATTAAACAGTTTTGCAAATTGGTTAAAGGTTTCCTCAGAACTGTTAAAATATAGTTTTTAAATAAATCCCGGACAGACTGTGGATTAATTTGATTTTTCTTAAGACAACCATCCTCAACACTTTCCTTTCCCCTACCCTTCGTTCTCTCCTCTAATCTAATAGCCATTTATTTGTTTTATTTTTTAGATTTTATTTATTATTTAGGTTACTTGTATTGTGTAAAGTTGGTCATCTTTACAGCAGCCATTACAGCTTACCTTTGGGACACTCTGAGACGCAGTCCTCCTCGTCCGACCCGTCCCTGCAGTCCACCTCTCCGTCGCACACGTGGTTATAGAGGACACACTCGGAGTTGTCTTTACAGGGTTTGGACGTCAGAGAACAGCTCAGAGGAGCAGAGGAGGCCGAGGTCGGAGCGGATGCAGTCACGGTGTTTTTGTCTTCCGTTTCTTCATCTTGATCCTCTGGGAAAAAAATGCAGAAAACAGAAAAATACTGAAAAAGTACGAGAACATTATTATTGAATTATTTATATGTAATATTTGTTTTCCAGGCAAATTGTAAGTTTTTGTAAAATAAGATATGCTAGATTATGCTTCTGCTGCAATATAGTCTTTCAGTGCCCATTTTACATGTATTTTTCTGATTAGGGACCAATTGCTTTTCTCAATTAAGAGGATATTGCTTTGCCAGGAATGTTCCACTGTATGTCATTAAGCAAAGAAGGTTGAATCCTGGACAGTGTTTTTAGAGTGCACATGGTCTGCCACTCATCCAAGTAGCTTCTTCACTCTAAAAACTTTGTCCAGTTGACAGAATTCTACGATTTTTTGTGATAAACACTCCCTGTACGACTGGGGAGCGCACAGATATGTTTATCTTACATTTATTCAATTACAGGTGTTTTTATTGCTCAAAAATACCCTTATATTTCTTGTTTTGCACAGGTTTGGGGTCACATTTATGACACTTTACACTGAATTGTTACTAAAAGTTGACTTATGAACGAAACAAACTTGCTCACTTCTTGTCTTTCTGTGCACAGCTTGTTTTCGGTCTAGTCTCTGAAAGCCCAAAAAAGTTCAAAATTTTTGGTGTGGATCATTAATTTCCTCAGGTTGTCCTTTTATACATCACAAAAAATTAAGTCACATATACACAAAGTATAGAACAAGGGACTAACCCTTTGGATGAAAGGTAATACAATTTCCATAAAATTGTATCTTAACGAAATATTTCTTTGCAGCACATTTTACATCCATAAGAATATTTGAAGATTTTGGATATCAATATTAGAAAAAAGAAGAAAATATAATTGTTATGTACTAGTATACCACTATTATGGATTGGTGAATAATTGGTTTTGGTTTCATGATCGGCTGATATTGACCAATTTTACAAACAATGATATTTGGCGCGTGTGTCCCCATCTATAATTCCCGGTTTGTCTTTCTGAACAGACTAATGAGTAAAAATGGAAATAGAGGAGCAAAAGGCTAAAGATATGGCTGAGTGTTTGGACAACCATGTCACAAATTATTTTACATCCTAAATAAATGCTTTATGTTTTATTTGGACTAAAGTCAAGAGTAATTTGTGAATCTTGTGGGCCTTGGTGTGGATTTTAAAATTCAAATAAATCAATTCAATTTCAATTCAATTTATTTTTGTAGTGCCCAGAATGACAACAACAGTTGCCTCGATGGGCCACAGGTAGAAAGCAGTTTGAATATTTAGCAACTGACCCTCTTATATCAGCAAATAATGGTCATCAGCCACAGAAGCGAGCCAGATATCGGTATTAATCTTCCTGTATGTGAAGTACTTTGGTCAGCAAATGTTGTTTTAAACATGCTTTATAAATAAACTTGAATTGAATCTGGTCCGCTAAAAATGAATAAATAAATAAATAAAATCCATATCAGACCGAACCACTAAAGTTAAGGTTGCCTTGTACCTATCAGAGTTTGAGACAAAATTTAAGAGATTTTGAGGTACTAGACACCAAAAAAGTTGGAAAGCACTGGTAAAGCGTATTCATCTTATTCTGCCCCGCCCACTTTTGCAGCTTTTTACCACAGATACGCACTTTTGTTGTAAACGCACTTCCATTTGACGAGAAGTCAATTAAAGCTAATGACGAACGAGGGAAAAGTCTCGCCGCTAAAATGTTACATAAAGTAGGTTGATTTGTGTAAAATGTTTAATGAACACGAGCAACAAGTCAACAACGCACAGATTTCCTGGTCAGTCTGAAAACGTCTTTTTAGTCCATGTAGAACTTATTTTCTGTTGAGCTCGTCTGCTTCATGTGAACTAATACAACGGAAACAAGACGGCGGCGCGTACGGCAACTTCCGGAATAAGGTGTATAAAGGAGTGCGTGAACAGGTGATTCTTTGCAGGACCCTTATGGACTATGACTAACATCATGATCTGTGCAGCATCGACTCAAACATTTACCACAGGCTGCCTCGTCCGTCCCGTCGAGGCAGTCACTCTCGCCGTCGCACAGGAAGTTTGCGGGGAGGCAGCGGCTCTTGTTGTCGCAGTGGTGAACACAGCCGTCGCTCATGGCTGTGCAGTGCAGCTCATCGGAGCGGTCCTGACACTGGGACTCTCCATCACACACCTGCTCTTTGTCGATGCACTTCCTCCCATGAGCGCACTGGAACTGGGCTGGACGTGAAGCAAGAGGACAGTGTCATAAAGTATAAAATAAATAATGCTTATAGTCACCCCAACTAACAACAAAATATTCTGTCTTATTCTTAAATCTTGTAGTTTAGATCTGTACAAATTTGTTCTGTGTCTTTTTGTTGATTGTCCTGGAAGCATTTAAACTTTTTTTTTTTGGTCAGTTTGCTTTCTCAACATATCGTCTTTCATGTGAAAACCACAAACTTGTCCAATCTCCTCTTAAAAAATTTTTATTCTTCCATTTAATCCACTTCATCCATAGATTTGAAACTTCAAAGACCGTTTTCTCCCCTCGGGACATAAAGATCACCACACCAAACTGTACAGTCTTGGACAAGATTTTTACGAAACGTACAGAGGTTTTGATATCTAATTCTAAAACTGATTTATTGAAGTTATAAAGTTAAAAGAAATACTCAAATTTTGAGTTCAAATCTAGTTCACTCAAACTAAATAAGAAATCCAAAACCCCCTCTGTAAAGTTGTTTGTAACTAATATGTTTACAAAATGAATCAAGAAATTTAAAACCTGGTTCTGTCCATTTTTCAGATTTAAGTCTCAAATAGGTGCAATTTTGGGCATTTTACACAGAAAATGTAGTGTTTCTTTCTACATGAAAACATGACGTAATGAAAAACTCGTAATACATTTTTTTCATACATTTATGTGAGAAAACTACAAGAAATGTTTCAAACTGATACATTTAAATTTCAGATTATTTCCTAAAAAATTATATTTTTTCCCAAATCATGTAGCCCTGTATAATTAGGAGCACTCCCTGGCAACACCAGTATGTGCATTATGAATGTTTTGTTTATATGAGTCAAGTGCAATGCATCAAGTCAAGTACAGATGTATTATTGTGTTTAGCCTTTCCTTTAGAGAAAACTTTTGCAACCCCTGAGAACAGATATAAGCCTGGTACAAGGTTTTTCAATCAGTGAATTTAAACTGTGAAAAAAGAACTACAGATTAAGATTTATGGTTTTCAGAATGATGAAAAATTAGGACTGTTACCATAGCAAATAATAAAATATTGTTGTCTTATGAGTAAAGAAAATCCTCAAAATGTTACAGGAAGATGAAATCAATGAATAGGTGGTAATATATAGAAATTTAGATATTATGAATGTTCTTTTGAAGATTTGAATATTGAGTATATTGTTTAGTAAAACAAATAAAAATTCTACAAAAATGCTTCAAAAAACAAACAAATAAGAGTATAGGGTGATATTTCAGCACTTTTCTGATTAATTTGACAGAGATTTTACATTTGTCAGGTAATTAAACCTCAATTAAATGTTTAAAAAAATTCTGTTGAGTTTACAAATCGTCTGAGGGAAGTTCCAAAAAAAAAAAACATAAAAAAAAAAAAAAGAAAAAGTTATACATTTTTGTCAACATCGCTCACCCCTAACCTAACACATCTAGCATTATACAGTTAAAGCAATCCCCTTGTATTTCTATAATTAGATTTGCAACAAATTGGACATTACTTTGGATCTGCCTTGTACAATTTTCCATTACCTTCAGTACAAGCCGAGGCACAGTTTTGTTCATCGGATCCATCTTTGCAGTCCGGCTCCCCATCACACACATGGCTGTGCAAGACGCACTCAGAGCCATCAGCACAAGCCTTGGACAGTCTGCCACACCTCAGTGGAGCCGAGCCAGAAGAAACAACTGCATACACAAAGATAATTTATATCAAGGCATGTTTTGTGCATTATCGAGTATTTGGGAACATAGTTTAAATAGTAAGGGCCGTTTAAATGCACTTGTCTCACCTTGAAACAGCCCTGATTGCTGTAATAAGGCTAAACTAATTAAATAAACTAATCTCATAGCTACAAATAAAAATAAAATGAACCAAAAAGGACTGACTTGCTACACAGGAATTTATAAGGTAACAGGTGAGTCCAATGCGGGCTGATTGATTGACACATAAGTAGGAGGGGCTAAAGGGCTTATTTAAAATTCCTTGAAACAGTGAATTTGGAACCTTGTCCTCATAAAATGTGTGTGAATGCTGGATTAGCTTTAAATTCGACAATAAAACATTATGAAACACAACGCTCAACATATTCATAAGATATGTTGAACAATAGTATAATTTAGTATAGTTTTTGATTAGAGATCGGGTCCAATTTCCAGTCATTTTCCAAAATATTTTTGTCTTTCTTTTCAGTCCTTACAATCAATCAGCCATCATACATGTGTGTTTAAATTATGCTTCAACGTTTAACAAAACACGACTATGTACAACAAAACATTTCACATTAGTTTCCTTTTTGGACAGGAAAGATGTTGAACATTAACCCAGATTTTTTGTGTTTTCTGTGGATAGGCTCATTGTGTTGTTAGTAAATAGCTACAAACCAACACGTGCATTTCGACAGTTCAGTAAATTCTACCACAGAAAACTCCAGTGACCTTGTTTTGCAAGTTTCAAGTAACTCTCAACCCTTTTGCCTCAAGTCCCAGTCCTCTGCTTTGAGTCTCAAGTCTGTCATTATACCAAACTGCTGAATACAGCTCATATTTTTGCAATTTGTGTCATTTTTGAGAGTGTTTTTTCAAGTCCAGGTCACACAAGCCCATTTTCCATTAGTCCCTCAACACTTGGCTCTGATAACTCCACTCGCTCTGTACATGAACCCGACTCAGCCCCACTCAGCCCTGAGAGCATTTCCATTACAAGTGGTGCTCAGTGGTAAGGGACATGTTCCAGTTTATCAGGTCAAGTCTCAAGTCATCAAATGACTCAAGTTTGACTCGAGTCAAAGTCACCACATGAAAGTCCACACCTCTCAGCTCAGTTTCACACAAAGGTTGTGAGGCTATGTGAACTCAAAATAAGAACCTTTTGACGGGCAATTTCCCTTTTTCTTTTTAATGATAACAAACATTCTTTTGGCAATAATGTCACATTTAGCAACTAGCAGAACATTTCGATGAAATTGTAAAATAATAATTTGGGAGGTTTTGAAAGTAATATAATAATATTCTCTGAAGTGTGGGAGGAGCTAAGAGTTCTTACGTAGGCAGCACGTTTGTTGTTTTGTTCCGGTCTACCAAACCTTCAGCTAACTAGCTCCTGTAGCAACTTGTAAAGAGCCTTGTCAAAATTAGCTGTGATTCGAAACAATCTATTCACATTTATGGGAATCACAGGACTGTCTGCACCATTTCTATGAAAGGGTGGAGTTTATGACGACGTAGACACGGTAAATATTGAAACGCGCTCGTCTATTTCATGACTTTTGATCATATTGTTATGTATGTTAGCATCGTTAGCCAGCGGGAGCCAGTTTAGAAGTCCGTGATGCTAACTCATTTCTCCACCTAAAACTCACAATTCTACGCAACTAACCCGCTCCTACTTACGCTTTCCCAACAGCATATCATATATTTTCTGTCAATCTATGTCTTGGTGTGACGATGTGTGTTAAAGTAGCCCGATCTGTCTAATGCGCGCTGGAGGGTTTTCGTGGATCACAACAAAAGGATTTTGATAACAAGCTGGAGCTAACACGGGACTCGCTAAATCCCAGGCATTTGACTCGCAGTGGGCGTGCGAGTCACGGATACTGGCTAACATTTGTGATTATTGTAACATCTGCATTGATTCTTAATTCATGACAACAAAGAGGAGGTTTATTTCGTGTTTTTCTATTTAAAATGAAGGCTACGGTGGCCCTCTATGTTCAAATGTGCTCTCTCAAATTCTAAAAACGGCAGAACAATGTGTTGCTTTAGCAAGAGATAAGTTTTAGGTTCTTACAAAATCACAAAGATTTATTGCAAGTAAATCACTGTCATAATGACTTAAAATTGAGAGATTAGTTTATTGACAATGAAATTATATATATATACATTTTAAAATCGTTTTGAAATAGTTAATTCCCTGTAAAAAAAAAACGTAAGACATAAGTTGGGACCTGTTTGTTCTTTCTATTCAATCTATAAGCTTTATTGGAACATGTAGTTGCTTGTATGATCATATTAATTCTCTTTACTTGTTATAATTACAATAATTGATTAAAAAACCCAATATTATATCAAGACATTATTCAGCCTGTTTTGGGAAAAATACTACTTTTAATCTTGTAGTATTTATGATGGGGAAAATGTTTTTGAAATTGGTGGCAGCAAGATTACATGCGTTATAATTTGTCTACTGTGCATAATTAACCTGCTAACTCTAAAACAAACTTGCACTACGCTGCCTTAACTCTTAACCCAATGTTAAAACCTTTTACTTTATCGTGTTTATGAAGTTTTCTAAGTTACGTAAACAATAATGACATAGGACGTTATGCCCCGCCTCTGAGCGAAATGCCCAGAGTATAGAGTCCAAGCTAACGCCATTTTAGCTGCACTAGCCACTTGATCGCCCCTCCTTGAATCGCTTCCAATGCACTTAAAATGACCAAAACTATACTCCAGATTGTACATGGTCGTGTTATTTATCTTCTTTTGTGGCTGTCTGTCGTTGAAACAAGCTAACATCGGCAGAAGTGCAGTGTTAAGACTGGAGTAAAGTGCTTCAGTGTTGTAGCTAGCAGCCGGCCTGTTTAATCAGGGCTGCAATCAGAAGCACTTTATTGAACCCCGAGGGAATAGAATTTGTTATTACAAATAATTCAGCAGTTCACTGGTCCAGAAAATATAATTTGGGAGATGAAACTCTAACATGTGCATATATTCAAACTGGTCTGTAGGAATAACATGAAGATACAAAAGCAGTGTTGAAATTTTCGTTTTGGATCCTTGGGTTCTTACATATATGACAGTTTCCACGTGTTGGAGTAATTCACTACAGATTTGCCCCAAATGTTTCTTTGTGGATGAACATGAGTTTATAAGCTGTGGGGCTTGTAACTAAAAGCAGCATTTGGAAACAGCTTGACATTCATGTTCTATGTTTTTGTAATTACGAGAAGATAAACATTGCAATTGTTATGAAAATAAATATTTGGGTTGAACATGTTTATCTTGAGACTGGTGGGTTGAGATGTCAGGATTATTTAGTTGAATGATAATCATGATTATTTAGGTCAAAATATAATCTCGTAAGGACTCTGTCTGTCTGATTTTAAAAGAAAAATTAAGTACTAAAATCTTTGTATGTCGCGGTTTATATCATAATTCTTTACTTTTGCATTCAGAAAGTTAGATTACATGAAACTGGTCCCATACTGTTGTGTTAGAATGAAAGAAAATTAAGGATTTCACTTTTGTTTTATGTTATGTGTCAATAATCGTGATTACTTGTGATATTGTTATTCGGGATCGGCCGATATGGATTGTTTTGAGCCGATGCAAATATCCGATATTTGTCTTGCCGCGGAGGCCAACAGCCGGTTTACATATTCCAATATTTGGATTTTAACATTCATAGCGAGGCCCAAAAATCTAATTATAAGTTGAAGTAAAGTTCACAAATCAACTTTTCTGTTTAAGCGGGAAATATTTTGTAGCATTATTGTGTAAAAACATGGCCGTATTTTTAGTCTAATTGCTCCTCTATTTAAATTTTTACTTATTAGTCTGTAAAAAAAAAGGACGAAAAAAGTTAATAAAATATATCAGTGCCAGAGATGGTCTGTTTTTTCTATATCGGCCGAGACCAATGTCGCTGGAAAAGCTCTAGATACTGGAACTGATCTATATCCCATCCCTAATTGTGATGGTTTTCTTCACAATAGCCGTAACACTGAAGTTTGATATCTTGACATCCGTAGTACTAATGCGCCATGTTTATGAAATTTGAAGTAAAAATTCAACATTCTCTGCATTGTCTGAACTGCAGTAAATTTCAGTCAGCATGCAGCATCGTCCTAGTTTTTGATACCAAGACAATGAACTTTGCACAATAGTTGCCTTAAACCGTTTACATTTCAACTAAACTAACTCTGTTCATCTTTCCCCCTTCAGGTAAACACTGAGTCCACCCTTCTAACCCTGGCTTCCACACTGTGACCCTCTGAGCAGTAGACGGGCCCCTCGAAGCAAGGGCCCAGAGCTTTTTTTTTTTAAACTTCACTCCTTCACCTTGAGCAAGCTCGGACATCGGTTGAAAAGACATGTCCTCCATCTTGCCGTTCACCCCTCCGGTCGTGAAGAGGCTGCTGGGGTGGAAGAAGTCGTCGAGCGGCCCGGGCGGAGCGGGCGGGGGCGAGCAGAACGGGCAGGAGGACAAATGGTGCGAGAAGGCCGTGAAGATCCTGGTGAAGAAGCTGAAGAAGACGGGACAGCTGGACGAACTGGAGAAGGCCATCGCCACGCAGAACTGCAACACCAAATGCATCACCATTCCCAGGTAGAATAAATGAAATATTATTAAATTCTAACAAAATCTCCAGCTAGGTGCTCCTAACCTTGTTTTTACAGTTGAACGCCCATGAACGGACCTCTGTTCATTCATTTTAATGTAGAAAAGCTGCTCTGTCACCCACTGTTAAACCACTACGAGAGCAAACCACGACTTTAGGAGTTAAATTAAATCTTAAACATCTCTTTTATGAATGTACCTTCTCTTATAATTTCTGGAGACAACTAGAGTCATATATCACAGGAAAGGTTGGCTCTGCAGTTATTTTAAAATACCAGATCCACTGTACAACCATCAGAATTCAAAACAAAAATTCATCATTAATTTACTAATCCTCTTAGGTAAATACCATATACATAAAATTAAATACGTAGAAAATGGGAAACCTTAATTTCCTTGTTATTTAACAGAATTAAAGATGTACATTGATGCATTAAATACAAGATGGGACAAAATCTCTTGCAAAACAGTGAACATTTTTAAAGATTGGTTTAATTGTGACATTATTAATATAAGCCATGTGCCACTCAAAGTTGAGATATTAGTTTTACATTTTTATTTAGTCTTTTTTTTGTTGTTGTCGGGATTGTTTTCTTGTTATTTTATTTTATTCTATAATTTTTCCATACGTTTTAAGTTAGCTTGTGTTTTCCCTTGGTTTTAACTGTTTATACATTGAATATAAAATACAGAATTCCTTTTTTGTATAATAAAATTTTAAAAAGGAGTTAAATTGTGCCAAATACATTCACAGAGACATGGAGAAGAATGGTGGAAAGAAGTGGTGGAACTGCCAAAATTTGTAGTTATCTAAGTAACAGGCTAAATGCTACCACGATGCTAGCGTCGCTTGCTGTATTTTTACACCTACAGAACAATACCTTTGCTTTTCTGAGGTAACGCCACATCAACAACCTTCGTCAAGACTCAGTTGTGAATTAGTTGTGCTTAAAATACACATAATTTGCCAGGAAACGAATAAGAAAAGGGGGGATAAGTTGCGTTTCCTACTGAACACCAGACCCTTTAATCTACACCTAAATATGCAAAAGATATTCCCTGTTCCCAAGATCTCAAAACCATTAAGCATTGAATTTGCTGCAAATGGTAAAAATAAGTCGGATTGCTGTATTTGATTCAAAAGTCAGATATTGTTCGCAGGAATCTTTTTCCAGGAATAAAGTCTGAGACAGCCCTGCGACGAGTTGGCCACTGTCCAGGGAGTACCCCGCCTAAGGCCCAAAGTCACTGGGATGGGCTCCAGTCACCCGCGACCCCTAACGGGAATAAGCGGTAGAAAATGAATGAATGAATGAAGTCTGAGACATAAATAAAGGCCCTATTATCTATTATTACCTTATTATCGTCTTATAGGTTTGTGCCGGTCTTGTGTGCCTTTTGTTCTTTTCCGTGGATCAGGAGAGATCATACGAGTAGCATGCTACAGGAAGTGTACGTAGATGCAAACCATGCTGCGCTAAATTGAAGCAGATGGCTAATTAGCACAAAACAACATGAACTCAACATGGCACTGGGACCTCATGCTACTTTTGTTAACTTTCAGTATAATAATAAGCAGCTAAGTGACTGAATATCTATCACATTTACATACATTTATCTCAGTTTTGTTGGTTTATGTTGATGTTTTGGTCAATTCCTCAAATGCAAATGCAGATGGGATTCTTATGACTGCCATAAGTGTTGACTGTAGCTGCACTATTTCATAAAAAACAACTTCTAAGAAAGCAATTTTAACCATCTTTCATGAACACGTCTTAATTTGCTGCATTGCTTTGTTGTGAACGTTGTGGTAGAGAATCTTTGTCTGTCTGTAGACTGTTTATATTACTTCTGGGAGCCACTTCTAAAGCAATCGTCTGTAAAAGTGATTGAGACAGATTTAATTATTGCTTAGTACATAATTATTGCTCTCAATTCGAGGATTAATTGTAAGATCTCGGCGGGTTCCTCCCAAGTGATTACATGCCAGGGCAAGTTAACCCTTTTGTTATGAGATTTAACACCCTGCCTTGCTTAAGTGCACATTTTTTGCCTCTAGTTAATATTAATTTTGATAATTATTGTGTGTAAATTCTGTGTTAAGCTTATCATCAAAAACATATGATACATTAATAACAACAACGCATTATTATGTATTTACAATCCATATTATTGAACCAGAATTATAGAAGTATAGTCCCTTTTTAAAATGCTGTCATCAGAATAAAAAAAAATCCATAAAGGAGAGAGAATGATGCAGACCATAATGAGTACAGCATATTTAAATTCTAATAATTTTAAGTCTTTATAACAAAACAAAAAAAAGGACACAATTTAGTATTTCCATAAATTGCATAAATGATAAGTTAGTTGCTTCTCTATAAAAAAGATGTAAAAATACTGTTTACCAACCTCAACATTGTATTAGAGCTTCACAAAATGTATAAATGTAAGGTTTCTGTAGATGAAGTGAAAAAGTATAGCGGGGTCAACATTTCTGGAAGTATTTGTCCAGTAAAACCTTAAAATCAGGATCTTTCTTTCATCAAAAATTCGAAATGTCTGTTATGTTTTCCTTGTTAAATAAACAAATAATGTAGAATACAATAGTAAATCTCCTTTTAACCAGGCTCTGATTTCACTCATATGTATTTTGAGTGGTTTTCATTTGCCCAAACCACCTTTTACTTTTCATATTTTGTGATATTCTGAAGTTAAGCCCCGTTTCTCCATTGAAATCACCTCGTGTGCCACTTCATTTTTGCCTCCGTTCTGGAATTTCGAAGGCTTTTGTTCCCAAACCTTTAAAAGGTCTACACCAGGCATGTCCAAACTCAGGCCCGGGGGCGAAATGCGGCCCTCAGACCAATTTTTCTTGGCCCTTAGGCTTCCTGGTGAATTGGCCCACTCTGTCCTGATAAGTACTATTTACAGCACATTTCAGATTTTCTACAATTCTAACCTAAATAACTAACATTTTGGTGCGAGACAGACCTGATATTAAGGCACTGAGACTGAATGTAGATGTGGTGGAGCTTAAAACATCAGATAAATGCAGCATTTTTAACGTTTCGTGATTGATTTGTGGCCCTCCGCTTGGTCTATATTTCAATATGTGGCCCTCGATGGAAAAAGTTTGGACACCCCTGGTCTACAACTATGACTGGAAGCTGTTTTTCAGTGGTAAATTCTAACAGTTTTTTCTTCTCTTTTCACAGTAATTGCTCTGAAATATGGGGCCTGAGCACACCAAACACGATAGAGCAGTGGGACACATCGGGCCTGTACAGCTACCCCGACCAAACCAGGTGTGTACCGCGCGACGGCCGTTTGTTTGTGCAGCGCGTCGGGGCGTTACACGACTGTCACAACACAGCGCCAATTTGACTAATCTCTGAAAGCGAAAGAGACAAGAGAAAGAGTCTGCTGTGTTTTGGCTTAAACAAACAAACAAACTAACCTCTACAGTCACGGGATTTATCTGGACTGCTTCAGGCTGATATTTAAATGTGACACAGAGACAAGAGGACAAGCTCCAGTTTTAGTCAAATAATTTAAAGTGCATATGGCAGGTTTTCACGCTTTTCTAATTTTGACTTTATTTGGTATATTATTACCAGTTGTGCAAATACATTTTAGTTTTACACCAATCAAGCAGCTATTTGTGGAGAAAGTTGGAAAACGTGTTGATAATTTCAGGAATTAAACAGACTGATGACATCACGCTGGGGAGACAAAGCTTAAGCATAATTTACTCAAACGAAACAACTTTTTTTGATCCTTTAAACATTGATTCAACAAAATAAAGGCGTTTGCATGTATTTGTAGTTTTAGCCCACTGTACAAGATGGTTGCTAGGTAATTTCCTAGAGTGATGTCATCATTTACAACCAGGAAGTAAAACAAAAAGACTAAAAAATTGCTAAACCGTGATAAAATTAGTGACGTATTTTAACAAAATTTGAAATATATTTATCTTAACTGCATTTTTGTCAAATCAGTCGTCCAACCTGTCAGGGGCACTTTAAAGTCTATATGACAGGTTCTCAAAATGTAGACTTAAACTTAGATTGGAGGGAGGGCACAAGTGACGATTATTTGTTATAGTTTTACATCTGTGAAGTTGCAGTTTGTGAAGAAATTTTGAAAAATAAAAGTTTAAAATGACAGGAAGCAGTGCTGAGTTCTATCCCGCTGTGATGTCATCAAAAAGCGACACACCATTGTAAATACAGAGACAATTTACGGACAACTGACACAATTTTTTGACAGTTTAAACGGTCATTCAACAAAATAAAGGTGTTATTAGGTATTATTTGTCAAATCATAACTGTTGTGTAATTTATGTAGATTTTTGCCCTTGTTTTAGAAATGGTTGCTAGGTAACAGTTGTAGAATTACCCCAGTCTATGTCATATTTGCTGCTCATGTCCAACCAGGAAGTAACATTATAAACCTTATGAAAACTGTTAAACTGGGGACAAATAGGACAAATGTTTTTTTTTAAATCTTAAATATAATCGGGTTCACTACGTTTGTGTCGTCTAACCTGTCATATAGACTTTAAATAATAAGATTAAAGTGTCATAGATATTGGATAATGAATATATTGCAATAATCAGAAGCATATAAAATAATGTAGAAGCATATAAAAGCTTGATAAAAATTACTTAAAGCTTGGGTACCTGACATGTTTTTGTTGTGCGCTGTCTGTATCTAATAATAAAGTATTTTATGCCATGTTAACGGGGTAATAAGAGCTGAAGACAGTGCTCTGATTGACTGCGCTGAGGTGGTCCACCCCAGTTTCACTTTGTCATCTGAAATAAAGCCAGAAAATACATTTTTGTGCTTGGGACTATTAACCTACTTCTGGTTACGTGGTGTGAAAATCAGGTACTCTAGTTTGATTTAGTATTTCACAGTATATCAATGCATTAAAATAAATTCAAACACAAAGCATAATATCTAAAAATAAACTGAAAATTAAATGAAATATGACACAAAATTGTGATCTGAACCAATTATTAACTATTTCAAAATGTCATCTTGTGAAATTCTGTCTCGTCCCTCTTATCGGTTGAGTTCAGACGTTCACTGCTCCGTCTCCATTTCCTGTCTCTCGTCCAATCAGATCCCTGGATGGGCGTCTCCCAGTGTCCCACAGAAAGACCCCTCCACATGTGATCTACTGCCGTCTGTGGAGGTGGCCCGACCTGCACAGTCACCACGAGCTGAGGGCCATCGAGGCCTGTGAGTACTCCTTCCACCTGAAGAAGGACGAGGTGTGCATCAACCCCTACCACTACCAGAGGGTGGAGACCCCAGGTGAGGCTCTATTTGACTTTATTTAATTCTTAATTTTATGCATTATGGCTGTAGTCCTTTAGTCATTTAATTAGTCGATTAGTCGGTCGTTGGTATCTTAGTCCAGTGTTTCCCAACCTGTTACTAGTAGTAAATTTAGCATATTTTTTGGAGTATCATGGACTATAGATATTCTAAAAACAAAAATATATTACTAGTCATTGACAATACGTTACTAACAAACCCATTTAAGGACTGTAAGAAAGTAAATTAAATACAAGCTCAGATGCACAAGCAACTCTAGATGAATGCATTTAACCATTATAAGTGATCACCCAAGTGCGATAACGATATTATTTCGATATGTTGTGCAGCCCTAGACTCAACTGTTTATGAGCAAAACATATTGGAATCAACTTAAAAGTGCACATGGCAGATTTATGTATATTTCTAATTAGTATTCCTATTACTAATGTACCACTTTGTGAAGCGAAGTTGAGAAAAAAAGTCAAAATTTACAGAAAATAGGAGGAAGTTAATCAATTCAATCGAGTTATCTCTAATCGTCAGTGATATGCACTGCTTCTTTTAAGGTGCACCGTGTAAGTTTTCACGTTGAGGGTCCTTCACCTCCTTATTTCCACGGAGATATCATCATCTCTAGGCCAAATTAAAGATCAGATCTGTAGAGTGCTCCCGCCCGCTTTCAGGATAAATGCATGCTTTAAACGCAATCTTTTAGACTTAAAAACACCCGTACTTGAATAAATGAACGATGGATAAGTTTAATGCTGTACCAGGGAGCATTCCAGGTGAAGCGATAACATTTCTTGGAGGAAATCTTACGTGGTGCACCTTTTTAATGCAGAGGTCTACAGTTAACCCTCTGTCAGGAAAAGCACTGTTTTCTGTTAAATAATAATATTTAAATGTCTGTTTTTATGTTCAGAAAGCAATACCGAAAGCCATTTTTTATTCTGTTTTTGAAAAGTAGAAGTACAATGATAACAATTTAGATCAACATGAGGAAAACAACACTTGATACAGTTTTTTTTCAACCTTATTTTTAATTTGTGAAGGCCCGTGTTTACAGTGTGGTTGCCAGGTTACAATTATGGATTGGCTAAATACTTTCTAAGGTTGTATTTGATGTGAAAAGTTTGAGAACCACGGTTATAAACTTTCTGAAACAAGAAATAACTTGGAAAGAGTGAGATTTTTACATATAATTACTCATGCAATATGCAATTAATATAGATATATTTCAAATTTTGCTAAAATCTTTACAAATTTTACCACATTTTAGGTATTTTTTTTAGGTTTTTAATTTTACTTCCTGGTTGTAAATGATGACGTCACACTAGGAAATTACCAAGAAACCATCCTATTTACTGCACCAAAACAGATTATTTCATTCGACAAAGAAAAATACATGTGAACGCCTTTATTTTGTTGAATCAATGTTTAAAGAGTCAAAAAAAGTAATTTATTTTGTGTAAATTATGAATACCTTTTGTCTCCCTAGTTTGACGTCATCATTTTGTTTACTTCCTGTAATTTTCAACTTTTTTTCTCTTAAATATTCTCCACAAATAGGTGATTGGTGTGAAACTATAATTTATATTTAAAAGAGGTATTAATACACTGAATAAAGTCAAAATTAGGAAACCATAAAAACCTGTCATACGCTCTTTAAGCTAGCCAGTTCAAACATACGACTGTGGTGTTTTGTGCATTTACTTACATTTACCGTGTCCTCTTCGACCTCCCAGTGCTGCCTGCTGTTCTGGTGCCCAGGCACTCGGAGATCCTGACTGAACTGCCCCCTCTGGACGACTACACTCACTCCATCCCCGAGAACACAAACTTCCCCGCAGGAATCGAACCTCCGAGCAACTACATACCAGGTCAGTGAGCCACGCGACCAGGTCTAATGATATAGAAGAAAACTGATATCAAGATGTAATCGCCGAGATAAAATGCTTAGTTTGAGTTTAACGATCATGCTCCTTTGACACATTTCAGTAAGAAGTTATAGATCCTTTAAAATGTGATGTCACCAAAATTCTGGAGTAGAGGCGACTGGAGGCAAAATTAGGTTAAATGTTTCAATGATTAGCACATTAATCTAAATTCTACTGGTTTAAAGTGTTTGTGTTAAGAAAAAAGCAACACATTTGAATTCTCAGGGTAGAAAGGTCAAATGATGGACAAAATACAATTTTCTAGCCTAAAAATTTTATTTTAGCTTCAAAAGGATCAAATTTATGGTATAGTATCTAACACATTTCTAGATAAAATGAAAAATGACTGTGGGCTCAACAGTTCTGTGAGTATTTTTCCAGTAAAACCCATAAATCTGGATTGTCAAAAATGCAGTGTTTATCATAATTTCCTAAAACATAATGTAAAGTACAATAATGCATGTGTTTAAAGCAGCTCTGGTGTCACTCACATGTGTCTTTTCACATGTGAGGCTTTTCATTTTCCAAAATCATCTACATTTTTCATATTTTGTGATATTCTGAGGTTAATCCCAGTTTCTCCAGTGAAATCACATTTAGCTGCACTTCACTTTTGCCTCCGTTCTGAATAAAAAGAATGTCTTTTGTCAATTCTACTGGATACATTTAAAATGTTTGAACAGAATCCAATTATTAAGAACTAGGATTAGTTGTTGAGAAAGCAAAGGGTCTGCGAATATGAAATTTTTACTCAATTTGACCCAGATGAAGCTGAACTGAAGTCATCTGAGGACATCCTGGTGGAGAATATTAAAAGACAAAATGGTGTTTTGATTAAAAACACAACATTTACACAGTTAACATGTCATTTTTGTGTGATTCCTGCTCTGTCTAAGTCATAAAACCCAGTCTTTTAGCTCAGAGCATGTTTTGGGTTCTACGTAGAGCATTTAGCGATTGTTTGATTATTTAATTAGAGAACTTTTTCTATAATCAATCTATAACTATAAATCTATAACTTGTTGCAGCCCTATTAAGAACACAGATTAGATCATTGTTCAACTCTAAATTGAACCATGTCATTATTTGTTTGCGACTGGCTACATAAATTGGTCGCATTAATCTTTTGGCTTAAAGTTCATCAAAAGTTTGGGGTTGAATAACAGCACCCCTTTATAATCATATAATATCAGTGTTGTTTATTTATGCTGACAGAAAGAACGCTGTGTCAGATTTTGTTTCATGTGGACAGGCCCAGGAATTATAGAGATATGAACCGTGAACTCAGTCAACAAATCTGCAATTTGTTAAACAGAACATTCTTCCGTAGAATGTTAAACTACAGAGTCTTTAATGTTGGTCTGTCACATTTAGGGCTGCAACTGATGATTATTTTTGTAGTCGACTTGTCAAACTATTATTTTTGTACACTGAGACTTTTTTAAAATACATTATCAACTAAGTTAAGTGTATTATCTATGAAAATTTTGAATGTATTCCTTTTTGACATTTTGGTCTAATAACACTGCTGTTTTTGTTTAAAAAACATATCAAAAGACTTTTATGAGTCTGTAATTTCAAGATTGCAGTGATCAAAATAAGATACAATTATTTTTAATAGTCAACGACTAGTCATGATCAGCCAATTAATTGCTGCAGCCCTGGTCACCTGCACAAAACCCATACTATAATTTGGATTTTGTTACCTCTGAATCATCATTTTGTTTTGTGATGTTTCTTTGTCCAGAAACGCCTCCCCCCGGATACATCAGTGAAGATGGAGAGGCCAGTGATCAACAGATGAATCAAAGTATGGACACAGGTATTCTAGACTAGCTCCTGCTTCCTAACCCACTTTTCCTTGTTCCCGAGCAACATTTTATTAGAACTGACTAACAATCTCTCCTTTTGTGCACTTAAACCCTCCTATTCTTGCTGTTCTGTGTGTAAAACCCTTCTCTTAATTATCTCATTTGCTCGTTCTTGTTATGGTCTACTAAACCTGACTAATTTCTCTCAATTTGTTATTCATGGGTTTCAGCTTCTTGATATAGTATGTAACATTTTTAGGCCTTTTACTCTTTCAGAAGTTATAATAATCAGTTTCAAATTGTTAAACGGCTCTGTACACAACGGCGCAGTGTCTCAAAGCTAATGCTGACTTTATTTAAAATGTAAAAAATAAATAAACAACCAATTACATTTTAATGTAAAGACCAATTACATTTTAAAGTAAAGACTAACTTACTGTTTTTATGTGAATATTATTTCAACTGGTTATTATTTTTGTTTTTTATGCCACAACAGTAGAATTAGCGTTCGCATTGAGATACAACACGTCTGTTTATAGTATTAATAGTATTTATTCATTTTAGACTTACTTAAAACCCCATATAGATAGAATTAGACATGAAGCACTGAGCTAAACACTCCGAGCTAAACACTCCGAGCTAAACACTCCAGGCTAAACACTCCGGGCTAAACACTGAGATAAACACTGAGATAAACACTGAGATAAACACTGAGATAAACACTGAGATAAACACTGAGATAAACACTGAGATAAACACTGAGATAAACACTGAGCTAAACACTGAGCTAAACACTGAGCTAAACACTGAGCTAAACACTGAGCTAAACACTGAGCTAAACACTGATCTAAACACTGATCTAAACACTGATCTAAACACTGAGGTAACACTGAGGTAACACTGAGCTAACACTGGGCTAAACACTGGGCTAAACACTGGGCTAAACACTGGGCTAAACACTGGGCTAAACACTGGGCTAAACACTGGGCTAAACACTGGGCTAAACACTGGGCTAAACACTGAGCTAAACACTGAGCTAAACACTGAGCTAAACACTGAGCTAAACACTGAGCTAAACACTGAGGTAACACTGAGCTAAACACTGAGGTAACACTGAGCTAAACACTGAGCTAAACACCAGAGCTAAACACCAGAGCTAAACACCAGAGCTAAACACCAGAGCTAAACACCAGAGCTAAACACCAGAGCTAAACACCAGAGCTAAACACCAGAGCTAAACACCAGAGCTAAACACCAGAGCTAAACACTGAGCTAAACACTGAGCTAAACACTGAGCTAAACACTGAGCTAAACACTGAGCTAAACACTGAGCTAAACACTGAGCTAAACACTGAGCTAAACACTGAGCTAAACACTGAGCTAAACACTGAGCTAAACACTGAGCTAAACACTGAGGTAACACTGTGCTAAACACTGTGCTAAACACTGTGCTAAACACTGTGCTAAACACTGTGCTAAACACTGTGCTAAACACTGAGCTAACCGGGTGCTGTTGTGCACAGAGCCAATTGCTATGGCAACGGTCCTAATTTCTCATCATTCTGAAACCCGTGGATATTACACAGTCCAGATTTAACATGTTGTAAATTTAAAGTTGTATTTGTATGTGCTTCTTAAGTTGGTGAAACTGAGCACGCTAACATGTAGAGGTGGGCAATATGTCAAAATATTGTTAATGTCGTTTTGAAGATGTGCAAAATTTGAATCACAAGTCTGTCGTTTTAATAATCCTGCTACATAAAGTGTAATAAAGGCATGTTTTAACATTAGGGCTGCAAATTATGATTATTTTGGTAATCGATTAGCCATTATTCTTTCAATTAAACGGTAAGTTGTTTAAAACGCGAAACCCGTAATAACGTATGAGATTTTTACCCAGATAAAGCTGAGCTGAAGTCGTTTGAGGAGAATGTTTACAAATGAAACACAAAAAAACACTACATTTCCCGTAGTTTGGTCTGTTTCAAAACCTCTCCTTTCAGCTCATGGCATGTTTTGTAGTTGGTGTGTAGATATGCCAGTTAGCGATTTAGTTGACAAATATTTCTATAATTAATATCTATAACTTGTTGCTTTTATTATTTTAATCTAACATGTCGTCTGACCATTGTTATCAGGAAGAAAATATTGAGATAATCATTTTTGTCAATATCGCCCACCTCTACTTCCTTGTTTTATTGCTTGTGAAGTCCATGAATAAGATGAAAATTCTTAATCTGCATGTACTAATTAACTTTTAACTAATTTATACATTTTTCTTTCTCTCAGGTTCTCCAGCAGAACTGTCCCCGAGCACTCTCTCTCCTGTCAATCATAGCATGGGTAAGACATTATGTTATGTTATGTTATAAATCTAAATAATTTAACACCTAAGCGCTGATAATTGTATTCTGGAAATGTATTATTTGTAACAAGAACAACAGAATTTGGTATGTACAATAGACTCTTCCAGTGTTTCTAAACAGAGCGTCTTCATTCCATTAGCTTGTTCCATACGTTAGCCCTAATGAATTTTCAATGGGAGAGTTAGCTTTAGCCTCCAAACTAAACTTTACCACATGTAGACCTGTCACGATAATTACAATTTATCGATCGATTTATCGTTAAATATATGATAGACAGAACAATATATTTGGGGCTCAATATTTATCGTGTGCATTTTCTTTGCACATCAGGGAAACTTTTCTTTGATGTTTTCAGTTTGATTTGAGCTGTATGAAGCGAAATAAGCAACTTTTATGACTCATTATCAACCCCAACTAAATTAAAAAGTGTTTCGTCGTGCTATTTACTCGTGCAAGTCATATTTTTAACGATATTGGGAATTTTTAGGGAGGATTCTTGCTGTCTGTGGCATAGAGTAGTTTCACTATTATCGTGATTTTCGTATTACCGTTTATCGTCAAAATGTGTTATCGTGACAGGCCTAACCAAGTGTTTTGTGTAGCGTACCGTTTGCATTTAGACCACGTTCTGCTGGACAATAATGCATCATAAATACAGCGTGACACAACTGATTTAGTTTATTTCATCAAGTGCAAGAAAACAGAGCTGGACGTTATATATAAACTGTTATTCCTCGTTGCCAAATGTACTGTAATGCAACCATTTGGCTGCACGTCTCTCCTGGAACGGTGTAAACCAGGGGGCCGGACCCATTACCGTTTGGATGTTGTTAAATACAGTATATCACACACATACTATTAAACATAGATTTAATGCCAAAAATACACTAAAAACTAGAACAGAATAGCAAAAATCATTACCTTTATTTATTTTAATGGGAACAGTGCCGTTGGTCATTATTTTGGTCATTCTTTTTAGTCAATGCATCAAAGTTTAGTGTTATTCTAGTGGTGGCTATTCTCAAAACTGATCTTAAGTGTCCATCTGTCTGATCGGAGGCGTTTTTTGTTAAAGTTCATCGCGCTGAATACTTGCTCACAAACACAGGTAGAGCCGAACCACATTAGCATCTTTTGTGCCACGTCCCTCTGTTAAAGAAAAACTAAGTAGTAAAACAGTTTGAGTCGAACAGAGTTGACCGTCTCCTTTAAACACTAGTTATTATTTGTTAAAAGACAGACTTGGCCTTTCAGCAGAGGCCATTGTTTTTGGACAGCGCCCTCTGTTGGAATCGCCACGCATCAGTTACAGTACAGTTATTTTGACAAAAAGCAATGGGGAAACGATGCCATCTTGCTATTATCTAACTCAAAAAAGATCTTATTAAATGCATCGCGGTAGAGCTGTAGTCGCTAAAGAAATCCTTGATCGACTAAAGACCTGTCCTATCGATTGATTAGTCGACTAATCTATAGGGTCTATACATTCATCAGTAGATTAAGTGTGGCAAAAATATCTCAAACTGTGCGTTTCTCCATGTATCTATTTGTACAGAAAGGTACTAGTAAACAGTGTATTTATTTGTTATACATAAGAACATAAAGTCAGACTAATCGCACTATTCAATCCAAAATCTTCAGCTCACTCACTCCATATCCACTCGTTTTTGCTGTTTTCGCCATATAATCCTTAAAATCTAAATCAAATAATTAGTCCACTAATAAAAACGTTGGTCGACTAAGACGGCATTGACCGATTAATCGACTAAACGACTAAAGGATTACAGCCCTACTTCGCGGGCCGGATCAAAACGCCCCCCTCTGGTCTAAATAGATGGCATATATTCGTACAAGATTCAACTCAAATTTCAGACCGTGCCTTGTAAATAATCCCCGTTTCTGTCCTCCAGACCTGCAGCCGGTGACCTACTCGGAGCCGGCGTTCTGGTGCTCGATAGCGTACTACGAGCTGAACCAGCGCGTGGGCGAGACGTTCCACGCCTCCCAGCCCTCGCTCACGGTGGACGGCTTCACGGACCCCTCCAACTCCGAGCGCTTCTGTCTGGGGCTGCTCTCCAACGTCAACAGGAACGCCACTGTGGAGATGACCAGGAGACACATAGGTCAGGACACTGTACAACGCAAACTGCATTTCAGTACGATGTAGGGCTGCAACAAGTTCATCGACTGAGCGCAACTAATCGATTATATAAATAGTTGTCAGCTATTTAAGTAACTGAATAATTATTAACAAATCTATACGCAGACTCCAAAACATATGAGCTGAGAAAAGAGGTTTTTGTTACTCAAATAGAGCAAGAATCACTCAAAAATGACACGGGAATTGAGTAAATTTTGTGTTTTTGATGAAAATACCATTCTTTTTGTGACTATTCTCCAGCAGGACGTCATCAAACAGCTTCACTTTGGCTTAATTTGTGTTTAAATTGAGCAAAAATGTCATTTATTGCCTTTCACATTCTAAACTAATTGATTAATCGAAAGAATAATCGCTAGACTAATCGATTACCAAAATAATCGTTAGTTGCAGCCTTAGTTCTATGGAATAAACTTGAGTAAACGTGTTGTTCTGTGAGTCAAATGTAACACGAGAGACGAGCTGCTGTTAATGACCCGCTGTGACTTTGACTCACCTGCTTGTGTTGAACAAAAGAAACAGATAGGACTTAAAGTTAAATGGACAACAGCTTATTACAATGCAATATGTGTACACCTGTTTAAAAACCTACTAAATTAACATTAACATTAAAAGGTGTTCACAATCCATACTTGATTAAAAGAAAAATATTCTGCATTTTTCATGACTGTTAGCCTTTAAACATGCTCTTGTGTGCCTTTTAAATTTGCCATCTCATGTTTAAAAAGAAAAAAAAGTCTTATTCATTCTATGACCTGTATTATCAGTCACTGTGAAGTTAAAGGTCCCATATTCTGCTATTTTGCCCTTCACACAGTCTATTCTAAGGGCTTTGTTGATAAAATTTTGCTTTGTGCAATATCCATAACATAACAGTTTCCAAAAAACACCCCCGAACAGAGAGCAGGCTGCTCCCCCGCCCAACTCGCGCGCCTCCCCCCGCCCAACTCGTGCCGAAGCCTAGAGCGGAGATAGTGCGCATGCGCCGTGTGCTCCGGTAAACAGTGATACACAAACACGGGAATAAACCTTTTATCCGTCCTGGCGGTGCGTCGTGCTGAGTCCTACGCCCTGGATCTGACCTGGAGTTTGACGCGTGCTCCAGGGCCTCGACGACGACGTTGCCGCTTGGTAAATAACAAGCTAACTCTTCGATCTGTCGATCCATCGTGTAATTACTGTGTAGCATTAGCATTAGCTGTTTTTATTCTGCGGCCGCGCGCTTCCTGGAGGCGTGGCTTAAACACGCGTCATCCATGGGAAGCCGCGTCATCCATGGGATGAGCCCCGCCTGCCTGCTCAGCCAGGGGGGACAAAAAGACAGTTCTCTAGCGAAAGCATGCGGGAATCAATCAAAAAACCACTTTGGGCACAACATACGAGGCCCAAATAGCACTGTAGGAAGGTTAAAACCTCTGAAAAGTCGATTTTGCATGTTATGGGACCTTTAAACTTATTGAAAGCATCCAGGCAGCAGATGGCGCCAGTGCTATATACAATCTAGTGAAGTTAGCGCTGAAAAGTCATTTGCGGATTTGCTGCAGCAGTTATCGTGTTCAGAGGCCGAAATGCTCAGAACGAGTTTAACGATGATTTAAGGACTAAAAAACAGCAGAAGATTCTCAGTTAAGTGACGTAGATGATCTGAACATACATCAACATCGATTTTTTTTTTTTTTCACGATTTGTGTTCACTTTGTATAAATAGAGCTGCCCGCTGTAGGAAAAATATCTATTTGGGATTTTTCTAACCGGTGTGATTAAGATTAGATTCGCAATATATGTTTTAATAATAGGATTCTGTTCAAACTCACATTTTAAACATAATTTTGTCACTTTTAGTAGCGTTTTTTGTCACGTTCAGTTGTGTTTGTCATATTTAATTACGCCTTTGTCGTTTTTAGTCGCATTTTTCTTGCTTTTGAACGCATTTTTATTGCTTTTGTCGCTTGCTTCAGAGCATGTACAAATCCAAACTACAGTATTAGCAGTTTTCATTCACATCAAAGCAAGACATTTTGTTGTTTGTGGAAGAAATTAAGCCTTTGTGACTGGCTAATTTCATCCATTCAACGTGCGATTTTGTGTCAATTTGGTTTAATTATACAGCCACCTGGCCAGACGTAAAAAAGTCATCTGCTCAGAGGCTTCAGAGGCTAAACGACAGGAGAAAAGTGTGTTTGAACAGACAGCTGCATTAAAGAGACAAACCGTGAATCACAATACGACGATTTCACAAAAATAGCAGATTGTCACAGGGACCAGCTCACAATTCTTTTATTTATTTTTTATCACTGTATCGCCCAGCCCTACCCGGAAGTTCAGCAGGACATGTGTTTGACGCTCAGAGGGGGAGGATTTTCTAATAAACATTCCTCAAAACAGTGTGAATGCAACTGAATGCTACTCCAAGCATGTTTTTGATGATGGAACATTGTTAGAACAGGGTTAAAAACTCAAAAAAGTGCTACAGTGACTTTTTTGAGTTTTATGAATAGAATATGTTTCTTTAAAGTGTTGGTGATCAAGGCAGGAATAAGTGCAGTTATTATAAAGTGTTACTCATAATTTGTACCATATGCAAATTAAGACAATTGTGCTTATTATTTTCACTGTGGATGTTGCATTTATCGCTCTAAAATTAACGTTTTGTGCTAATTGCTTGACAGGAAGAGGTGTCCGGCTTTACTACATCGGAGGAGAGGTGTTTGCAGAGTGCCTGAGTGATAGCGCCATCTTTGTCCAAAGTCCAAACTGCAACCAGCGGTACGGTTGGCATCCAGCGACAGTGTGTAAAATACCTCCAGGTAAAAGGCTCATCGTGACTCCTCCCTCTGTCACAATGTCACGTTTTAGTGTTGCAGCTATAGACCCTTTAAAACCCTTTAAAAGTTTGTAATAAAAAAATTGAAATGGAGGCAAAAGTGAAGTGCAACAATGTGATATTAACTTGTGATTTCTTCTAATAAAACAGTTGTAAAAGGTGAAAATGTCAGGATAATGAGCTTATAGCTTTTCTACAACTGTCTAATTAGAAGAAAGTTAATATTTACAAGATTAAGTTTCCAAATATAGACCATAATGTGATTTCACTGGACAAACTGGGATTTGACTTCAGAATATCACAAAATATGAAAAATTGAGATGATTTTGGAAAATGTAAAGTGAGTGACATCAGAGCTGCTTTAAACACATTTATTATTGTATTTTACATTATGTTTTAGAAAATTATTACAAAGTCTTTGCGTTTTTGATGAAGGAACAATCCAGATTCATGGGTTTTACTGGAAAAATTCTCACAGAAATGTTGAGCTCACAATAATTTTTCATTTTATCTAGAGATATATTAGATACTATAGCATAAATTAGATTCTTTTGAAGCTTAAATGCAATTTCAAGGCTAGAAAATTGTATTTTGTCCATCATTTGTTATAGAAAAGCAAACTAACTGACCTTTCTACTCTGGAAATTCAAATGTTGCTTTTTGCAGTAGTAGTAATGTTGCAGTAGAATTTAGATTAATGTGAGTTAATCACTGAAAAATGTACAGTCAACTTCATTTTGCCTCCAGTCACCTCCAACTCTGGAACTTTGACTGCATCATATTTTAAAGGGTCTATACATTTTATTACTTCAAGAAAATATTTAAGTGTTTTTTAAATAAGCTTGTTTTTTTACGTTTATTGTTTTATTGAATACATTGAATACAAGTTTTCATGAGTGAGATAAATAATATTTTTTTAAAAATCAACAAGAAAGGTGAGCGTGACTAACTGGAAACCGTTGGCGAATGCAAGCTTGTGACTAATTCCCATTTATTCTGACAAAGACGTTGAACTTTGAGTCAGTTTTTGTGAGATCCAGTAATTACAGAGATATTAACTCTAAAGCAGGTCAACAAATAAATCTGCATCTGACAGTTGAACAGTGAATTGCGCCATAGATTTCTGACCAGTTTAGCTCAGTTTTAAGATTAAAAATGTTGTGATATTTATATTTACGTCAGATATTATTGACATTTTTAATCTCTGTTAATTGTAATGGCTCATTCTGCCTGTGTTAAATGTACGGTTATTGTCTTTTCTGATAAATTAATTACCAGTCGACGCATGAAAAAGTCTCCCATACGATATTTATCGAACTGTAGCATCATAATTAACCAAACCCTTTATTAAGCACAGAGTTTAGTGAAGTCAAAGTCGATTTCGGTTTTAAGGAAAAAGATCTGTGCTCCAAACTGATGTTGATACCACAATGATAACAACAAAAAAACGTACACTAGAACGTTGATTTTGACAGGTGTGCCTTGAAGAACTGACCAATTTGAGTTAACAGATTAAAAAATGTGGATGTAGTTGACAAATTTTTCATTCTAAAGTGTCCTGAGCAACTTCTGCATCAAAAAAGAACACTAAACCATCACTACTGCCAAATTTAAAGAACCAGACAGTGACACAGACATTATTTGGCTCATTATACACCAGAATTATTTATTTATTTAATTTTTTTGTAGTTGGTGTGCCGTGGTATCTTTTAACTCAAAAAAGGTTGAAAAAAGCTGCCCTAAAATATGTATTTTTAGTCACAAAAAAACACTAGCAGTTTCTTCTACCATAAAATGTGCTGGGTCTGGGCGATATGGCAAGAAATTATTATCACGATTTTCAGATCAGGGTTTTGATTTTATCACGATTCACGTTCTCTTTGTTTTAGGAAAAATATCTAATTGTGATTTTTCCGACCAGTGCGACTGTGATTAGATTTATGTTTTAATAATAGGATTCTGTTGAAATTCACATTTTAAACACAATTTTGTCTCTTTTAGTCACAAGTGTCACTTTGTCGCATCTTTATTGTTTGTTGGTACGTTTTTGTCACTTTTGAACGCATTTTTATCACTTTTGGTCGCGCTTTTGTCGCTTGTTTCAGAACACGTTTGTACAAATCCAAACTACAGTGTGAGCAGTTTTTATTCAAATCAAAGCAAGACATTTTGGTGGTTGTGAAAGAAATACTTGCACTTAAAAATTACAGCCTTTGTGATTTGCTAATTGCATCCATTAAAATAGCAATTTTGTGTGGATTTGTTTTAATTGTACAGCCCTGGTCTATAAGAGGTAAATAAAGTAATCTGCTCAGAGGCTTCAGAGACTAAACAACAGGAGAAAAAGTGTGTTTGAACAGACAGACACACTAACCCTACGACGATTTCACAAAAATAGCAGATTCTAACAAGGATGAGCTCACGATTCGATTTTTATCACCGTATCACCCAGACCTACAATGTGGCGTCATATTAGTTCTGATATTTAAACTATTCAGCAGCTGCCTCTGAACAATTCCACTTTAAAGGAAACAATAAAGTAAAATATAGAAAATATTTGAACTGTTATTGGTTTAGATGTGGTTTAGTCCTGGTTTAGACATGGTTTAGTCTTATTCTGCGTAAGACTGTAGTTTAGATTTG
The DNA here is from genome assembly GCA_019453435.1 of Rhinogobius similis. Classification (NCBI taxonomy): domain Eukaryota; kingdom Metazoa; phylum Chordata; class Actinopteri; order Gobiiformes; family Gobiidae; genus Rhinogobius; species Rhinogobius similis. The sequence continues at coordinate 10,327,433 of CM033629.1, forward strand.
TTAAAACATGTAATGAAGAAAGCGATAGACACGCAACTAAAAGCGACACAAACGCAACTAAAAGCGACGCAAACATGACTAAAAGTGATGCAAATGTGACTAAAATCGACGCAAATGTGACTAAAAGTGATGCAAACGTGACTAAAATCGACGCAAATGTGACTAAAAGTGACGCAAATGTGACTGAAATCAGCGCAAACGTGACTAAAAGCGACGCAAACGTGACTAAAATCGACGCAAACGTGACTAAAAATGATGCAAACGTGTCTAAAAGCAACGCAGATGTGACTAAAAGTGATGGTTTCTATTTGTATCTGGTTATCGTTTTATTTCTTTTAATTATTTATATTTTGAGATGAATAACCCCTTGAGATCACGTTTCATCATCATCATCATCATTGCATCATCACATTTTACAGAGGGCCTTTTTTATTTTGTATACATTATAAAAAGCTCTGTATTTCCATCTGTTGTTGAGAAAAAACACGTAATAGCCGTTGACATGTGTTTCAACCTTTCAGGCTGTAATCTGAAAATCTTCAACAACCAGGAGTTTGCGGCTCTCCTGGCCCAGTCGGTGAATCAGGGCTTCGAGGCGGTGTACCAGCTGACCAGGATGTGCACCATCCGCATGAGCTTTGTCAAAGGCTGGGGAGCAGAGTACAGGTGAGGCCATGCAAATCAGCGACCGCCGCGACACTCCGGCCTCGTTTATTCACCACCAGGTCGTGTGTCGCATGCAAAACCGACCGGCTGAGTTTGAAGGTTGTAATCAAATCTTTTCATGTCGATCTTTCTTGTAAAAATGTGTCAGATGCTCCAGAGAGGCTAAAAAAACAAGAGTTATGAATGTAACTATGGTTCTGTGAAGGATGTGCAGAGAATAATTCAGTGTTTTCAGCAGCGCCTCTGAACAATTCCACTTTAAAGGGAACAATAAAGTAAAATATAGAAAATATTTGAACTGTTATTGGTTTAGATGTGGTTTAGTCCTGGTTTAGATGTGGTTTAGTCCTGGTTTAGTCCTGGGTTTAGTCCTTGGTTTAGACGTGGTTTAGACGTGGTTTAGTCCTGGTTTAGATGTGGTTTAGTCCTGGGTTTAGTCCTGGTTTAGACGTGGTTTAGTCCTGGGTTTAGTCCTGGTTTAGACGTGGTTTAGATGTGGTTTAGACCTGGTTTAGACGTGGTTTAGTCCTGGGTTTAGTCCTGGGTTTAGTCCTGGTTTAGACGTGGTTTAGTCCTGGGTTTAGTCCTGGTTTAGACGTGGTTTAGTCCTGGTTTAGTCCTGGTTTAGATGTGGTTTAGTCTTGGTTTAGTCCTGGTTTAGATGTGGTTTAGTCTTGGTTTAGTCCTGGTTTAGATGTGGTTTAGTCCTGGGTTTAGTCCTGGTTTAGATGTGGTTTAGTCCTGGGTTTAGTCCTGGTTTACACTTGGTTTAGTCCTGGGTTTAGTCCTGGTTTAGACGTGGTTTAGTCCTGGTTTAGTCCTGGTTTAGATGTGGTTTAGTCTTGGTTTAGTCCTGGTTTAGATGTGGTTTAGTCTTGGTTTAGTCCTGGTTTAGATGTGGTTTAGTCCTGGGTTTAGTCCTGGTTTAGATGTGGTTTAGTCCTGGGTTTAGTCCTGGGTTTAGTCCTGGTTTAGTCCTGGTTTAGACGTGGTTTAGTCCTGGTTTAGATGTGGTTTAGTCTTGGTTTAGTCCTGGTTTAGATGTGGATTAGTCCTGGTTTAGATGTGGTTTAGTCCTGGTTTAGATGTGGTTTAGTCTTGGTTTAGTCCTGGTTTAGATGTGGTTTAGTCCTGGTTTAGTCTTGGTTTAGATGTGGTTTAGTCCTGGTTTAGATGTGGTTTAGTCTTGGTTTAGTCCTGGTTTAGATGTGGTTTAGTCTTGGTTTAGTCCTGGTTTAGATGTGGTTTAGTCTTGGTTTAGTCCTGGTTTAGATGTGGTTTAGTCCTGGTTTAGATGTGGTTTAGTCCTGGTTTAGTCTTGGTTTATACATGGTTTGGTCCTGGTTTAGACGTGGTTTAGTCCTGTTTTAGATGTGATATAGTCCTGGTTTAGACGTGGTTTAGTCCTGGTTTACACTTGGTTTAGTCCTGGTTTAGACGTGGTTTTGTCCTGGTTTACACTTGGTTTAGTCCTGGTTTAGATGTGGTTTCGACGTGGTTTAGTCCTGGTCCGGTCCTGGTCCAGTCCTAGAGATGTCGTTAAGCCTTTAGTATCACATGTTTTCCGTATTTCAAGCCCTGAGGACAAGACTACCTCAAAAGTGTGGCCCTTTGTGAAATAAAGTTGAACAGCCCTGGTCTTATTCTCATAAACCGCACCAGCCCTGTCCGACACCGGTGTTCACGTCTTTTCTTTTCCGCAGGCGGCAGACGGTCACGAGCACTCCGTGTTGGATCGAGCTGCACTTAAACGGCCCGCTGCAGTGGCTGGACAAGGTTCTGACCCAGATGGGCTCCCCCTCGGCCCGCTGCTCCAGTATGTCCTAAACAGCTATGGGAACACCCAAAAACGCAGCCTAATACAAAGATTTTACCAATTCTTAAAGGGACAGTACAGTATTTTGTGCCTTTTTGATACGTCATCGATAATAATTCGAGTTTTGATGGAGCGTTTGTTCTCAACAGTAACTTAACGTGGTATTCTTGGTTTGGAGAAGCAGAAAGGAGCAATGATACAAAACTGGAGGGAAAACAACTGAAAAACGAATAGTATTGCAGTTGTTGTTTTGGAGATATGCACAAATAAAATAATATTAGGTAAAAAATTACAGAAAAGAGATATTTCTGCACGATTGTGGTTAGTTTTATAGTAGATCTAGGGCTGCACAATTAATCGAAATCGAATCACAATTTGAATGGTTGCAATCAACAAATCTCAAAGGCTACATTTTTTTAAGTGCAGTAATTTCCTCCACAAATAATAAAATGTTTTATTCTGTGTAAGACTGTAGTTTAGATTTGTTAAAACATGTTCTGAAGAAAGCGATAGACACGCAACTAAAATCAACGCAAATGTGACTAAAAGTGATGCAAACGTGACTAAAATCGACGCAAATGTGACTAAAATCGACGCAAATGTGACTAAAAGTGACGTAAATGTGACTAAAAGTGACGTAAATGTGACTAAAAGTGACGTAAATGTGACTAAAAGTGACGTAAATGTGACTAAAAGTGACGTAAATGTGACTAAAAGTGACGTAAATGTGACTAAAAGTGACACAAATCCGACTAAAAGTGACACAAACCCGACTAAAAGTGACACAAACCCGACTAAAATCGACGTAAACCCAACTAAAAGTGACTAAAAGCGACACGAACACGATTAGATTGGATATTTTTTACAAATCGCGCAGCTCAAGTTCAACCGCGTTTTGTGCGATTGCTTGAACCTCAACCAAGACATTGACAGTTCCTGACAGTTCTAGTTCAGAATATCTTTATGGAGTGACTCCCAAAAAGGATGGAGATACATTTTTGTCATGATCGCACACCCCAAGCCAAAACAAACTAATAAAAACAGGACTGGGGCTGCAACTTGTGCTTATTTTAGTTGTCGACGAGTCAAACTATTATTTCTTATGTACAATGAGACTTTTTAAACACATTTTCTGCCAAATAAAGGTTGAAATATATCGACTGATTGCCATTTTAATTTGATAATAAGTATAAAAAGTCTAAATACGTGTTTTAGAGTCTGTATAGTCCGAAAAACAACATCGCTTATCAAAATACGACTACAATTATTTTAGATTAGTTGATGAAAAATAATTATTAATCGTTGCAGCCCTTGTTCAAATGACTGCCACATAAAATAGTTAAAGAAATCTGTCTGAACTACTGATTAAACCAGCTCAAAGGACTAAACAAGAAACATTCAGTCATCTGCTCGACTCGTGTCATATTAGAAGTAGAAACCGAGTGTATTTTGATCGATATCGTTGGCATTTTTAAACTAAACACCACTTTTATTGCTCTTTTCTGCTTCTCTAAACTTGTGCTGTTGTGAATTATTGCTCACTGAAACGAAGCTGCCTGTCCAGACGGATCAAAAATCTCCAAATACCGGACTATCCCTTTAAACTGCGAGTCCTTTCTTTGGAAATCATGTCAACCCAAGAATTCTGTAAAATGACAAGACAATAATAGTATCTGTGGCTCGGCTCCACATCCCTATTTTAACAAAATTACAAAAAAAAACTTCACTTTTGCACTCACCCAAATAAAACAAACAACACATTTTACAATTTGGCACTTTCTATTCCCTTTGTCATGCACCTTGTTAAAATTGCTCTCCCCCTCCAAAAATATCCTTTAATATTAGCTCTATTTGTGGTACAAATGAAATGTATATTCGTTTTTAGTCCAAGAATTAGGGGGAATACCAAAAATATGTGAATAGTTTCTCAGAATTTGAAAATCGCTTGTGGGAGTAAAACAAGCTTGAACATGATCTGTTCTTTGCCCAACCTAATCATTGTTGTTCTAGCTTTTAGTTTAGTTTTAATTTCTAGGTAAACTTTTGCCCCATATTTTTGTGTGAGGAAGTTGGCTTGATGACGATTGCCTTTGGTGGCCTTTTGAGAGAATTACCACAATGATGTTTATATGAAATTAGGTTTTGTGGAAAGGACTCCACTGTTTCTTTTGTTCTCTTTTCCTTTTATTTTGCCATTACGGCTTTTTAATGAAACTTGTCGAAGTGTGTCGTTATAGGACATGCCGCTTAAATGGACAAATAGGAATGTTAGTTTAAGAAATCAAAAATCTTAAAATGAAATAAAACAAACTCAGCCTGGCTGCAGTTAAGTACTCTGTCATTATATGGCACTAGTCGCGACCTTCTAGTTTAGTTGATTTGCATCCCGGACGGAGAAAGCCTGCTTTGAAAACTCGAGGCTTTAGGATGCACTGGGCAGGGACCAGAATGATCAGCTGTTCTCGGTAGAAGTATTTTTTTCTCTTTTATTTCGTTTTTTTGACGACACTGGGGGTGACGCATTACAAAGATATCGAAGGTATCAACAAATTCATCTTGTTCTTAGCCTATATCCCCATTGTTTTGCTACTTTTTGTATTCTCATGTATTTTTATATATAAATATACTTAAATACTTTCTGTCGGTCACTTTTTATTATTAAAAGTAATATTTTAAAAAAAGACCACAGCTGTTTCTAAAAGTGGAGGGCAAGGACCATTCCTCGTTTCACACCATGGGTTCAGTTCCGTTCATTTCACAGGTTTTTGTCTCGGTTTAACGAAGAAATCACTGCCCTGTACTGTGTCTTTAGCCTCCCTCTGCTTTGTTTTTCCAAAGAATCGAGTGGCTTTTAAAGGAGAAGTTTGAAATGTTAATCCTTCCCTATGGTTTTTGCAGTCAGCGCATTTGTATTTGCTGTGAACCAAAGCTGTAAGAGTATTAAGCTCATTTACCTCATTCAAGTGCAAACAGTTCAACCACTTGCAACCAACTGAACAGATAAAAATGTCAACATGGCCCCTTCAATCCTTTAAGGTGCTTTGTGCAGTTCTGTGGTATTAGAATTATATTTGAAGCATGTATTCATGAACAAAAAAGTTTAAAAGCCTCACCTATTGACACTCATCAACAATCGTGATTATTCAGGTCTCAATGTAGGAGCTAAAAACTAATAATCTGGACAATTTTCAAGTTGAATTTTGTCTTTTAATGTTATCTATAATCCAAAAAATACATCTTAATGCAATAGAACTTGTCTGTTTTGGTCCCATTAACTTTATTTTGTCATTCAGGAAGTTCAATTATGTAAAGCTGGTCACAAACTTAGGAATAGTAACGTGTTAGACGATGGGAATGAAAGAAAATTCAATATTTCACTGTTTGTTTGGTCATGATCTCAGTGAATAATCGTGGTATTTTTCCTCACAATGATCATTTTTCCCACCAAGTCTAAATCTGGAATAAACCAAATTGTGACTGAACAGGTTTAAAGTCCATGCTGTTCACTGTAAAGCAGCTTAAAGAAGTATCATGATCTTGTAAATTACATTAAGAATCGAAAATGGTTTAAAGTGCATATTCACTAAAACATATATTTAAATTTTTACTAAACGTTTTGCCAATTTGTCTCCAGTTTGAGAGTTTTTGTAAAGTTTATAATGTTACTTCCTGGTTGAACTAATTCCTCAACTGTTACCTAGCGACCAGACTGTAAACAAGGGCCATGTAAATTACACAATAGTTATGATTTGACAAATAATAATACCTGATAACACCTTTATTTTGTTGAATGATCGGTTAAACTCTCAGAAAAATGTGTCAGTTGCTGTAAATCGTCCCTGTATTTTCAATGGTACGTCGCTTATTGATGACATCACAGAGAGATTCTGTTTTAGAACTTCCTGTAACTTTAAATTTTTATTTTTCTTAACAAACCGCAACTTCACTGATGTAAAACTATGATAAACATTTACCACAGATAATATCCCGTCAAACTAAGTCGTAATTGGAAAACTTTAATAACACAAACTTTGTCCATTGACTTCCTGACCTGATAAGCTCCGCCTCTTCAAAGTGACATTTCACTGTAACAAGCATAATTGTCCTTTACATGTTTTTTATTTTTGAAAAGTGCTTATACAGGACCTTTTTAAATGATTCTTAATTAAAAGAGAAAAAAATTACAACTAAATACAGAGCTGTTGGCAAGGAAAGAGGATACTTGCTGTTTTTCCGCATAAATGTCCCTGATTGGCTACCGTAGAATTGTCAAAAATATTGGGATTCGATTACGCTGCAGTTGAATACAAAACGCCACAACATGCACATTGCACCTTTTAGTTTATTTCTCCCAAACCGCACTGATTTAACACAAGCAAACTGGACAATTTGACAAAAACAACACTTTTGACATCTTCAAACGCATCAACTTCTCCTTTAAAGTGCCCAAACCAAGCAATGTACCCAAATCTCTTCTTTACATATTGTCATTTGATGCTTTCCAGGATCTTGTACTGTAGGCTTGTTTTAAAAAAAAAAAAAGATGGCAACGATTACATTCATCTCTTTTATAGCGTTTATTTTGAAGAACACATGTGACCTCTAAGAGCATTTTGGTGCTTAACTTTAGCGGGTTTATAAGGTCAACTCTTGAACTATTGGCTCTTTTGTAACATGGGAGTAAAACCACTTTTCTTCCATGGATAATGACTGATAGAAAGGTGAATGTGCCTGGTCTGCACACAGGGACATCGAAGTGTTAATGTTCGTATCGTACTTGTTCTGTCTATAAAAATAACAGTATGTACAACAAAGACTTATTATTCCTAGCTTAAACTCTGCCATTCTTGTCATTACGTGGCTGTTTTAACCTGTCCCCGCGCTCCTATTTTGATGTAAATGTTGTTTACTATAAATAATGGCACTAGTGATTGTACTTAAAGTGCACCTAGTGAGGTTGGATCTCGGGCGGGCGCTGCCACCTGTGGGCGGGGTGTAGTATTACATTGTTTCTATCTTTGGCCTACTACAACATATGAATGTGAAGTTTAAAAAAAAAATGCATTACAAAAACTGACGTGGACCAGACGTTCATAATACATAACAGTAGTACAGTATGTGTGTATTTAATAGTAATCTTTTGCAAAGCAGTCAGTACAGTAGATGTCGCAGTTGTTTTACCAGTAGGGGGCGGTATTGATAGAGCAGTTCCTTTTTTTTTTCTGACTATAAGCTTCTCAGGCGTGTGGCATATTATGCAGACTTCATAAAACACTAATAAAGATTTTTATTCTCATGATCTTGTGTGGGTTGTTTATTTATGTATTTACAATGTTAAAAGTGGAAAAAGTGGTGGAGAGTTTGAAACATTATATTCACCTGGAGATGGAGTAAAACCATGGATTTATTAAATGAACTGGATAAGACACGCCCCCTCTGTCTGTGGTCCCAGATTGATTAGTGGCCGTGCGAGGTACTGCAGCCTCTTGGAACCAGCCTTTTTCTAAAATTGCTCATTATAATTGCAGAAAGTACTGAATTACTATTGGTATTTAAATAAAACGGAAGGAAATGTTCTTTTCTACCGTTTCTAAAATCACCAAAATTACCGCTTTTATATGAAGTGGGGGATTGTCGTCACGTGGCGCCCTAAAGCAAAGATGTCAGCCTCCGTATCAGGAAGTAAAGCAAAGATGTCAGCCTCCGTATCAGGAAGTAAAGCAAAGATGTCAGCCTCCGTATCAGGAAGTAAAGCAAAGATGTCAGCCACCGTATCAGGAAGTAAAGCAAAGATGTCAGCCTCCGTATCAGGAAGTAAAGCAAAGATGTCAGCCTCCGTATCAGGAAGTAAAGCAAAGATGGCAGCCTCCGTATCAGGAAGTAAATGCGGAAGTAAGAAACTTTTTTGGGGTCCTGCGCCAATGAGCACTCTCCATAGGGATAAACGGGTTGCCATTTTGGATTCATCTTCCAGGTTTTATTATAGTTCTATGTGTAAAACTAAGCAATATCCTTAGTTTTAGACCCCAATATAGCTAAATAGTAAAGAAAAAAAAGCTTACAAATGAATATCATAAATTTAAATTAGCTGGAACGTGTGTTAAAAAATGCACGAGAACATGAGACATATGGTTTGATGTCTAGTGGCTCAATGGTGGAGCTGCAGCGCAATAAGTGTTTACCAACGATGTTAAAGTGCGTATGACGGGTTTTTATCATTTTCTAATTTTGACTTCATTCAGTGTATTAATACCTTGTGTAAATACAAATTATAGTTTTACACCAATCAGGTCGCTATTTGTAGAGAAAAGTTGAAAAATCTGTTGACAGGAAGTAAATAAACTGATGACATCACACTGGGGAGACAAAGGTTATGCGTAATTTACACAAAATAAACTACTTTTTTGACCCTTTAAACTTTGATTCAACAAAATAAAGGTGTTCACATGTGTTTTTCTTTGTCAAATGAACAAAATCTGTGACTTTAGAGGAGTTTTGGCCAATGTACAGTGTGGTTGCTATGGTAATTTCCTAGTGTGATGTCATACTTACAACCAGTAAGTAAAAGTAAAATTTAAAACCTAAAAACAGCTAAACTGGGGTTAAATTTGTAAAGATTTCAGTAGAAATTCAAATATATTTATCTTAACTGCATTTTAGTTAAATGTGTATTTCAACCTGTCAGAGGCGCTTTAAGTAAAAGTGCTGTACTTAAGTAAAAATGTAGGTATTTGTGCTTGTATTTTGCTGTGGATACTTTTTACTTTTACTTCTCTACATTTGAGAGCAGGTTTCTGTTCTTTCTACTTGAACTGGACTGAGATGTAAAAAGTATTTGTTTGGTTTGTGGGATTAAGTTTAGCATGTTTATGGTGACATCCTGACTAAGGATTTTGCGTAGATTTAAATTACTGCTGTTTAGGGATGGAACTAATGATTATTTTGGTAATTAGTTAAACAATCAATTAAGCTTTTGCAATGTGAAGGGTCTTTTAGTGTCACAAGTTGTAGGCATTACTATCATTATTATTTTGAATTATCTATTAGTTTAGAGCAAAAATGCCTGAGAATATAAGAGTTTGACTGAATTTGGCCCAGATAGAGAAGCCGTTACTGAACATTCTGTTGGAGAATATTTACAAACAATGGTGTTTTCATCAAAAGACACAGGAATTTACACATTTCCCAGGTCATATTTTATTTATCTAATTTTACAATTAATCAATTACTAAATTAGTGGACCACTATTTCTATAATTGATTAGATGCAATTAATTAGCTTGTTGCAGCCCTGTTGATCAAAGTTCAGCACATTTAACGTTTTGACAGTTCTGCCAAATACTTTACTCTTAAGGCATTTTAAAAGGATACATCAAAGCTTTTACTGAAGTAGACTTTTTATGTGCTGTGTATTTATGTATCAGTAAATTTTATCAGCAAAATTACTAGAGTACTTTAGAGTACTCTTTTGTTTTGCACCACTGCTATCTTGATGAAGTGAAATGACAAATACGAATCCCCAAAATTACTTTACTTTATTAACAAGAACTGATTTATTTATTTATTGTTTACATGAAGTGTTCATGTCACTTGGTAATAAAGTGTAACAATGCAGCTGTCGTAATTCAGATTCTCAATGGAAGCAAAATAACATTTATAATAATCTGTGCCATAATGTGCCAAAAGACGTCTTAACTGGGCACCGTTTGCAGAAAGTCTATGTCAGGGCTATTCAACTTAAGGCCCAGGGGCCAAACAGGCCCTCCAAGGGACACGGTCCAGCCCTCAGCCATCTTCAAAAAATATAGAAATATATTATCTCTTGTTATTGGTTTAGTCCTGTATTAGACCTGGTTTAGTGCTGGTTTAGACCTGGTTTTGTGCTGGTTTAGTCTTGTATTAGACCTGGTTTAGTGCTGGTTTAGTCCTGTACTAGACCTGGTTTAGTCCTGTACTAGAGCTGGTTTAGTCCGGGTTCAGACTTGGCTTAGACCTGGTTTAGTCCTGTATTAGACCTGGTTTTGTGCTGGTTTAGTCTTGTATTAGACCTGGTTTAGTGCTGGTTTAGTCCTGTACTAGACCTGGTTTAGTCCGGGTTCAGACTTGGCTTAGACCTGGTTTAGTCCTGTATTAGACCTGGTTTAGTGCTGGTTTAGACCTGTATTAGACCTGGTTTAGTGCTGGTTTAGACCTGTATTAGACCTGGTTTAGTCCTGGTTTAGTCCTGTACTAGACCTGGTTTAGTCCTGGTTCAGACTTGGCTTAGACCTGGTTTAGTCCTGTATTAGACCTGGTTTGGTGCTGGTTTAGACCTGGCTTAGACCTGGTTTAGTCCTGTATTAGACCTGGTTTAGTGCTGGTTTAGACCTGGCTTAGACCTGGTTTAGTCCTGTATTAGACCTGGTTTAGTGCTGGTTTAGACCTGGCTTAGACCTGGTTTAGTCCTGTATTAGACCTGGTTTAGTCCTTTGAAAGACCTGATTAAGACCTGGTTTTCATCGTTTGTCTGTCTGTACCATAAAGTTGAATAGCCCTGGCCTTCAATATTAAACACACCCTTCATGGTGAATAATTTTTCCTATTGGACAGTCGGCTCCTGCTCCTGGTCGGGCTCTTCCCGGGGCGGCTGCTCTTCCCGGGGCGGCTGCTCTTCCCAGGGCGGCTGCTCTTCCCGGTCGGGCTGCTCTGATTCGGTGTCCGTCTCTGGCTCCGTGTCGCTGTTCTCGTGATGCTCCTCAGGCTGGTCCACGTTGTTATTTTGAATTAGACCTCCATCTTGTGCCGTGTTGTACGAGCCACAGTTCCCGCACTTCATCCCCAGAACGTGGAAAGGGGCCGTGGAATGAGCCTGGCAGTCGTTGCATATGATCTGTGAACATAAAAGCCCATTTCTGATTTAACTATTCATCAGACCATTTTGTAATTCCAAGTTAATAGTATTCAGGGATGAGTAATACAGCAACAACAACAAAAATCACTGAAAGATCACAATTTAATTTCTGTACCAATTGTATGAGTGAGTGGGGAAATCCTCTTTATAACAATCTCTCTCCAGGATGGCATTCATTCACATTAGTTTGATGAATCCTGGAAAGAAAATCCTTTCCCCTCCCACGACAAAAACTCTCTTGTTAAATTCCCTCGATAACTGACGTCATTAATCCATGAATCTTCTGAATCTTCATCAAAAACATACCAGTTGAATTCACACTGTTTTGAAGAATGTTGATTAGAAAGTCCTCCCTCTCTGAGTGTCAACAACACTTCCTGGCGAACTTCCTGGTTCTGGGACGTATTTTCAGACTTCACACATCACTTATCTGAGAATCTTCTGCTGTTTTTAGTCCTTAAATCATTGCCAGACTCATTCTGAGCATTTCTTCCGTCTAAATAGGACAACTGCTGCTGCTAGCTTGATAACTGCCTTTATAACATTCGTTTATAGATATTATAGCTAAACACTTGGCGCCATCTACTGGCTGAATGCACTAAATAAGTGTCTTGCCAGAGTGCTGACAATAAAATGTAATGTATTTTTGTTTCAAAACATGAGATGGCAAATTTAAGACCATAACAATGCAAAAAGTGCATAATATGTTTCCTTTAAAACATTAAAGACTTACTTATACTTCAATTTTCTTCTATCTATATTTTTCAAAAATATTAATGTATTTCTTAACCAAAATTTTGATGACAATTTGTGGTCAACAAAAATTACGACAAATTTTGTATTGGCTAAACATTGGCTCCTTAATCTTACCTCACACTTGTCTTTTAATCTTGATTAGTTAAAGCAAGATGTATATTTAGGCTGCGTTCACACTAAACTGGGACTAAACCAGGACAAAAACTGTAACTAAACCATGACTTGATCAGGACTAAACAAGGACTAGAAAAGGAAAAACCCAAGTCTATCTCAAACTGGGCTCAAACCAGGACCTAATGAGAAGAATAATAATGACTTCTCTGGATGGAAGACTCACCCTAACAGTCGTATTTCTGTACTCCGTGGGCATTGGCGACTGGGCGATCTCTTGGTCCATCTCCTCCCAGTGGTTCTGCATTTCCAAGGCCGAGTGCATACATAACGGACAGCGATATGCACTAGAAAACAAGCAGGGTTCAAATAGATGGGAAAACTATCGCAGGGGACGATTAAGGAAGAAATTAAACATACCAGTTTTTGATCATATCCGTAAAACAAGTCCTGGTGAAAACAAATACATCATTAATTTGTCATTACAGCTGATTTTAAAGTGAATCCATCAATGTAAAACGAAATATGTCCTGAATCCCGTTCTGTTTTAAATGGGTTTTCCACAGAGAACACTTTAGACCCCGACAGGAGTTCCCAAAATAACCATCGAAATCAAATTGAAATTTTAATGGACACAACAAGCAAATCGAAAATGCTGCAAATTTTTAAGTGCAATCATTTCCTCCACTAACGGCAAATATCCTGTTTTATTGAGCATAAAAACTGCCGAACCTGTGTTTAGATTTGTTAAAACATGTCCTGAAAAAAGCATAAACACAATAACACAGAAAAATGCGTCAAAAAACGTATAACAGTGACAAAAAAAATGGTTAAAAGGTTATTGGAAAAACGTGATAATGACAAAAATGTGCAAAAACATGTCTAATAGCTACTATAAGCAACAAAAACTGTGACTACTAGTGACAAAAACGCGATAAAGTGACAAAAACATGTCTAATAGCAACTATAAGGAACAAAAACTATGACTATTAGCAACAAAAACATGATAAAGTGACAAAAAATATATGTATGTATTGTAAAAAAAGCATTAACACAGCAAAAGCTAAAATAACGCAGCAAAAAGCGTCAAAAATGTGTATAATAGGTTATAAGGTTAGTGGAAAAACGTGATAGTGACAAAAATGTGCAAAAAACATGTCTAATACCTACTATAAGCAACAAAAACTATGACTATTAGTGACAGAAACATGATAAAGTGACAAAAATGTGTCAAAAAGTGACAAAAACATGTCTAATAGCTACTCTAAGCATCAAAAACTATGACCAATAGCGACAAAAACACAATAAAGTGACAAAAACGTGACAAAACTGTCAAAAAGCGATAAAAACATATTTAATAGCAACTATAAGGAACAAAAACTATGACTATTAGCGTCAAAAACACGTTAAATAGACCAAAAATATATGTATATATTGTAAAAAAGCATTAACACAGCAAAAGCTATAACAACGCAGCAAAAAGCGTCAAAAATGTGTATAATAGGTTATAAGGTTAGTGAAAAAACGTGATAGTGACAAAAATGTGCAAAAAATAATGTCTAATACCTACTATAAGCAACAAAAACTATCACTATTAGCGATAAAAACGCGATAAAGTGACAAAAACGTGTCTAATAGTTAATATAAGCAACAAAAACAATGACTATTAGCGATAAAACGCGATAAAGTGACAAAAACGTGTCTAATAGTTAATATAAGCAACAAAAACAATGACTATTAGCGATAAAACGCGATAAAGTGACAAAAACGTGTCTAATAGCAACTATACGCAACATAAGCGATGACTATTAGCGACAAAAACACGTCTAATAGTTAATATAAGCAACAAAAACTATGACTATTAGCGACAATAACGAGATAAAGTGACAAAAACGTGTCAAAAAGCAACAAAAACATGTCTAATAGTTAATATAATCATTAAAAACTATGACTGTTAGCGACAAAAACACGATAAAGTGACAAAAAAAGTGTGATTCTTTACTAAGTTTTTCAGTTCATATTTCAGCATTTTTGTCCGTTCTCCTGATTGTGTTTTAAATGTGAACTTTGAACAAAACCTATTATTAAAACATAAATCGCATATTTTATTGCACTCACAACACACTGACTCGTACTGTGTAATTGAATTAACACTTGAATCACTTTCAAGTATTAAATCATCTTAAATTGCGTTGGAGAATATGTGTTTGAACAGTTTATTTTAATATTTCACCTTGTTTCTCGCACACAGAATGACGGTCGATAACCAGGGCCAATTTATTATAGTATTTGATCATTTGTGAATAAAACTAAGCTCAGTTTCGGAGAAGGAAGTGGAGTCTTACTTGTGCAAAAGGTGACCACATGGAAGAACATGAGCCCCAATCCGTGACGTGTGAATATCCTGTAAAAGCGGCATTATTAGTAGAGATTTAAAAATGTTAGTTGATATTTTACGTTTGTTTCAGTAAAGTCCCACCTCCATGCACACAGGACAGTTCTGCCTCGAGACATTTTCAACACACTGGAAAATACAGAGCAAAAATGAGAACAAATAAACAATTAATTAAACATGTATTGTAAGTTATTCAGTTTTGTTCTCTCTAGGACTGTCATGATAATACATTTTATAACAGCAACATATTACTACATCAAAATATGACGATTATAGGGCAATATTGAAGCTACTTAAAGGGCCTATGACAGGTTGGACACTCATTTGACAAAAATACAGATAAGATAAATATGTTTCAAATTGTGTTCAAAAACTTCCCAAATTTCATTGTGGTTTTGCAATTTTTTAGGTTTTTTGTCTTACTTCCTGGTTGTAAATGATGACATTACACTAGGAAATTACCATAGCAACCATCCTGTGCAGTGGGCCAAAACTCATCAGATGTCACAGATTTGTTTATTTTACAAATAAAAATACATGTAAACGCCTTTATTTTGTTGAATTCATGTTTAAATGTTCAAAAAAAGTAATTTATTTTGTGTAAATTATGCGTAATCTTTGTCTCCCCTGTGTGATGTCATCAATTTGTTTACTTCCTGTAATTTTCAACAGATTTTTCAACTTTTCTCCGCAAATGGCTGCTTGATTGGCATAAAACTATCATTTATATTTACAACAGGTATTAATACACCAAATAAAGTTAAAATTAGAAAATGTTAAAAACCTGTCATACGCACTTTAAGTCACTGACGCAATAAACTTAAAGCCACAGAATCCCAGTAAACCCTTTTCTAAATGTACAACATCTTTGAAAAATCCAAATTCAAAGCCAAATGAAACACTTTTGTCATTATACTGTGGAATAAACGTCATTTATTTGTCTCTCTAAAGCTCAGATCTTATTGTTGGACAGAAGAATAACAACAAAAAAACACTACAGTAAAGAAAATGTACACACGGTAAATATTGTTCCAAGTTGTATTTATTAAATGTTAAGTCGTTATAGTAATTATCATGACAGGCCTCAAGTACAAAAAGGCAATCAACAATTGTATTTAGAGGTGGGCAATATGGATTAAAATGAATGTCTTGATTTTTTTTCTGCTAAGAATATTCAGATCATGTCAATCCAATAAAAATGTGTTAAAACGTGTCTTTGAATTTATTAGTTGAGGTTAAATTATCTGACAAATCTGAAATGTCTGTAAAAATGAATCCGAAAAGAGCAGAAATATCCCCTTATATGCTTATTTGAGAGTTTAAAGGACAAATATTGTGCATTTTTCATATTTTCTTTAGCCTTTAAACCTGCTCTTGAGTGTCTTCAGTTTGACATGTTCTAGAACTCAAAATAAAACGCTTTTACAAAGAAAAATTTAACTTAATTGTGTTGGGAGATGCCATTTTGACTTAGCTGTGGCTCCATCTACTGGCTGTACAGGCAATTACACACATTTAAATATATACCCACAATGCTTTGCAGTAAGCAGTGGATCTGATGAAGTTGTTATTGTGATTGCACTGAAATGTTCAGAGTGAGTCTGGCGATGATTTAAGGACTTAAAACAGCTAAGGATTCTGGGATAAATGATGTCAGCATCATCTACGTCAGTGATTCCCAACCGTTTTGTCTCGAGTGCCCCCTGAGCTTTGTCTAACACTCGGAGTACCCCTAAACTTGAGTTTCATGCAAAGAAATGGGTTTGTTATTCACATATTGTCAGTTATTGCTACAATATTTTTGTTTTAATTATATTTATGGTCCAAGATACTCCAAAAATGTGATAAATGTACTACTAATAACACTTTTTTTCAGATAAAAGTACATTTAATCTTTGTTTAAAACCAACTTAAACCATTCCCTGGTTGGGAAACTCTGATCTACATCACACAATGAAGAAGTTCAGAACGCAGTGTCAGAGAAGGAGAGGATTTTCAAACGAGGATTCATCAAACAAACATGAATAAAGCTAAATGCTACTCCAGGTATGTTTTTGATATGATTGATAGATATGTTTTTGCATAATATTTGTCCTTTAAATCTTTGTTTTCAATCAGCATTTTTTACAGCAAACAATATACAGGATATTCAAATTGTGCACATCTTTAAAACAGCTTTCACAATATAATCTAAACTTCCATGTATTGCCCCACTCTAACGGTACTGTTACTCACTTTATGCTTTCCTTCGAGCACTCGGGCTAAACACAAATTGCACTTATCGCAGTGGAAGTAATCATCTCTGGGGCCAATCCTGTTGTGGGCAAAAGAATCTGTTACTTGAAGAAGAGTCACCAGGTTGCGTTCACGCGTCTTAAGTCTAAAGTTGAGTTGAAGAAAGGTCAGAAATGCAGGTGGAATATGGTTAATATCTCTGTAATTACTGGAACTATTCACATGAAACAAAAACTGGCACAAAGTTCAACGTCTTATCTGTCTACAACGATTAACAAAGTGACATTTTTTATAGAATAGCTTTAAAAAGTGGTGCCATTATTCATCTCCAAATAAGTTATGTTTGTCATTTGAAAGGACTTGAAGCCGTTCGATTAATATGGCAACTCTATGGAAATAATCCCAAACAAATAATGATAAACTTCAACTTTTGTGGATTTTCAGTTTGAATATTTCTTTCAAAAACATTGAATCTCCCATAGATTTCTATTTGCCCCTGCCCTCCATCTGAAATTTAAATGTTAGAACACAAACGCGACAGCTAAACAAATTATTAATATCAAGATTAGCATGTTTTATGTTGTTGTGAGCGTTTACCTGCAAATCCCACATGGCTGACAATGATACTGCTTCTTATCTTTATCGAATAAATGGCAAATGGCGCAGTAATATTCCCCGAACTGTACATTGCACTTTTCACACGTCTGCTGAGCCTACAAACAAACAAAGATGATGAATAAAATGACAATATAATAATAAAATACAACACAAAAGAGAGAATAAATAAATAAATAAATACACAAATAAGACAAATGGAGATAAAAATAGAATTAAAAAGATACAAATATAATAAATAGGTAAAGAAAGGAGATATAGAATGAAGGAAAATCAAGAGAAAGAAAGAGAATAAACACAGTGGAAAGATAAATCAGAATAAATAAATACATAGATAACGAAAGAGAGAATAAATAAAACAACAATAAATACAAAGACAGAGGGATAAAAAACTAATATATACAGATACAATAAATGGATAAAAAGAGAAAATGAATAAAAGACAAAGATAATAAAGAGAAGGAAAAAAATAAATAAATGAATAAATAAATAAAGACAGAAAGATAGAATAAATAAAATAAGAATAGCGCGAAGGACAAAAAGATAATAAAGAGAAGGAACGAAAGAAATACAATGAAAAAAGAAAAAGAAATTTAAAAAGTAATACATTAGTTATAAATAAAATAAGAATAGAGCAAAGGACAGAAAGATAATAAAGAACGAAAGAAATACAATGAAAAAAGAAAGAAAAAAAGTAATATATTAGTTATAAAGGTACCTTCTGTATCCTAAGACAGTCTGAGCACTGCACTTCTTTCACTTTAAACCGGTCCATTTGGTGGTTTTCCTTTGCGTCGTGGCACAATCTACACACGTACAACTTCCCACAGCAAGGTGCCTCAGATAACAAACAAACAAACATAAAATATACACTTTACGAAGTAGGAGGTAGTTATGCATGTTACTCATCTAAATGCACAACCATTTAAACCCAGCAAAAGCTCGATCTATAGCTATTACGGCAAAAAGACAACCAGAAGTGACAGGAGACTGTTGGTTTGTCGTGTTAGCTTCGCGTTAGCCTGATGTCTCTAAACGGGGTAAAGTCAAAAACAGCAACGAGTTTGGGGTAAAGAATCATTGAAAACTGGAACATATGACTTACTTTTAACAAGCAGCTGCGCACATAATGTTCACAGCCTGAAGATGAAGCCATTTTTTTGCAAACAAATGCTAAAGCTAAATAAGAGCTAACTACTTCCCAGGCTTCTCCACAGCGGTCGTGGTTGCCAGATAAGAGGAAGAACCGCAAACATTGGGCAGGAGTCAGAGATTGCGCTTCTTGGTATGGTAATATGTATTTGAACAAACGTCAAGGCTGGTTTATTAATATATATTTATTGGATTGAAGAGAAAAAAGATCAACCATCAAAAGGCAACATGTTGTATATAATTGTACATGGGCCCGTTTTAAGATGTACATATTTGGTAACTTTGGTACTGTGTGGGTTTTTTTTTTCTTTCAAAACAAAATCTGTAATGTACCGCCATCTACGGGAACCTTAATGCAAGGGTTTACCTGCGCTGCTGCATTGAATTTCTTCTCACTTTACATTTAATTCAGAAACATTAACATTAAATTGATATCAAACCTTTGTTGCAAATTTAGTTTAGTAGCAATTTGAATTAAAATGACTTGATTTCTATATAAATAAATTTATATAAAACTTCAAAAACATGCTTGAGGGGCATCCATCTGGGATCAATGAACCCCATAGCCTACTGATACTTCAAGATAGTACGTAGTCAGCTTCACATGACCTAAGTATTAGTCACTTTACTCTAGTGTAGTGTTTAAGTTTTTTGACTGGTAGTTCATTTATTTATTTATTTATTTACATGTGATAAGTTTATTTTACCTTAAACCAGTCCAATTCCACAGCTCTAATTAGGCTATTTGGGCGATCTTAATCAGTTTTGATGTGGTCACTAATCGCCGCGCCGCTGGTGTAGTGGTATCATGCAAGATTCCCATTCTTGCGACCCGGGTTCGATTCCCGGGCGGCGCACTAACTTTTGTTGTTGTCTCAAGTCATTACAACACAATAAACAAATCGCAGATAAAATGCAGCGTCGACAATACATTACATGCATCTACCATAACTACATGCAAAGAACTAAATAAATAGGATTTCTCGTAATGTCTTAATGTGCGCTGTTATTGTAGCATTTAGGCTGTACAGGGCTAAAGATAGGCTGCTAATTCAATCGTGGCTCAAATTAGTAGATTTACTGGACGTGTGATGATAAGACGGTGCATCACAGGGAGGTGTATCTTTGTGTGTGGGAGGAAAGCTCGCTTTGATTTGGCCACATTTCGCCGCAGATTGACGCTGCTGACGCCGCTCCTCCGCCATCTTCCACTTCCTATTGTTTGGCTCAGACTGGGGCTGTCTCTGTCTGTGAGAGCAGCTCGTACACTCCGGCCTGTACATAAGACACTGTGTGCTTTTCTGTACAGCTTCAACTCTTTTTATGTCTTTGGATTAATCGCTCTCAGGACATAACCACTGCAGCTCGACCATGGAGGACGACTCGCCCAAAACACTGTGAGTATTTGTTCGTATTTGTGCGTGTGATGTGACGCTAGAGAACGGCGCGGCTCTGCTGTTTCCACGTTGTGTCGGCGTGAAAAACCGGACTCAAATATTGAGCAGAAATAGGCTTTTAATTCGCGGTTGAAATTAAACTAGGGTTGTATCGCATCGAAAATGAATATAAATGACAAAGATTATTGATTCTCTTAAGATAAAGGTGTTAAATGAAATGAAAGGGGGGCTAACAAATGCTAGCAGATAGCAGCATCATGTTAGACGCGGCATCGGTGTTTAATACACGTTTTGCCAATCCATTGCTATTTATGTTTTCGGTGTAATTTATCATTAAATGCATGTTTAGTTGTCGATAAGACAACAACCTATGACTTGTGCTTACATCATGTAACAAAATGTGTCCTCAAATGTAACTCAAGTGCTAGCCCTATCATGCTAACTATTGTTAGCATTATTTGGGAAGCGAACATCTGTGGCTGCCGTTCAATGAACGTGGTAGAATGTGATCGATATGTAATGTTTATGTTGTGAAACCTAACAGGGTTGTATTGTAATAACACCGCCCAGCCACGAAGTAAGTTTTACTGATAAAATAAGTATTTTCGCACAATGCCAGGCCCGTGTACCCGGCTAGCATTCTCTTTAGCATAGCAGCAGGCGCAGAGCAGCCACGTCAACGCTGAATGGGCCTCGGACGACTCGGTTAAATGTGACCGCACGGACTGAACCCGGGTCACTCTGTTAACTCATATTATGGATTTACATTAAATAGGCCATACATTTTCATAAAAATGAAAATAGGTGTAGCTCGGGGCTAACCGGCCTTTGTCTGGCTGCTACTTCCTGTTCGACAAAGGCGCATTTAGTTATTCTGTTTCCTTGTTCGCAGGTATGTGGGAAACCTGTCCAGGGATGTTACAGAGCCCCTCATTGTCCAGGTCTTCACACAGATAGGACCCTGCAAAAGCTGTAAAATGATAATTGACGTGAGTATGAAAGGCAATTTGACCCAAGTTAAAATAATTAGATGGATGCCTCTGTGGTAATGTGGAGAAACGCAAAGCTGTGCTAATGTTGTACTGTATGATTGCATTTTCAGCCCACGGGGAATGACCCTTACTGCTTTGTGGAGTTCTATGAAAACAGACATGCAGCTGCTGCTTTGGCAGCAATGAATGGAAGGAAAATTTTGGGTAAGGTAAGCTATCGTATCTAAAGGGTGAGTGGGGGCGGGTGGGCTCTGGGTACGGGAAGAGCTGCATATAGGCTATCTTGTTTTTTATTTTTTTGTAAAATCTAAATTTAACTGATCAGAGAGGCCATGCAAAAAACCCCAACTGTGGCTAATATTTGATGCAGCTCCCATAGTTTAAATTCAGTATTGGCAGTAAATAATGTACCCCATCTGTTGTCTCTTCCTTTCATCAGGAGGTTAAAGTTAACTGGGCCACGACACCAACAACCCAGAAAAAAGACACAAGTAGTAAGTAACATAAGGATTCTAACTAAAGATCTACTCTGTCATATGACTATATAGTTTCTCTAACATAAATTTGGTTTTATGCTTTAGATCACTTTCATGTCTTTGTTGGAGACCTGAGCCCAGAAATAACAACAGAAGATGTCAAAGCTGCCTTTGCGCCATTCGGAAGGATATCGTAAGTCCACAATTACACAAACTGTAAAATCAACATGCTTTGTGTTATTGGTAAACGTAATCTAAGTTACTCTTTCTCCTTTTACAGAGATGCTCGTGTTGTGAAAGACATGACTACAGGGAAATCCAAAGGCTACGGCTTTGTGTCGTTCTTCAACAAATGGGTAAAGATTTTGCAACATGCGGATGATTCGACACATTAAGAGAATGTTGTACAACAATTAATTTACTGATACCGTTCTGTTTTGTTTTTAGGAGGCAGAGAATGCCATCCAGCACATGAATGGACAGTGGTTAGGAGGTAGACCAATTCGGACTAACTGGGCCACAAGGAAGCCCCCTGCCCCCAAAAGCAGTCATGAAAGTGAGTTTTAAACATTTCTTTCATGACTGCAATATTGTTTAAAATCTTTGTGAGATGAGTATTCACTGTCTTTTGTTCACATGCATTAATCAGTTTAATATGTTGATTTGATTAATTTTAACCTTTTTTGTTAATTAATTGAGAACTATTTTAATACAGTGTGGGTTTGTGTTTATTAATATGATGTGCAGCCATAAAACAAGCTACATGAAGGAAGTGAAGTGGATTGCTTGATCCAACTGTGAAATCTCTTTGTTTCTCCCAGATAACACAAAACACCTAAACTTTGACGAGGTTATGTGCCAGTCAAGCCCCAGTAACTGCACCGTTTACTGCGGCGGCGTCAGCTCAGGACTAACAGGTTTGAAAACTCAATAATACATTAGTTGGTTTAGAAAAAAAATGCACTACCGCACAGCAGTATCAAGTTGGGTATAGATACGTACTGTATATGGACCATATGTTATAGAACTGAAGCTTTAAAATTAAATATAATGGCTAAAAGATTGGGTTGAGTGTAAACATTGTAATTGCATTTAAAACTCACCATAGTATTTTCTCTTTAGATCAACTGATGAGACAGACATTCTCCAACTTTGGACAAATCATGGAAATCAGAGTGTTCCCAGACAAAGGCTATTCATTTGTAAGGTATGCAGAAATGCCGTTATAATCTATTCAACTTTGCTCTGTAGCAGTCAGTAGAATCCATTTCATTTTTTACACATTTCAAATCTGTTGCTATTTTTCCTGTACCTTTTTGTCCAGGTTTAACTCCCATGAGTCAGCAGCCCATGCCATTGTGGCGGTGAATGGCTCGACTATAGAGGGCCACACAGTGAAGTGTTACTGGGGCAAAGAGACCCCCGACATGATGAACTCCATGCAGCAGATGCCCATGCCACAGGTACAGACAGCAGAGTCTGTAGTTTAGTTAAATTTATGGTAAAAATGTATATTGTATGTGTTTTACTAATAGTATAATTAGCTAGATGGTAAAATTTAGAATGGAGACTGAAATAATTAGTAAATATGACCCACCTCGATTTTTCAACTTGAAAACATAAACTGTTGGACTTCAGGAACAGAATACCAGGATCTCTAAATTGTTTGTGTCCTCTTGATAAGACTAATAATCCAGTTGAAATCCAGATCTCAAGGTTGGACACTGTAAGTCGTAGTATAATAAACCATTGTTTAATAATATGGTTTCAAGTACAATATTAAGCCTAATAGTACGTGTACGTGTATGTTACCTTTAGTGGCAAAAACATGGAATTGGGTCTTAAGTTTCACTTGTAACCTGTGAGAAAAACTTTCCATAATGAAGAGACCGGACATTCACTCAATTTGTGCATATTTAAGTCAAAACTTGGGAAACGTGAGGAGACTGAAGACACGAGTGGTCGTCCTGACTCAGCGCTTTCTCCTGAACAAAAGCACTCTAAATCGTCCTCAAAATTGTATAGTATTACTGCCTTAGGATTGGCTCGTTGACCTGTTGATTAAAATGTAATTAGCCCTACGCCAGAATCTCAAAATGTTGTCAGAGATAGTGCTAGATTCATAAAGATATGGATTTGTGTCTTGCAGCAAAACAAAGTGGGCTATGCAGCGGCGGCGGCCCAGCCCTACGGCCAGTGGGGCCAGTGGTACGGAAACGGGCCCCAGATCAGTCAGTACGTCCCCAACGGGTGGCAGCAGGTCCCCACCTACAACATGTATGGCCAGGGCTGGAACCAGCAGGGCTATAAGTAAGTAACAACCAAACAGGGCTGCCATTCACCATCATCCTTCAAGAGTCCATCCAAGACTGTGTGCCCTGTCAGCTGAACCAAAACCAACTCATCCTCCAACTCAAGCTCATCTGTGACAAGAACGTTAGAGACTTTATGTGCCCCCATGAACACGCTTTAGCCATTGCATTCAAAAGGATCCATAATGGCAATCATACATATTTTTTTTTTTTTTTTTAATGTGGGGGTGAATGGATTTTCATACCATCTTACTACTGCCTGATTTGGAGGGGACGTGTTTGTTAGCTCACTGCTCACAGAAGAAACAGAAACTAAACAAACTACAAAGCCTAAATTTCTTTATAAAATCTTTATGAACCAGTCTTTGTTTAGCTGCTATCTAAAGATCTGTTGGTGGCCAATAACGAGCCTAACAATAAACCAAAGAATATAACAACAACAACTTCAAATCTCACAAGACACGGGCCCCTTTCTGTCTTTTAAATTGAAGTTTGTTAACAATTACTTCTCGGCTTTGAGTCACTATTCGATGACTTTTCTGTATCTTTCGTGAGCTGTGATTGGATGAGTGACCCATCTAAAGTAGGGGTGGGCGGTATTGACAAATAGTATTTTTTTGGAGTATCAGACGATATGTCAATCCAACAGAAATGTGCTAAACATGTCTTTAAATGTATAAGTTGAGGTTTAAGTATGAGACGAATGTGAATGGACTGTAAAATTACTGACAAAAGTGCGAAATATCACTTTGTACCCTTATTTGTAAGTTTACAACATTTTTATTCAAGTCATTTTGCTGATTTTTATTATAAATTATACACTCGATACTCAAATTTAGAGTATCTGCAAAACGACATTCACAATGTCATTTTCTTTATGATCTGCCCACCTCTAATCTTAACCCATTCTTGAGCAACAACAAAACTACTACAACTAAGTGGGAAAATTTGGGTTTTCCTGACTTTAAACCAAGACCCTTTGAACAATGGCATGTTGAAGACCTGCCCTTAAGTCTTTTATGTGAATGGAGCTGACCAAACTGACTGAACAAAATGGACATTTCAAGATCAATATTGTCTATTTGTCCCTTTTGAGTTGCAAGTAAAGCCCTATTATGTGCCCTATTTTATAATGGGTGAATATTTGTTATGTTAAAGTCTATTTTGCGTTAAATAGAAATGTTGTTTCAAGGCCCATTTAAATGGTGACCCTCCTAAAGCCTCTGTCAAACTGAATATTTAATGCCAAAATTTCAAGCAGAGGACAAGCACAGCATAGTTTTGATGCATTGATGATTTCAAGTTACTACTTTGTATATAATAGCTGAACTTGTTGCAGTTCATTGTTGTAAGCATAATAGGAGGGAGGTGGTGGATCTCCAATAGTAGCTCTGCTCACTTAAGCTCTTTGTCTGCTTGTCCACCCACATGATCATGTCTTTACCTCTAGCCCCCTCAAAGTAAGGCTGCACAATATAGTCTGCTGGCATTGCATGACTAAACTTGGTGTTAAACTTTGATACTAATAATAACCATTGCTGTAAAACTAATAATAATTCTTACCTTAGAGCATAATCAAGATAAAATACTTTTTTGAAATTGTTTGTTTGAAAAAGCATAGACTAATTCTTTAAGCGTCTCCATACATGATCTAATTGTACCTTTCATTCATATCA
Organism: Rhinogobius similis; assembly: GCA_019453435.1. Taxonomy (NCBI): domain Eukaryota; kingdom Metazoa; phylum Chordata; class Actinopteri; order Gobiiformes; family Gobiidae; genus Rhinogobius; species Rhinogobius similis. Next base: position 10,352,921 of record CM033629.1, read on the forward strand.
AACAGTTATTCGCCCATTGACATCTCCGCTAGCACAAGATACTCCGTGATAAAATTGTCATTAAAAGCTTTCATAGGCTGTATATATCAGACGATGTAACTATCTCGCTTGCCGCCACGTTCCAACTCGCTCCTATTCACGTTCTATTGAGACATCTGCGCCCATTTCTTTAACTGTGGCTGTCAGGTTCATCATTTTGACCTTAAGTGTTCAAAACTCGCACACAGTCCTGAAGTATTTTCTTCGCTATTGTCGTAGTAAATCACGACATGAACAATAATAACTGACCATCAGGTATCTTTTTTCCTAGAGGTCTGCGCCCGTTAGCGTTAGCAACAGGTTTGACTGACCAGCGGCGCCGGCAACGTCATTTCTGATTGGCTGTGTGGTTGCCATGAAACACTCACGTGGATTTCCAGATATGAAACTTGGCTCCACATTAGCCGCTAGCACTGCTAGGCTCGATTTGCTTCAGTTTGTGGTAGCCAAACGGTGTAGCATCCCTATATCCACTTCTATACACAGTTTATTTGTTTACATTTAGAGCAGTTGCGTATCTCCCAAGAATTATCCAATTGGAGATGAATTTTCTTATGCTGGGACTACTAAACAGGATTTCAAACATGCATTTGTCTTATATTGTGCGCCTGTACTTGCTTGATGTCGCCTTACCTCCCTTCCTCTCACCACTTTTTTTATTTTTTGCTTGTTCCCGCTTAACGATAGGCTTTAATCCATACACATCCAAGTAGCCGCCCCTTAATGCCTCACTACTATCGCCTTGTCTTTTCTAACCTGCTGGCTTTTGTTCTGTCTCTGTGTGTCTTTCTGTACTTTTTGCAGCCAAATACCGGCCAATGCTGGGTGGACAAACGTGAGCGCCATCAGTAACGGTGGGGTACTGGAGACACCTCTCAATGGGACTATGATAGCCAACCAACCGGGTATGGGAGCAGCTGGATACCCCACTCACTGATAAAAACAGGCAAGGAAGGCAGGGAGAATTTTGACAACCTACAACAAGCCAAAAACGGGCTTTGTTACTAATGAGGCGTCCCGCAGGGGTGTTTAATGGCACCGCCCAACTTACTTTGGCAGGACTTTTCTGGGAGCCCATCCGGACATCTGTAAGATTTTGTAAATGTTTTTCTTTTCTTTCAATGACGGGGCGTTTTCTGAGGGACTTGAATTTGAACCCACACAGGTATTGACACACCTTTCATGTGGTATAGGCAAGACTTTTAGCCCCACCCCCCCAAAAAACAGGGCTCCTACCATTTTTAAGTTAACTGTAAATTATCTGTAAAGGACAAGTGTATTGGATTTTGGTTTTTCTGGTTTTACAAAAATTGCTTCCACATCTTGTTTTTGACTCAAACTCCAAGAGATTTTTTTTAAACGGACTGTAGAAGTTCATTCTTTGTTCAATATTAGTTATGATGGAGGAATGAAATAATCCTTAATTTGTACTCATTTCTCAAACCAATTGCAGGGATCGTTGCCACTGCTGTTTCTCTGTAAGGGCAGATAAATATTGCACAGTTTTTCTCTTGTAAATGGACACATTTGAAAACCAAGCGTTTTCCTGTTGCATTCCTGTCTACAGCCTCAAACTTTTTGCCACCTGTAAATACTCATCCTTTGAACCATGTATGTAAATGCTACTGTTGACTGTGGGTGCTTGCTCTTCTGTTTGAAACTCTACAGTTAACGCGACATGTACAGAGCGGAGTGGCACTCTTTCTGTGACTCTGGCGAAGTACCACTCGATTCTTCCATGCAGGGATAAACTGCATTGCCATGCAGTGCATACTTAAATTTACCACGATACACATGTGAAAGGGCCGACCTGATGGACACTTGTGATGTTTTTTTAAATATCTATTGAACCGCCAGTATTTTATATCAGAAATCTGAATGATTCAATCTTTACACTCTTTTTGATGGAGAAATGGGAGGCCTACAATGTAACTGTTGCCTTATAGAGCTGGTTTCTTTTAGCTGACAAGATACTTTTTAAATTGGGCAGTGCCTACAAACCATTTTCAGACCCTTTTGTTTAGAAAAAGGTGTTAGCCCTGAAACTGATGACTCTGCAACTGTAATCAATGTTTTCTTGCTTTGTCCAATTAAAATGCTAATGCACATCATCAGTGTGTTGAATTCATTTTATCCTTTAATTTAATTTAATCATTCTCACTGAAAAATATACTCAAATCACTTTGTACAGGCTTTACACGGCTCATTCAAGTCCTTGAGAAAAGTTCAAAACTAAACCATGTTCTTCAGAAAGCAGCTGTGCTTTGAAGTCTTGATGTAAATGTGTGTAATGCACAATTCAACCATAGACCATATGTAATGGTGCAGGCGCTGGGCTTTAGGTCGTGAGTCGTGACCAAGATCAGAGAGACGGAGGTTTACACTGGATTTCAGCTTTAAACCTGGCAACTCATGAGGGACTCGTGAGGCACATTCTGCTTTCTGATTGGACAGTCTGTTCAATGTAAAAAAAAAAAAAACGTAACGTGAAATATTTCTGTATTTAAGAATAAATCAGTGTCACAATTGTAATCAGTAAAAGCATTAGTTGATTTGAACCTTGTGTCTAAACACTGATGCTAACGGTGTTAAATTAAAAACTTCGACAAATCAGTCTTGGAATTGGATTTCTACAAATGTTTATGTGGAATCTGTCACCATCTTACATTTGTAATGTTTGGTCTTCTAGTTTAAGAGCTGATGTTTATGTCTCTGTGCAAAAATGCATTTTGAGAAAATGGCCTTTGAAGTTGTCCCATGTAAATCTAAAGACACAAGTTGATTAAATTAAATAATACAATTTCTTTAGATCCAGATTAGACAATCTGATCATTTCCAGGTAAAAGCTTTTATGTTGAATGAGAAAACTGGCTACAAACAAACCAAGTTTTGTCTGTAGAGTCTTGCCTTAAAAGCAGCTTATTGTAATCAAACCAAGCCTGAGAGATCCTGTGAACGTAACTTTTTTTGTTGTCTGTATTGAACATTTTAAATGGAGCTTAATGGGTGTTTAATTGTTTTGTCTTGTTTAGTACATCGTAAGCCCTGCCTCTCAGACAAGTTTGACAGGTTTAATGTTCCCATAAGTTTATCATCATCTACAGTAATGTAAGTGGCAGGTACTTCCTTCCTACAGACGCACACACCAACAACACTTGAGCATAAATGTCTGTTCACAGTTCTGTATTAGTTTTTGAACAGTCTTTTCTTGTACATGTTAAAAATAAAAAGAAAGCTGTAACCTTGTTATTTTCAATCAAAGTAACCATGACATGAATCAGGATCAGCTTGTACTCAAAAACACAAAATGAAATAAAACAAATACCCTAAACTAAAACATTAATTGGACTTTTATATGGATTCTGCTTGGACTTTTTAACTTTATTACAAGTCCCTAAACACATTTTTAGTCAAATTAGCTTATGATTTGAAACAGGAATGGTCAAAACCCAACATATGCTCAAACTAGTCAATCAGGCATTACCTACAGACACCAGCTTCACTCCTAATTCTGTTTACCAAAGAAAATCTTGGTGGAATTGAAAATCTGATATTCCTGTGAGCAGAGCATGTTCCCACTTATAATTAGAGTAAATCAGACACCAGAGGTCAAAACTACAGAGTCTCAGCTTCTCGAAGAGTCCACACAATAGTTTATACTCCGAATGGTTCAAGGACAGGTTTAGTTTGAATCGAGGGTCATTTTAGTCAGACGTTTTGGGAAAAATAGGCCCTCATTGTAAGTTAAACTCCTAATATTTGAATTCTTTGAGTATTTCCGGATCCACAGCGGGCTTTGAAGTGGGTGAGACTGTTGAGTTGTTGAAAAGTATCTCCACAGAGACAAGCTGTGGTCAGAAAAGTTACACAGTGCACCTTTAACCCATGTCACTTTCTTTGGGCAAACAAGCTGAACATGTGAGAATTGTCCAGCGGGAGGCGCTCGTATTTGCTGCAGGCCATGACCGTGTCCAACAGGGCTGTTCAACTTAAGGCCTGGGGGCAAAATCAGGCCCTCCAAGGGACATGATCCGGCCCTCAACCCATCTGCCAAAAATATAGAAAATACTTTATCTCTTATTGGTTTAGTTCTGGTTTAGTCCAGTTTAGACGTGGATTGGACATGGATTACTCTTAATTTAGTCCTGAATTAATCCTGGTTTAGACCTGGTTTAGTCCTGGGTTAGTTCTGGTTTAATCTTGATGTAGACCGGGTTTAGTCCTAGTTTAGACCTGGTTTAGTTCTGGTTTAATCTTGATGTAGACCTGGTTTGGTCCTAGTTTAGTCCTAGTTTAGACCTGGTTTAGTCCTGGTTTAATCTTGATGTAGACCAGGTTTAGTCCTAGTTTAGACCTGGTTTAGTCCTAGTTTCAACCTGGTTTAGTTCTGGTTTAATCTTGATGTAGACCTGGTTTGGTCCTGGTTTAGTCCTAGTTTAGACCTGGTTTAGTCCTGGTTTAGTCCTAGTTTAGACCTGGTTTAGTCCTGGTTTAATCTTGATGTAGACCAGGTTTAGTCCTGGTTTAGTCCTAGTTTAGACCTGGTTCAGTCCTGGTTTAATCTTGATGTAGACCAGGTTTAGTCCTAGTTTAGACCTGGTTTAGTCCTAGTTTCAACCTGGTTTAGTTCTGGTTTAATCTTGATGTAGACCTGGTTTGGTCTTGGTTTAGTCCTAGTTTAGACCTGGTTTAGTCCCAGTTTAGACCTGGTTTAGTCCTGGTTTAGATCTGGTTTAGACCTGGTTTAATCCTGGTGCAGACCTGATTTAGTCCTGGTGTAGACCTGGTTTAGTCCTGGTTTAGTCCTGGTTCAGTCCTGGTTTAGACCTGATTTAGTCCCAGTTTAGACCTGGTTTAGTCCTGGTTTTGACCTGGTTTAGTCCTGGTTTAGATCTGGTTTAGTCCTGGTTTAGACCTGGTTTAGTCCTGGTGTAGACCTGGTTTAGTCCTGGTGCAGACCTGATTTAGTCCTGGTTTAGTCCTGGTTCAGTCCTGGTTTAGACCTGGTTTAGTCCTGGTGCAGACCTGATTTAGTCCTGGTTTAGTCCTGGTTCAGTCCTGGTGTAGACCTGGTTTAGTCCTGGTGCAGACCTGATTTAGTCCTGGTTTAGTCCTGGTTCAGTCCTGGTTTAGACCTGATTTAGTCCCAGTTTAGACCTGGTTTAGTCCTGGTTTTGACCTGGTTTAGTCCTGGTTTAGACCTGGTTTAGTCCTGGTTTTGACCTGGTTCAGTCCTGGTTTAGATCTGATTTAGTCCTGATTTGGTTCTGCAAATATTGTCAAAGCCTTTCATATTACTTTTATTTTCTTCTTCTTTCAAAAGCGTTGGGCTCGTTTCTGACGCCGAGGACAAAACCATCCAAAAAATCTGGCCTTCAGTGAAATTAAGTTTTGGTGTACAACAAAAACAGAAACATCATATCTCGTCCTTAATTTTTCAATGTTATACCAATTAACAAAAGCACAGAACAAGACCAAAGAGGACAAAAAAAGACAAAATACAAAAAAAAAGTAGCGTCATACCTTTTCTAATGCAGCTCCTGTTGAGTTTACAGTTTCGTCCACCAGATGGCGCCCTCGCTCCACACTTGGCCCCTGTAGACGCTGTCAGTCTGGGCTCCTGTCTCTGCGCTGAACGTCACTCAACCGGACAGGGCCCCGGAGCCACGAGTGAAAGAACACATATTAAACATTTATTGACTGACACTTCTGCTTTTCAACTCCCATTCCCTCTTTGACACTTCATTCTCATCTTTTCTCGTCAAAACCACATTATTCAATAGTCGAGTTGAGCACTGGCTTCAGAACGACTGCGCACCTGACTTTGATTTTGTGACAGCTTAATCGCATTTAGAAATTCCACCCTGTTGTCCTGTTTCTTCGTGTTTAGTCTAGATGTGAACCAGACTCATTCAGGAAGAGGTCACCTTGTTTTATTTTATGTCAAACTACAAGAGCCACACAAAATGAAAAGCTGCATGAACTGAAATAGATAAATGAAAAGACATTTAGACCCGTTAAAAGCATTATAGAGTTGGAATGGAGGCAAAAATGAACTGCAACACAATGTGATTTCAACCTCAGAATATCACAAAATATGAAAAACTTTGATGATTTTGCAAAAGTTAAAGCCTCAGACACATGTGAGTGACATCAGAGCTGCTTTAAACACATTTATTATTGTATTTTACATCATGTTTAGGAAATTATGATAAACTCTTTGCATTTTTGATGAAGAGCAACACAGATTTATGGGTTTTACTGGAAAAATACTCAGTACGCACAATAATTTTTCATTTTATCTGGAGATATATTAGATACTATTCCATAGATTAGATTCTTTTGAAGCTAAAACACAATTTTAAGGCTAGAAAATTGTATTTTGTCCATCATTTGTCATAGAAAAGCAAACTAACTGACCTTTCTACTCTGGAAATTCAAATGTGTTGCTTTTTTCCAACACAAACACTTATTTAGATTAATGTGAGAGAATCACTGACAATTTTCATTTTGCCTCCAGTCGCCTCCATTCTGGAATATACAACACAGTATAAGGGTCATGTTTAGACAATAAGACATTTTGAGAATAAAATGGTAAAATGAGTTGATGCCAGAAAATGTTATAATTTTAACGAGAATCCAGCAATTAAAAAAATCTGTGGTGAGTGATGACATTTTCTCTCAGTAAAAGCTCCAAATGCAACTAAAATGTGGGGGGAAAAGCTGAAAAACAAAATAAAAGTGTACAAACTTGCTGAATATTTAGTTTGTACCTGACAGATTCAAAAGAAAACAAAATAAACAGTTGTAGCAAAGCAGATAAAAAACAGAAAACTGCAGTTACGCTCGCATTAATCACTGACACAGACTTCAGGATCACACACAGTTGAACTCATTACATTTCTGTCCTTAAATAAGATGTTTGTACAAGGGTTGAGGAAAATAATTGTCCTGTGACTATTGAAGTGTCCTTTATCTCCAACTTCCTCCAGGCAGAAGAGGATCAGTCCATCCAGATCAAGGAGAGCTCCTCCAGCTCCACTTCAGCAAAGTGGTAAGTAATGAGCATAAGACCTATAAATCCATGTAAAATCTGCCTAATTTTGAGTTTTACATGTGTTTTTTGGAACATTAGTTACTACAGAACTGCTTGGCTTTTGTTGTACCTTTAAACTCTTAAAGGACACATATTCTGCTACAGTGACATTGATCTTTTAACCATGTACTATCAATGTTCCATCATCAAAAACACACCTGAAGTAGCATTCAGTTGTTTCACGCTGTTTTGAGGAATGTTCATTCGAAAATCCCCTCCATTCGTCAAACACACGTCCTGCTGAACTTCCTGGATTTTCTGACTTATTTTCAGATCATCTACGTCACTTATCTGCAAATGTTCCGCTGTTTTAAATAAACTAATAAACTCGTTCTGAGCATTTCTGCCTCTAAACACGATAACTGCTGCAGCAAATCCACATCATAGCCTCTTTTCAGCGCTAACTTCACTTGATTGTATATAGCGCTGGCGTCATCTGCTGGCTGGATGCACTCAGTAAATGTCATTTCATACCGGCTCATAACATGGAATGAATAAGAAACTTTTTTTTAAAAACATGAGATGGCAAATTTAACGCACTCAAGAGCATGTTTAAAGGCTAATAACAATATGAAAAATGCACAATATTTTTCCTTTAGACTCTTAATATTTGAATTTTAAATGTCTACAGCAAAATTTCATGGGAAATTTACTTCTGGAACCACAGCGAACTTTGAAGAGGGCTCAATACTATTCATAGAAATACTCTCGGGCTTAAGATCACCCTAAGTAAAATATAAGCTATTTCTAAATATTAAATAAAGCATAAAGCATAACTAAAAGAAAAACTGTCATGAATAAAAAACACTGACAAAGTTGCTTCAATGTTTGCCATGAATTTGTCAAGTAGCTAATCACTCCGACGGCGTACACCGGCGTTCCACCTCCACCGCACGTAACAAGAGTCCTTTTACAGTCCGTTCAAAAGACATTTAAAGTGCGTATGACAGGTTTTTATGATTTTCTAATTTTGACTTTATTTGGTGGAATAAAACCAGTTGTAAATAGAAATGATAGTTTTGCACCAATCAAGAGTCCGTTTGTGAAGAAAAGTTGAAAAAATATGTTGGAATGAACATGAAGTAGAGCAGAGTTCCAAAACATGATGACATCACACTAGGGAGACTCACCAGGGACAATTTACAACCAAAAAATGAATTTATCTGATCCTTTAAACATCAATTAAATAAAATAAAGGTGTTCCCATGTATTTTTATTTGTCAAATAATGATTTCCGTGACATTAGAGGGGTTTTGGCCCAGTGTACAGGTTTAGTTCTGGTTTAATCTTGATGTAGACCTGGTTTGGTCCTGGTTTAGTCCTAGTTTAGACCTGGTTTAGTCCTGGTTTAATCTTGATGTAGACCAGGTTTAGTCTTAGTTTAGACCTGGTTTAGTCCTAGTTTCAACCTTGTTTAGTTCTGGTTTAATCTTGATGTAGACCTGGTTTGGTCCTGGTTTAGTCCTAGTTTAGACCTGGTTTAGTCCCAGTTTAGCCCTGGTTTAGTCCTGGTTTTGACCTGGTTCAGTCCTGGTTTAGATCTGGTTTAGACCTGGTTTAGTGTACGACATGGTTGCTATGTAACTGTCACAGAATTTCCTAGTGTGACGTCATCATTTACAACCAGGAAGTAAACATTTTAGCGTAAAAAAGTTGCCAAACTGGAATAAAAATAGTTAATTCTTTAGCAGAATCTTAAATACAATGATCTTGACTGTGTTTTAGTGAAATTCGTACTTCAACCTGTCAGAGGCCCTTTAAGGTAATATCATTAGCTGGTCGTAATGTTATGGCTCTCTGCAATAACTGTTCCCTCTGTGACTGTTTTGTTCCTATTAGCGCCGCGCTCCGTCTGCCACGTCGCTGTCAACACTTCACGCCACAGTCCCAGAATGCAGGGAAGGAAAAGTCAAGACCAAAAACAGGAAAAAACACTGGGACATTTTGCACGCCGCTGTCAGAAATCGTCTTTTTTTTTCTCGCGCGCTGACAGTTTGGATTTACACATCTCATTTTCCTGAGTGACAAAGTAGGCTAAATAAACACGCTGGGTTTTGGCAGTGAAGATACACGGATCTCAGAGTGGATTTGGGACGAGTAAGGTTTTTAAAGTTGGGTTTTTTTCATCTTTTTTCCCGTTTTTGACAGACTGATCCTCCTCTTTGGGTGTCAGCGCTGGAGATGAGTGAAGGGTGAAGTCAGAGTCGTGACGGCTGCAGACGGAGTAAATGTAATGATCGGTTCAGGCCAGCGAACGTCACGTCAAGAGTAGAGTTAACGTGTGGCTGGTTGAAGGTATTTTGTTTGCTTTTTTGTACTTTGCCTTTTTATAAACACAAAATTGGTCACAAATATCAAATCAATGCCTCACAGGACAATAAGAGCAGATATAAGGGTTTTTTATGGCTCAAATATAGCACTAAAAGCTCAAAATCACGTGAAAACTTAAAGTGCGTAAGACAGGTTTTTGTGATTTTCTAATTTTGTCTTTATTTGGTGTAGTAAAATTTGTTGTAAATAAAAAAAAATACGGCTTTACACCAATCAAGTAGCCGTTTGTGGAGAAAACTTGAAAAATCTGTAAGTTACAGGAAGAAAGAATAGAATAGAATAGAATAGAATAGAATAGAATAGAATAGAATAGAATAGAATAGAATAGGGAGACAAAGGTTATGCATATTTCACACAAAAGAGACAACCTTTGTACATTAATATTTCTTTTTTTTTTAAGGTTCACATATTTCTGATTAAAAATGAAAAAAATCTGTGGCATTACATGAGTTTTGGTGCAATGTTCAGTCTGGTTTCTAGGCAATTTTCTGGTGTGATGTCATAATTTACAACCAGGAAGTTAAAAAAAAAAGTTAAACCAGAATAAAATGTGTAAAGTATTTTGGAAACATTTTAAACATATTTATCTGAACTGCATTTTAGTGAAATGAGTAGTCCAACCTGTCGTATGGACTTTAAAGCAGAACTAAGTAACTTCAGTGACAGAGCTCCCCCTGCAGGTCTCTTGTGAAAATACACTGCTAGTGAAAAGACGCAAAAGCTTTTTTTTTTTCCTTCTTTATTAAAATAAGGAAGTACAAATACACGCAAAAGCATTTCATGTTGCCAAATATTTAAAAAAAAATCACTTTTCTTTCTCAGGAGAGTTGTCTTTGGGTCGGTGGCAGGATATGTGGCATGGCTGGTTTTCCGCGCAGAAACAGCAGGGGGCGACTACGGGCGCTTCAAACGCTCCGAAAATACTTTTACACCAACCACACGGCTTTACAAAGGTAAAAATGTTGCTTAGTTCTGAATTAAACAATATTTAGTGCAGTTCTATTACCACACACAGGGCAAGAGTCCATTATGTTAATCATCAATGCTAATCACATACTAGCATTTTCTTCATAACTCACTGAAACAAAAGTATGACAAATAGCCGAACTGGACATTCAGTAAGCCTTTTGGACTTTTTTTCCCCATCAGTTTTGCTCAAGCCCTGACAAGACATGGATGACTCAATTTATGCCAGCGAATAAGGACTGGACCGACATAGAAACTGAAAAATGAATTAATAATTCATTAATTTAAAATGAACTTGTTTGACAGATTTAATTAAGACAGGAACGTGGGACGATTTATGCCGTATAAGCTTTTGTTTTCTCATTATATATGTGTCTTGTGCCACTATTTTTAATACTATATGTTATTCTGTATTATTTTTCCCTCTTTGTTCTGTGTTTCATGTTTAGTTGTTTAAATTTAAAGAAAAACTGGGGGATAACAATTGTGAAAGTCCATCAAACATTCACTTACTATTTATTGTTTTGTTTTGCTTTTGTCTGTTTTTTTACTTTAACTTGTTACGTTGGATTTTATGTTTATTGTCTTATGTCTGCTGATGTATTTGTTTTGTAATTGTTTTAATTAATCTGTGAATCTAGAAAGTGCTTTTGCCTCTATAAACAAAGATTATTATTATTGTCATTAATAGGTCATTATTAGTCATAGCTGTTCTTGAACATTCTCAACCTATTATTGGATTAAACAAAACTAGTCGAACAAAGGACGAGGCGGTGCAGTCCTTCATTCGAGTGTTCTGAGAAACTAGAATTTAGATTTTCAGAGCAGTAGCGTGTAAATTCTGGCTTTTCAGGTCAGTACCTTCAGATTTAAATGGACCTTAAGGCAGTCAAAACATTTCTATTTACAGACTTTGACCAAATGACTTCATTTGAAACGTTATTCACCGTGGAGTTGCGATATTGCAAATAGGTTTTATACACACGACAAAGCTATTTTCAAGCAAACATTGAACATTTTACACAAATCGATCTAGTTTATATCATATTTTAGAGACTTTTTCTTCGTTCTCCACTTAAACAAACAGAATTCCCGTTCAAAACTGAAGTGCAAATCCATCTCAAAAAGAGACAAAAGTGGCAGAGGACGTAAACAGATAAAAACAATACTTTTACAAGCTTTATAATGTCATTTTACCTCAGATTCCCAGGGAAAGCACCAGACACAGAGAGAACATGCAAACTTCTCGCTGAGTTAAAGGGGCTGTACCTGATTTGTACTGTTTTGAAACCCGAAAAACAGAATTAGCTCACATTAAAGTCTTTACATCAGTCACACGTATCATTCGCTTTCCAAATGTAGTCCGAGCGTCTTAAATATTCACCACAAGAAGTTTATAAGCACTTTTCACCAGTTTCTAAGCCCAGAGAAACTGGCACAGGCAGGACTAACAAACATTAGCATGCTAATCCACTTCCTGCTTCTCGTAGAATAAAACGCTCCATAAGAAAACGTTGTGGTGTCATTTTCACCTGAACAGATGCTTTAACTTTATATCTGTTCTGGGGCAACACATACTTTTTACTTTATTACGTGCAGAAAGGGACATGGACTAGTTCTGTTTTTCCATTTTCACCACAGTAAAAATCAAGTAAAGCTCCTTTAACTATTCTCGATCTGCTGCCCGTGGAATCAAGTGTTGAAAGGGTTAAAATTACCGTGAAATGATCTCATCGGAGCCAAAAGGATGGTCTGATCCCAGACCAGTGCACCGTCAGTGTCATTTTCTGTGTGAATGTGTGAGTGATGGATTATAAATGTACTTTTTCTCAGACCTTTTAAAGTTGAAATGGAAGGGTTTTATTGTCTTTTTAGCATGTTTATGGAGATGTCTTGCCTTCATTTTTAGAGTTCCAAGTCCAAACTTTGAGCAAACGAAATTAGGCTCTATAGATGACCAGGAAAATTGTTTCTGATCACCAATAATCAGGACAATGTTGGGTTTTTTTCACAATATGATCACAGTGGGTCACGATATGACGCTTTACCTGTTACTTTTAGTTTTTACTGTTGTAGTTTCAGTGGATTTTTAAATGTGATACTTTTACTTGAATATTGTTTTGCTTCTGTATGTAAAACTTTTCTTTTTCAATTTTTTTATCAGTTTGCTCTCTCAGCATATAGGTTTTCATGTGGTTTTCATGTTTTATTATTTCATTTAATCCACTTCATCCATAGATTTCTCTGGGACATTGTAAATTCAAAGGCAGTTTTCTGCTATTCTCTCCCCTCACGACTTAAAGATAAGCCTTAAAGTAGCTCGAACTGTACAAGATTTTGTCACAAAGTACAGAAGGATTTGTTGATATCTAAATCTAAACCCCTGATTTAATTTAAAGTTTTAAGTAAAAAAAATAAAAATAAAAATAAAATGAATCAAAAACTAAATACGAAATTCAAAATGACCACGAAATTTAAACCTGGTTCTGTCCATTTTTCTGATTTAAATGTCCCAAATGTGCGCAATTTTGGCTATTTTTACACATATAATGCCTTAAATCTAAATGAAAACATTACATGATAAAAAACACGTAATACATTTTTTTCTTACATGTATGTGAGTAAACTACAGGAGAAGTTTCAAATCTTTAAATTTAAGATTTTTTCCCATCCACCTGCAGCGTCTGGCCTTAAGTAACAGAATGGAGCTCTTTTTCATTCAGAGCAGCTGCGACAACAGTGAGGGAGTGAACACTTCTGACAAATCCATCCATTATTATCAGAAGCAAAACAAACTACTTCATTAATCTCACCACTCCGCCCTTCCATTCTCGACTCTCACTTTTATCCGTGCCCAAATCTGTCACCCGTCACTCCACACTCGTCCCGTCCCACCTGTCGCACCTGTCAGCGCCCGAGCACCGACTTCAGCGGAGTTTACAGAGCACAGCCACGTCTTTATTTAGCCGGGACTCCGTGTTTGACGTCCCGCCCGTAAATCCATCACCTCTACCTCTCTCACACCCCGCCGAATCACCTGCGAGTCCATTCACACGCGCCAGGAATGTGACGGCGGGCTCAGAGTGCACAATGAACCTGTCAAACTTATGGACTGAGTGGCAGCGGTTGGCACGGGCGGTCGGACGAGCGGAGAGACGCCGAGCTAGCGTCGGTGTGTTTTATTTAGCGTGGACACGAGCCAGGCCGGATGATAAATGTATCAGACGCAACAGGCCCGACAGACAAAAAGATGTGCTCTGTCACTCGTCCCGCCGGGCTTCAGAGGTGCTGGACACGTTTCAAAGCAGCGCTGTCGTTGTTCTGTGAGGACACGTGGGTAGAGTCTGTGGAGATTTAGACGTGAGGTAAAATATTATTCAAGACCGAAAGAAGAATGGTTGAAAATTAACTGTTTTGGCAGGACTTATCGTCACTAAACTTTGATAGGTTTGCTAAATCTGTTTGATCTGTACTAAACTAGTATTTAGACATAAGAACCTGAGAACAATATAACCCAGAAATATCTGCTGTCATGGTGATGATCAGCTCTTATGGGTCCCTGAAGTGTCTTATTTTTACCATTCTGAGCATTTTAGTACTAAGAAAATTATTAGAATATAACAGTTTGCGTTGAAAAATATATTTTCTCATCATTTTTATACAACAAAAAATCACCAAGTTGTGGCTTTTAATTTTTTATATATCTTTTTACTTGTTCACTTGTTCCACGCTCTCTAAAGCAGTGGTTTAGTGGGGTTCAGGGACCCCTGGGGGTCCCCTTATTATAAAACATTCTCTATTTATGATCATTTAGAAGTGATAATTGATTATAGTCAGTCCTCACGTGTGACTGATGACCATCAACATTTCTGCTCTCAGTGTGGGATTTACAACAAAGAATCAATTCTCAGATTTTTATCTGAGGCAAATGACCCATGAGCTCTCACTGTTCAGATGAAGACTCTGGTGTTGTTAAAAATAAATAACAATATTGCATTTGTTTTATATTGACCATGTCGCTTTTTTACAGACGCTCAAAGCTGCAAAATATTACACCACATGCAGCCTACACCACAGGCAACTTCACTACTAAAATATTTTAGTATGTTGTGTCACAATTTCTTCTGGATAACGCTCGCATGTTTGACACAATGAAGAAGACAAACTCGACGAAACTCAATGCAATAGAGTCTTTATTGTCCAAAAAATAACTTCATCCTTGGTCAAATGTAAAATCTGGTTGGTTCACAGACCACGCTAAAAGCTCCTCTAACCAGTGTCCCAGATCATGGCTCCAAACCCACAGAGATCCTCCCACGAAGAAAAAACCTCCAGAAGCCCCAACAAAGAGAATGCAGCCCAATTTATAGCTCTGAATATTCAGGACCATTACCCCCCACAGCTCGGCTCTTCTCCTATAGTTTCCTAGGTTTAGGGCACTACTCCTCCCAAGCTCATTCTTATACTTTGAACCCACGTGTGAACTCACTGACCCCATGATCTCACTATCATGGCACAGGTCCCTCACAGCTGTATTTTCTTGCTGCAGAAGTTACAAGACTCGGCCCCTAGTGGCAGCCTCCAGTACTGTCCTAAATGAGCCTCCAGTGCACATGCTGCTCTGGTGACTTCCTCCATGCACTGAGTTTTCCATAATAGTTTTTAATAATAAGTAAAAGTAGAAGAAACTTTGTAAACAAAACAATAACTCTACAGGCCTTTGCTTTATCTAAAACTTAAGCTTAAACACTGCAAAATAAGCCTTTGGTGTTACATTCTTAAATATTGTTATTAGAATGTTTCATACATTTGTGAAGCTTAAATATTGTTCATCAAGTACAGTATTAGTTTTATTGTAGTCATTTCCCATTAGCCAGTTATTGATGTGTTATTAATTGTTTATTAATAGATTTTTTGACCTTGAACTCACAAACCTGAAGGCAGCTGGTTTCATGAATGAACACAACAGTAAACAGACCTGTATAAAAGCGTCGTTTTTTTGTCGTTTGTCCCTGTAAAGTGTCACATGGCGGCGTGTTTGGGTTCGTTCCTCCATCACGCCGAGCTGGATCGTGTCAAAACAGGCCTGTCAGTCTGCCCCCGGACGCCACAACAACAACAAACTCCATCTCCGCTCCGTCCCGGCTGTACCGCTCGGCCCCGTCACTCACTGCTTATCCACCGACCAATCAGAACACTCCGGTCCCGCCGACGCGCACGATAAACCAGAGCGGCAAAGTGTCTTCAGCCGTCTGTGCGCGCTGTGTTCATTTCAGTCCAACACATTTTATCAAGGGATTGTTCGTGACTCGAGGATAAAGCAGACATTGTTGAATTCTGCAACAGTGAAAGTTCTAGATGAGTTAAAATGTCTTGATTTCAGGATATTAATCTGAATTTTAGATGTTTTGACTTGTTAAGATCAGTGGAGACTATTTGAAGAGTTCATTTGTAAAAACAGATATCTCCGGTTTGAAAATTTGTCAGAAAGTTTGCTTATTTTTGATCCCATCTTCTACACATATTATTAATAACAGTAACATTGTTTCAATACAATATATTCTCTTACGATCAGTCAGAAATACCTTGAAACCAGTTAGATATTCTGCTTATCACACAGCAATTAAATCTAACCGACTCAAAACGACTCAAATCCAGATAAAAATGATACATTTAAGCAATTTTAAGCTTGGATTTACATTTTTTGCTATGGAGGTAGATAATTTGGATTGAAGAAAGAAATAATGTATTGAAACATGTCAATCAAATCAAATAAATAGTCTCTACTAATCTGAACAAGTCAAAACGTCTGAAATTCAGATTATTATCCTGAAATCAAGACATTTTAACTCATCTAGAAATTCATTTTTGCAGTGTAGGGCTGCAGGGAGGTGGACCAAGAGCGATTATCGTCTTTCGTTGTTAAAAACAAAGGTCTCCATCGAGGGAGGACACATGATAAGTATAATGTATTTTTCTCTGTATGATCTGCTCCAAATTCTTGCACGTTTTCACAAAATTCACTCTTTTATCTCATCAGCTTTTCAGGAAAACGCTGAGGCCATGAACTGATAGTGTGCTACAGATTTTGAACCATCACAAACAAACAAACCTGATCTCAGTAGCTGCATATCTTCAAACAGTATCTTCAGAGTAAAAGCGAGTGTGAGGACATCTCCAAGCTGTGCTCTTCTGCCACACAGCTGTTTATGTCCAAGTGCAAACCGTCTTACAACAAGATACATCCACGAGCGCTCAGATATCCATGGAGTCTTTATTGAGTCAATCAACCCTCCTCTTTTGTATTCATCTTATTCCTGAAGTTGCCGTACGCGCCGCCGTCTTGTTTCTGTTGTATTAGTTTACACGGAGCAGACGAGCTCAACAGAAAATAAGTTCTACATGGACTAAAAAGCCGTTTTCAGACTGACCAGGAAATCGTTGCGTTGTGACTTGTTGTTGCTCGTGTTCATTAAACATTTTACACAAATCAATCTACTTTATGTAACATTTTAGCGGTGAGACTTTTCCCTCGTTCGTCATTCGCTTTAACAGAGTTCTTGTCAAACGGAAGTGCGTTTACAACAAAAGTGCGTATCTGTGGCAAAAAACGGCAAAAGTGGGCGGGGCAGAATAAGGTGAATATTCTGTTAGTGTTGATCATTATTTTTGTAAAGTTTTTGATTAAAGACAGCTGAACTAATGCATATATACATCAGACTTGGGCATTGGCCACATTCAGCCCTTTAATTGACTCTGACTGGCCTGTTTAAACTAGATATATTTTATATTTTCTAAAGCTGAATTGCTTTTATTTTGAAGGTGTTACGTACAAATTTGACACAATACATAAATCAAGACGTGCACTGCAAAAAGAGAATTTCTAGATCAAATCAAATCAATTTATTTTTATAATGCCCAAAATCACAACAACAGTTGCCTCGATGGGCCACAGGTAAAAGCAGTTCAGATAACTGTCCCAGAATGCCCCTGTCCTTTGACCCTCCTTCGCGGCGAGGAAAAACTACAAAAAACCCCATGGGAAAAAGTAGAAACCTCGAGGAGAACCACAGTAAAGGAGAGATCCTACTCCCACGGACGGACAGGCTGCAGATGAACTAGGACTGACATCCACTTGGACTGTGGAGCCAGAACCACTCAAGAGGGAGGTGGCTTTAAAGAGTTCCTCCAGGCGGACGAGGAGCAGTCCACCAATGTAGAGAGATCCTCCAGCAGGAGATGAGGAACAGTTAATCTAAGTAGATGGAGTTCGTCCAGGCAGACGAGGTGTGGCTAATCCAGGGTTGAGGGAGTTCCTCCAGGCGGGTGGCGCATAGATCGTCCAGTGTGAGATCGATCCTCCAGACAGATGGGGGTGGGGGGGTCGTCACTGGAGCAGCCGCCGCAGTGCCTGAAACAGTCTCCACTCCCCGGGGGAAGTGGAGAGAAAGAGAAACATGTGAACAGCAATGAACAGACTACAGTTGAAGTAATATAAAATATTGTTGATAGGTAAAGTAGGAAGAACCAGAGGATAGTGTTCAAGCTGCCATACTTCCCCCAGCAGAATTGCTCCAAGGGCAGCGTAGCTAAAACTGTAGGTTTTTATTTCTGTTCCTAACTGGCCTGACCATAAGCTATTTCAAAGAGGAACGTTTTGAGCCTGGTCTTAAATGTAGAGACTGTGTCGGCCTCTTTTACATGAACAGGAGCTGGTTCCATAACACAGGAGCTTGGTAGCTAAATGCTCGACCTCCTACTGTGCTTTTAGAGACTCTGGGGACTAACAATAGTCCAGCATTTTGAGAACGAAGAGCTCTGTTTGGATGGTACGCTACTATTGCATCTTTGAGGTAGGATGGGGCCATATTGTTTATAGCTTTATAAGTCAGGAGGAGGATTTTAAATTTGATTCTAAACTCAACAGGAAGCCAGTGAAGAGACTCTAACACTGGTGAAATATGATCTCTTTTTCTAGTACCTGTTAATAATCTTGCTGCTGCATTTTTGAACCAGTTGAAAGCTTCTTATAGAGCTTTAGGACACGCTATAAGCAGAGCGTTACAATAGTCTAATCTGGATGTGACAAATGCATGGATGAGTTTTTCGGCATCATCTCTGGGCAGGATTTTTCTAATTTTGGTTATGTTACGCAAATGAAAGTAGGCTGTTTTACAGGCTTGATTTATATGTGCTTTGAGCAGAGATCTTGGTCAAATAGGACCCCAAGGTTTCTTACAGTAGAGCTGGGGGCTACAGTGATATTGTCCAGAGAAACTATCTGGTCAGATAAGGAGTCTCGCAGGTGCTTAGGGCCCAGCAGAATGACCTCGGTTTTTTCAGGGTTAAGGAGCAGATAATTAAGAGTCATCCAAGTTTTTATGTCTTTCTACGCAGGCACTAAGTCTGTCTACTTGATGCGTCTGATCAGGTTTCATTGATAAATAAAGCTGAGTGTCATCTGCATAGCAGTGGAAGTTAATGCCATGCTTTCTGATGATCATACCTAAGGGCAGCATATAAAGTGTGAACAGAACTGGACCGAGTACTGAACCCTCGCGGCACACTGTAGGTTACTTTAGAACATGGGGAAGATCTCTGGTTTACATTAACAAACTGGTACCTATCAGATAGATAGGATTTAAACCAGCTAAGGGCGGTTCCACTGACACCTATATCACATTCTAACCTCTGCAGTAGAATGTTGTGGTCGATGGTGTCAAACGCTGCGCTGAGGTCCAACAGAACCAGGATTGAGACCTGTCCATCATCAGCAGCTAATAACAGATCATTTGTGACTTTAACTAGTGCAGTTTCAGTGCTGTGGTACGCACGGAACCCTGACTGAAAAACTTCAAATAAATTATTGTCCTGCAGGTGGCGACAAAGCTGTTTAATCACAATTATTTCTAGGATTTTATAGACATAGGGCAGTTTAGAAATAGTTCGATAGTTTGCCAGTATGTCGGGTCTAGATTAGGCTTTTTCAAAAGTGGTTTAATCACTGCATATTTGAAGGACTGAGGGACATAACCGCTTTCTAGTGAAGTATTTATTATATTAAGAATGGGATTTATAATTAGGGGAGAATTTCTTTGAGGAGTCTACTTGGGATTGGGTCTAAAATACAAGTTGATGTTTTGGAGGACATAATGACTGAAGTTATCTCTGCCTGATCAACAGCAGTGAACCTATCTAGTATTACTGAAGGATTTGTATGGGACACTAGCTTTGCAGTCTGGGCTTGCTCAGTACTGATAGTGGGAGTAATTGCATTTAGTTTATCTCTAATAGTTGTGATTTTGCTGCTAAAGAATAAAAGAAAGTCATTGCAGCTTAGAGTAACTGGTATTGAGGGTTCTACTGCGCTGTGACAGTTTGTCAGCCTGGCTACAGTGCTGAAGAGAAATCTAGAGTTATTTTTATTTACTTCTATTAAATTTGAATAATATCTGGTTTGAGCCTTACGCAGAAGCCTGCTTATAAGACAGAAGGCAAGTTTTCCATTCTTTCAGGGATTCTTCTGTGTGGGAGCGGCTTAAGGATCTCTCTAGTTTTCGTACCCTGTGGTTGTGAGAACGGGGTTGTTCATTGTACCAGGGGAGGCTCGTTTTGGCCTGATTACTTTCTGTTTAAGTGGAGCTGCAACATCAAGAGCAGATTTTAGAGAGGTGACCATTGAGTCAACAGAGTTATAAATAGCACTGGGACTGGCGCTGTTAACGACAGGATCACATGGCGTAATATTAAATATTGGTTCCGATTATTTCTCTGAACTTTAAAATAGATTTTTCAGATATTGTCCTTTTCATTATAGTTTTAGTCTGAGGAGCTGGATAGTCCTTAAGAATAAACTGAAAGGTAATTAGGAAGTGATCTGACATTATTGGGTTTTGGGGGAAGACATTTGAAGTCACCAATCTCTATTCCATAAGTTAGAACCAGGTCCAGAGTGTGCTGGTGACTGTGGGTTGGTTTATTTACATTTTGAGTGAAACCAATGCTATCTAATAAAGCGCTAAAGGCATTACTGAGGCAATTATTTTCATTCACATGAATGTTGAAATCCCCAACCACCACAATATTTTCCCAGTCTAATACTAAATTTGATAGGAAGTCAAAGAATTCTGTTAAGAACAGCGAGTAAGGACCGGGAGGTCGATAGATTATTATGAGCAAAACAGCTTTTTGGTTTTTCCAGTTTGGGCAGGTGATTGATAGGATAAGGCTTTCAAATGAGGAAGACTCATTATTAATTTTATTAATTTTAGGACTCAGGAGTAAACTAGAATGTGAAATTACTGCCACCCCACCTCCCCGGCCTGAGCTCCTGGCAGCTTGAAAGTTAACATGACTCTGTGGGGTGGCCTCATTTAATCTGACATAATCATCTTGTTGAAGCCAAGTTTCAGTTAAAGCTAAAAGATCAATATTATAATCGTTAATTAATTCATTAACTAAAAGTGATTTGGAGGAAATTGACCTAATGTTTAGCAATCCACATTTTACATGCTTATTTATTAGTTTATTTGTATCATGTGTAGGGATTATTTGTATTAAGTTATTTGGTCTGACACCTAAATTATCTGTATTTGGATCTGACTTATTGGCGTTATTTACACGAGGGACACGCACAGTCTCTATTTGCTTTGACTCTGAACACTTGACCTGTGACAGCGCGGGCGAGAGCTTAGCGACAGAGAAGAGTCGCTAAGAGAGAGATCAGTTAAAATGTCTTGATTTTAGGATATTAAGTGAAATAATCTGGTTCCATCAAATAAATAGTCTCCACTGATCTGAACGAGTCAAAACGTCTGAAATTCAGATTAATATTCTGAAATCAAGACATTTTAGCTCATCTAGAAATTCATTTTTGCTGTGTGTGATTGAACTGTTGTCAAAAGCAGCTCACGAAACGACTTTAGCCCTCAAAATGATGCAGTACTGGCAGAGCACTTTAAGTCAGCATCTCTTTATTTTATTTTATTGACCTTTATTTCACTAGGAAAGTCTCACTGAGATTCAGAATCTCTTCTTGGCCTCAGAGGGGAGGAGCCTATTGTACATGTTTTTAGTGGCACCCCGAGGAAACTTATGCAAAACCTTCTCTCGAGGAGGAGAACTGTCCAAACATGAGGAGACGTGCTCTATCTACATGTGTTCAAACATCTCAGTGAAGAAGTTTATTAAATCCAGGTACAGATCCTCTCCATGGATGTATTAAATGAACTGGATAAGACACGCCCCCTCTGTCTGTGGTCCCAGATTGATTAGTGGCCGTGCGAGGTACTGCAGCCTCTTGGAACCAGCCTTTTTCTAAAATTGCACATTAGAATCACAGACAGGACTGAATTATTATCTGTATTTAAATAAAATAGAAGGAAATGTTCTTTTCTACCGTTTCTAAAATCACAGAAATTACCGTTTTTATATGAAGTTACGTCACCGCAAACATGTGCGAGTCACGTGAACGAGCGTCGGACGATACAAACAGAAGCTCGTGGAAAATGCTCGACTAGAGACACCTGTAAGTTGTATTTTATTTCATTTCAGACGCTTTCACGTGTGTCTAACATGAAGAACACAATTACAATCACACAAGCAAAGATGTCAGCCTCCGTATCAGGAAGTAAAGCAAAGATGTCAGCCTCCGTATCAGGAAGTAAATGCGGAAGTAAGAGATTTTTTTGGGGGTCATGCGCCAATGAGCACTCTCCATAGGGATGAATAGGGCGCCATTTTGGATTCATCTTCCAGGTTTTATTATAGTTCTATGATCCTCTCTCACTGATGATCATCTGTCAGCTCCACCTCAGACATTCAACCTGACTTTGATGCACTGGTTAAGACCCAACAGACTAGATTTTTCTCACTGAACAAGAAAAAAGAACAGGAAACACCAAGTGAACTGATTAGACTACAAATGCTGCATGTGGATGCATCAACCAACAGTAACTGGAACACTTTCTTTGGTGGACTTTTTCTCAAAATCACAACTCAGTGATTCAGTTCATTACTATTCACCTTATTCTGCCCCGCCCACTTTTGCCTCTTTTTGCCACAGATACACACTTTTGTTGTAAACGCACTTCCATTTGACGAGAACTCCGTTAAAGCCAATGATGAACGAGGGAAAAGTCTCGCCGCTAAAATGTTACATAAAGTAGATTGATTTGTGTAAAATGTTTAATGAACACGAGCAACAACAAGTCAACAACGCACAGATTTCCTGGTCAGTCTGAAAACTGCTTTTTAGTCCGTGTAGAACTTATTTTCTGTTGAGCTCGTCTGCTCCGTGTAAACTAATACAACGGAAACAAGAGTGTGGCTCGTGAGGCAACTTCCAGAATAAGGTGAATAATATGTTGTATTTTGCTTAATATCTAAATACCTTTAGAACAGGCATGTCCAAACTAAGGCCCGGGGGCCAAATGCGGCCCTCAGACCAATTTTTCTTGGCCCTTAGTCTTCCTGGTGAACTGGCCCACTCTGTCCTGATAAGTACTATTTACAGCACATTTCAGATTTTCTACAATTCTAACCTGAATAACTAACATTTTGATGCAGCACAGACCTGATATTAAGACATTGAGACTGAATGTAGATGTGGCGGCGCTTAAAACATCAGATAAATGCAGCTTTTTTAACGTTTCACGATTGATTTGTGGCCCTCCGCTTGGTCTATATTTCAATATGCGGCCCTCGATGGAAAAAAGTTTGGACACCCCTGATTTAGAAGCTAAGAACCTCTTTCCAACAGTAAATGACATTGTTCAACAGTTTCGCTGCGGGTCAGATGGTCAAATTGTTGTTTAACCCCTTCAGTAACCGCTCGTCTTGCCACACCGATATAAACAATATGCATGAGAAAATCGCATAAAACTCTTAACTTCTTTAGCCACCAGTCCGTGTTTATATTCCAGACCTTAGTATATCCTCAGTCACAGTTGCAAACAGCGCTAAAGTTGAACATCTGGGCGGGTTTCTTCCGGCACCAGAACATTTCCAGATGTGCTATTGGCTGGCACATGGTCACAGCTGGCCACTGTTTTCACCTCAAACAAAAGATATGATTAACAAAAAATGTGGAAGAAATAGTGTACGAGTGGTAGATTCGCTCGTAAATGTACATGATGTCGGCTGAAAATAAGACCTTCCCTTGTAGATCTTTCAAGTGCACGTATGACTCTTGGCCCATCGTTGATAACTGTTTTTATTCTCGATTAAACAGCTCCGTCCTCAGTGAAAATGTTAAATAATAATGTACAGAAATTGCATTGGAAGAACCAGATGTGCTGTTTAGACGAGCCCATTTACAGAAAGAATGCATGCTTTTCAAGGTATTTCTGAGCAATAAAAATGATTACATGCAGAATATATGTTTAATGCTATACTGTGGAACATTCCAGAGTTACATAGTGCGCCTAAGTTGAGACACTGCAGGTGAAGAGGAAAAAATCTTGAAGTTTTTCATCATGTCATGTTTTCATGTAGAAATAAGGCATTTAAGTGTAAAATCACAAAATTACACATATTTGGGACATATAAAACTGAAAAATGGACAGAACCAGGTTTAAATTTCTTAATTCATTTTGTACACAGATTAGTTACAAAAAAACTTTAAAGGGGAGTTTTGGATTTCTTTTTTAGTTTTTGAGTAAACTAGATTTGACTCAAAATTGTCCTAAAAATTCAAATTTCGCCTCATTTTTTGGACCTAAAACTTCAATAAATCAGATTTAGAAATAGGTATTAAAAAATCCCTTCGAACGTTTTGACAAAATCTTGTTAAGTCCAAGATTGTAAATTTTGGTGTGTGTAGGAGCTACTTTAAGTAATGATCTTTATGTCCCGAGGGGAGAAAAATGCATTTTAAGAAAACGGCCTTTGAAATAACGATGTCCCAGAGAAATCTATGGATGAAGTGGATTCAATGGAAGAATAAAACATCTTTAGGAGCGGATTGAACAAGTTTGTTTCCACATAAAAGTCAATATGTTGAGCTTGAGCAAACTAACCAAAAAACAAAAAAATTAAATTGCCTGTAGTGTCTCGCCTTAAATGCAAAATATATATGTTTAATGCCATACTGTGGAACATTCCAGAGTTACATAGTGCACTTTAAAGTTAGTAAAGATGCAGATTTTCAACACACGTCCTTATGCTAATTAAAATAAAGCCAAAATGATGAAAAAGCAGAATTAGATACAACAATAATTTGCAGCGTAGTCTTTGCAAGTTTTATGTGAGAAATCATTTTTACGGAAAACTTTAGTCAATCCCGAATTCTTCCACTTTATCCATGAGAAGAATTTAGACGTTTTGGACGTGAGCGGCGACAGAGACAGACGTCAGATAAACGTGATGGACAGCATGCTAAGTGGGTATTTCACTCTAGTGCGGCTCGGTGGCGGGGAGGATTACTGCAGCCGGAGGCCTGACTGGCACGTGTCAAAACTGCGTGTGAACACGGACTCGTCACGCGTCAGATCCGCACGTCGGGCCGAGGGCGAGGACGCTGTCATTCTGACGAGGGATGAGCGCAGAAAATGGAGGCCGGAGCAGCAGCTGTGTTTGAGGAGAGACGGAGGGCAAAGATGGGCCAGAGGATTAAGGCAAACTCATCGGACGGGGTTTGCTTTGGTTATCACGATCGAAACAGACAAATCAGGTCATACATTGGACCAATAAGATAATTCAGTGTTACTTATATGATAGAGTTTAAGATGACATGTACTGTACAAATGCAGCTCAACTATATATGTTTTTATTTATAGTTATTTATCAGTGGTGGAAAGTAATATATGGTACAAAAGTGTGATGTCATCTTTGAAAATACAGGAACTATTTACAGCAACTACGACATTTTTGGACAGTTTAAACAATCATTTAAAGTCTATATGACAGTTTAGACGACACATTTCACTAAAACGTAGTAAACATGATTAGATTTAAGATTTTACTAAGCATTTTGGTCCCCAGTTTGACAGTTTTGGGGAAGTTTATAATGTCACTTCCTGGTTTGGGCATGGGCTGCAAATATGACATAGATAGAGATAATTCCACAACTGTTACCGAGCAACCATTTTGAAAACAAGGGCCAAAATATATAAAAATCACACAACAGTTAGGAATTGACAATAAATAATACTTTTATTTTATTGAATGATGGTTTAAAATGTCAGAAAACTGTGTCAGTTACGATTCAATTGTCCTTGTATGTTTGATGGCACGTCACTTTTTGATGACATCACAGAGGGATTCCATTTTAGAACTCATCTCTACTTCCTGTTCCATGTTTAGTCCTGACTCTGGCACCAGCAGGAGGCCGGTCCATGTTTAGTCCTGACTCTGGCACCAGCAGGAGGCCGGTCCATGTTTAGTCCTGACTCTGGCACCAGAAGGAGGCCGGTCCATGTTTAGTCCTGACTCTGGCACCAGCAGGAGGCCGGTCCATGTTTAGTCCTGACTCTGGCACCAGCAGGAGGCCGGTCCATGTTTAGTCCTGACTCTAGGCACCAGCAGGAGGCCGGTCCATGTTTAGTCCTGACTCTGGCACCAGCAGGAGGCCGGTCCATGTTTAGTCCCGACTCTGGCAGCAGCAGGAGGCCAGTCCATGTTTAGTCCTGACTCTGGCACCAGCAGGAGGCCGGTCCATGTTTAGTCCTGACTCTGGCACCAGCAGGAGGCCGGTCCACGTTTAGTCCTGACTCTGGCACCAGCAGGAGGAGGTCCATGTTTAGTCCTGACTCTGGCACCAGCAGGAGGCCGGTCCATGTTTAGTCCTGACTCTAGGCACCAGCAGGAGGCCGGTCCATGTTTGGTCCTGACTCTGGCACCAGCAGGAGGCCGGTCCACGTTTAGTCCTGACTCTGGCACCAGCAGGAGGCCGGTCCATGTTAAGTCCTGACTCTGGCACCAGCTGGAGGCAAGTCGATGTTTAGTCCTGACTCTAGGCACCAGCAGGAGGCGGTCCATGTTTAGTCCTGACTCTGGCACCAGCAGAGGCGGTCCACGTTTAGTCCTGACTCTGGCACCAGCAGGAGGCCTGTCAATGTTTAGTCCTGACTCTGGCACCAGCAGGAGGCTGGTCCATGTTCAGTCCTGACTCTGGGTCCATGTTTAGTCCTGACTCTGGCACCAGCAAGAGGCGGTCCATGTTCAGTCTGACTCTGGCACCAGCAGGAGGCGGTCCACGTTTGTCCTGACTCTGGCACCAGCAGGAGGCCGGTCCACGTTTAGTCCTGACTCTGGCACCAGCAGGAGGCCGGTCCACGTTTAGTCCTGACTCTGGCACCAGCAGGAGGCGGTCCACGTTTAGTCTGACTCTGGCACCAGCAGGAGGCCGGTCCACGTTTAGTACTGATTCTGGCACCAGCAGGAGGCCGGTCCATGTTTTGTCCTGTCTCTGGCACCAGCAGGAGGCCGGTCCACGTTTAGTCCCGATTCTGGCACCAGCAGGAGGCCCGTCCATGTTTAGTCCTGACTCTGGCACCAGCAGGAGGCCGGTCCATGTTTAGTCCTGACTCTGGCACCAGCAGGAGGCCGGTCCATGTTTAGTCCTGACTCTGGCACCAGCAGGAGGCCGGTCCACGTTTAGTCCTGGATTCTGGCACCAGCAGGTGAGGCCGGTCCCATGTTTTAGTCCTGACTCTGGCACCAGCAGGAGGCCGGTCCACGTTTAGATCCCCAGATTCTCTGGCACCAGCAGGAGGCCCGTCCATGTTTAGTCCTGACTCTGGCACCAGCAGGAGGTCATATCCATTCCATGTTTAGTCTGACTCTGGCACCAGCAGCAGAGGGGCCGTGGTCCATGTTTAGTCCTGACTCTGGCACCAGCAGGGAGGCCGGTCCATGTTTAGTCCTGACTCTGGCACCAGCAGGAGGCCGGTCCGTGTTTGGCTGCTTTAAAGTCTGCTCCTCTGCTGAGCCACAGGGAAGCCGGCGCAGAGACCTGAGCACAGAACTGTGTCGATGGAGTGTTCTGGTGATAAAAGGCTGAGGTATGCCGTGTTTGTGATTGAGGTGAAGTGGAGGGTTAGATTCCCTGTGACCCAGACACAACAGACACAGCCCTCCTCCTGTGGCTCAGATCTGATCAGACTCTGCCGGTTACAGGAGCATTCTGGGTGGTATCATCCTGTACGGGCCGGGGCTACGTGTGACTCTACACAACAGGAGAGAGTCACAGGCAGGGCACAAGTGTAGATCAGTCGATGGTTAGATCCACTGACATGGCATCATCCTAGAAATGGATAAGACACGCCCCCTCTGTCTGTGTCCCAGATTGATTAGTGGCCGTGCGAGGTACTGCAGCCTCTTGGAACCAGCCTTTTTCTAAAATTGCTCATAATTGCAGACAGTACTGAATTATTATCGGTATATTTAAATAAAATAGAAGGAAATGTTCTTTTCTACCGTTTCTAAAATCACAAAAATTACCGTTTCCTTATATGAAGTGGGGATTTAATAGTCGTCACGTGGTGCCCTAAAGCAAAAGATGTCAGCTCTCCGTATCAGGAAGCGTAAAGCAAAAGATACTGGCAGCCTCCATCATCCAGGAAGTAAATGCGGAAGTAAGAAACTTTTTGGGGTCATGCTTGGCCAGTATGAGCACTCTCCATAGGATAAAAACCAGTGCTGCCATTTGTGGATTCATCTCTCCAGGTTTTATTATAGTTCTATGCATGGCATACCCAGTTTCAGCGATCCTTGGGCAAGAACACTTTAACTTACATCTTTTCCATTGTGCCTT
>CM033629.1:10381207-10479908 GCA_019453435.1 Rhinogobius similis
CTAACCTGAATAACTAACATTTTGATGCAGCACAGACCTGATATTAAGACATTGAGACTGAATGTAGATGTGGCGGCGCTTAAAACATCAGATAAATGCAGCTTTTTTAACGTTTCACGATTGATTTGTGGCCCTCCGCTTGGTCTATATTTCAATATGCGGCCCTCGATGGAAAAAAGTTTGGACACCCCTGATTTAGAAGCTAAGAACCTCTTTCCAACAGTAAATGACATTGTTCAACAGTTTCGCTGCGGGTCAGATGGTCAAATTGTTGTTTAACCCCTTCAGTAACCGCTCGTCTTGCCACACCGATATAAACAATATGCATGAGAAAATCGCATAAAACTCTTAACTTCTTTAGCCACCAGTCCGTGTTTATATTCCAGACCTTAGTATATCCTCAGTCACAGTTGCAAACAGCGCTAAAGTTGAACATCTGGGCGGGTTTCTTCCGGCACCAGAACATTTCCAGATGTGCTATTGGCTGGCACATGGTCACAGCTGGCCACTGTTTTCACCTCAAACAAAAGATATGATTAACAAAAAATGTGGAAGAAATAGTGTACGAGTGGTAGATTCGCTCGTAAATGTACATGATGTCGGCTGAAAATAAGACCTTCCCTTGTAGATCTT
Organism: Rhinogobius similis; assembly: GCA_019453435.1. NCBI lineage: Eukaryota > Metazoa > Chordata > Actinopteri > Gobiiformes > Gobiidae > Rhinogobius > Rhinogobius similis. Next base: position 10,381,841 of record CM033629.1, read on the forward strand.
TCAAGTGCACGTATGACTCTTGGCCCATCGTTGATAACTGTTTTTATTCTCGATTAAACAGCTCCGTCCTCAGTGAAAATGTTAAATAATAATGTACAGAAATTGCATTGGAAGAACCAGATGTGCTGTTTAGACGAGCCCATTTACAGAAAGAATGCATGCTTTTCAAGGTATTTCTGAGCAATAAAAATGATTACATGCAGAATATATGTTTAATGCTATACTGTGGAACATTCCAGAGTTACATAGTGCGCCTAAGTTGAGACACTGCAGGTGAAGAGGAAAAAATCTTGAAGTTTTTCATCATGTCATGTTTTCATGTAGAAATAAGGCATTTTAAGTGTAAAATCGGCCAAAATTACACATATTTGGGACATATAAAACTGAAAAATGGACAGAACCAGGTTTAAATTTCTTAATTCATTTTGTACACAGATTAGTTACAAAAAAACTTTAAAGGGGAGTTTTGGATTTCTTTTTTAGTTTTTGAGTAAACTAGATTTGACTCAAAATTGTCCTAAAAATTCAAATTTCGCCTCATTTTTTGGACCTAAAACTTCAATAAATCAGATTTAGAAATAGGTATTAAAAAATCCCTTCGAACGTTTTGACAAAATCTTGTTAAGTCCAAGATTGTAAATTTTGGTGTGTGTAGGAGCTACTTTAAGTAATGATCTTTATGTCCCGAGGGGAGAAAAATGCATTTTAAGAAAACGGCCTTTGAAATAACGATGTCCCAGAGAAATCTATGGATGAAGTGGATTCAATGGAAGAATAAAACATCTTTAGGAGCGGATTGAACAAGTTTGTTTCCACATAAAAGTCAATATGTTGAGCGAGCAAACTAACCAAAAAACAAAAAAATTAAATTGCCTGTAGTGTCTCGCCTTAAATGCAAAATATATATGTTTAATGCCATACTGTGGAACATTCCAGAGTTACATAGTGCACTTTAAAGTTAGTAAAGATGCAGATTTTCAACACACGTCCTTATGCTAATTAAAATAAAGCCAAAATGATGAAAAAGCAGAATTAGATACAACAATAATTTGCAGCGTAGTCTTTGCAAGTTTTATGTGAGAAATCATTTTTACGGAAAACTTTAGTCAATCCCGAATTCTTCCACTTTATCCATGAGAAGAATTTAGACGTTTTGGACGTGAGCGGCGACAGAGACAGACGTCAGATAAACGTGATGGACAGCATGCTAAGTGGGTATTTCACTCTAGTGCGGCTCGGTGGCGGGGAGGATTACTGCAGCCGGAGGCCTGACTGGCACGTGTCAAAACTGCGTGTGAACACGGACTCGTCACGCGTCAGATCCGCACGTCGGGCCGAGGGCGAGGACGCTGTCATTCTGACGAGGGATGAGCGCAGAAAATGGAGGCCGGAGCAGCAGCTGTGTTTGAGGAGAGACGGAGGGCAAAGATGGGCCAGAGGATTAAGGCAAACTCATCGGACGGGGTTTGCTTTGGTTATCACGATCGAAACAGACAAATCAGGTCATACATTGGACCAATAAGATAATTCAGTGTTACTTATATGATAGAGTTTAAGATGACATGTACTGTACAAATGCAGCTCAACTATATATGTTTTTATTTATAGTTATTTATCAGTGGTGGAAAGTAATATATGGTACAAAAGTGTGATGTCATCTTTGAAAATACAGGAACTATTTACAGCAACTACGACATTTTTGGACAGTTTAAACAATCATTTAAAGTCTATATGACAGTTTAGACGACACATTTCACTAAAACGTAGTAAACATGATTAGATTTAAGATTTTACTAAGCATTTTGGTCCCCAGTTTGACAGTTTTGGGGAAGTTTATAATGTCACTTCCTGGTTTGGGCATGGGCTGCAAATATGACATAGATAGAGATAATTCCACAACTGTTACCGAGCAACCATTTTGAAAACAAGGGCCAAAATATATAAAAATCACACAACAGTTAGGAATTGACAATAAATAATACTTTTATTTTATTGAATGATGGTTTAAAATGTCAGAAAAATGTGTCAGTTACGATTCAATTGTCCTTGTATGTTTGATGGCACGTCACTTTTTGATGACATCACAGAGGGATTCCATTTTAGAACTCATCTCTACTTCCTGTTCCATGTTTAGTCCTGACTCTGGCACCAGCAGGAGGCCGGTCCATGTTTAGTCCTGACTCTGCACTCTGTAGCAGTGAGGCCAAGGTCCATGTTTAGTCCTGACTCTGGCACCAGCAGGAGGCCAGTCCATGTTTAGTCCTGACTCTAGGCACCAGCAGGAGGCCGGGTCCATGTTTAGTCCTGACTCTGGCACCAGCAGGAGGCCGGTCCACGTTTAGTCCTGACTCTGGCACCAGCAGGAGGCCGGTCCATGTTTAGTCCTGACTCTGGCACCAGCAGGAGGCTGGTCCATGTTCAGTCCTGACTCTGGGTCCATGTTTAGTCCTCACTCTGGCACCAGCAAGAGGCCGGTCCATGTTCAGTCCTGACTCTGGCACCAGCAGGAGGCCGGTCCACGTTTGTCCTGACTCTGGCACCAGCAGGAGGCCGGTCCACGTTTAGTCCTGACTCTGGCACCAGCAGGAGGCCGGTCCACGTTTAGTCCTGACTCTGGCACCAGCAGGAGGCCGGTCCACGTTTAGTCCTGACTCTGGCACCAGCAGGAGGCCGGTCCACGTTTAGTCCTGATTCTGGCACCAGCAGGAGGCCGGTCCATGTTTAGTCCTGACTCTGGCACCAGCAGGAGGCCGGTCCACGTTTAGTCCCGATTCTGGCACCAGCAGGAGGCCCGTCCATGTTTAGTCCTGACTCTGGCACCAGCAGGAGGCCGGTCCATGTTTAGTCCTGACTCTGGCACCAGCAGGAGGTCGGGTCCATGTTTAGTCCTGGACTTCTGGCACCAGCAGGAGGCCGGTCCACGTTTAGTCCTGATTCTGGCACCAGCAGGAGGCCGGTCCATGTTTAGTCCTGACTCTGGCACCAGCAGGAGGCCGTTCCACATTTAGTCCCGATTCTGGCACCAGCAGGAGGCCCGTCCATGTTTAGTCCTGACTCTGGCACCAGCAGGAGGCCGGTCCATGTTTAGTCCTGACTCTGGCACCAGCAGGAGGCCGGTCCATGTTTAGTCCTGACTCTGGCACCAGCAGGAGGCCGGTCCGTGTTTACAGCTGCTTTAAAGTCTGTTCTCTGAGCCACAGGAAGCCGGCGCAGAGACCTGAGCACAGACTAATGCGATGGTGTTCCTGATAAGGCTGAGGTATGCCGTGTTTGTGATTGAGGTGAAGTGGAGGGTTAGATTCCCTGTGACCCAGACACAACAGACACAGCCCTCCTCCTGTGGCTCAGATCTGATCAGACTCTGCCGGTTACAGGAGCATTCTGGGTGGTATCATCCTGTACGGGCCGGGGCTACGTGTGACTCTGCACAACAGGAGAGAGTCACAGGCAGGGCACAAGTGTAGATCAGTCGATGGTTAGATCCACTGACATGGCATACCGTTTCAGCGTCCTTGGGCAAGACACTTTAACCCATCTTTTCCATTGTGAATGTTTTTCTCAATTGCCTTTTTAGTCAGTGATTATGTGACACTGACAAACACTAAAAAACAAATATTTTAGTGGCTGCACCCAATTATTGTCCGTATAATTTAGCCATATTTGTAGATTTATTGTAAAATCCACTCTTGAGACCGCTGTGTGCTTCCGATTGTAAGAAGTGTTTTATTGTCCGAGAACATACAAGTGCGCTGTTAGCATTCTGGTTGTTGTTAGCTTTACAGTGATGGCATAACTCTGCTCTGGCCTCTGAAAGTAGTTAAAGCGCAGTGAATGATTAGAAATGTGAAAAAAAGTGAGGAATAAGTTTGGACCACTGCAAAAAATTCAAGCAAAATGGCTCCTGATGATGAAAAATCTTGTTGAAAAATTGTTTATCACGATCACAATTTTACTGAGTTCTGCAGGGGACGCAGAATTTGACATGACTTGTTCTCAAAATCTGTGTAAATTTAACTTTTTACTCTTACAGTACATTGTTTAGTTTTATACTTTTACTTACTTAAATAGATTTTTATTTGTGATTAGTCATTTATTGTTCAGTATTTCTTTCAATAACAAAAACAGACATCAAAACAAAACATATAAACAGAGGAAAAAACAACACATTTTTCTGATATTTTTACTTTTACTTAAGTACTATTTTTGCTCCTGTGTAATTTACTTACTTAAATGGATTTTATTTGTGATTTATTATTCAGTATTTCTCTTTTTAATATTCGACATTTAATATGTCAAAACAAACCATATAAACAGAGTAAAAAACAACATTTTTTTCTAATATTTTTACTTGTACTTATTTTTTACTTTTTTTTTTTGCTCCTGTGTAATTTACTTAATTAACAAAAAGGACAACTTCTTCCACCACTGCTTATCTGAGAGGTGACCCTGCTGTCATGTATTCTTTATAAATAAATAAATAAACACAAAGAAATTCTATCACCAAAGCTGAGACACAGTGCACCTTTAAAATGATTATAGCTGCGTTGAGAAAGCACTCAACTTAAACTTAAAAAACACAGAATGATCAAAAGATGATTAAGTTTCAGAATAATTCAGGACCTTTAATGCATGTAGTAGAAACACTGGAGAGTTATACTGAGACATTTCCATCTTTAACCCCATTTTAACCTTTTAAAAACATTAATTGGTAAAAAAAGATGATTGATGCGTCTCAAACTGAGCCTGTGTTTGTGTTCCCGCTCTCCTCCGGTGTCCTTCACTGCCTCCTCCTCGCGCTCCTCACTGCGGTGTTTTGATTTTTAACGGATGAGTTATTGACTTAAGCAGGGCCAATTAATCAGGCTGTAATGGGGCAGCGGGGAGGCCCGGGGAAGCAATGCATCATGGTCCAGAGATGAGCTGTGTCAGGCGCTCATACAGGGCTCCTCCATCACTCCCACATTAACGCCAAACCCAGCGCCGAGCCAGAAGAAAAGAGGATTCACTCAGCTGTCCGGGGTGAAAGGTAAAGGTGAACTGAGGATTTAATTGTTTTCTTTTAATTGTTACTGTGGGTACATTCTGGAGTGTGGGAGGTTTGCAGAACGGCTAACACGGGACACACAAACAGAGATGATCATTCACTTTCACAATGTTGCGCAGTAGCAGGGCCGTTTGTGGCTTTTGGGCGGCCCGTGCAAAATTCTTCCCGGGGGCCGTTCATTTGCTAAAACTTAAAAGCCGCATAAACTCTGTGAATCAGAAATGTCCAAACTATGACTCGGGGTCCAAATGCAGCTCTCAGACCAATTTTTCTTGGTCCTTTCAGATGAAATGGTCCAGATTATATTATAAGTGTTTTACATCTCTACTGGGGCTGCAACATGTAATAGATAAATAGACTTTTTTTTAGACTTGACTTATAGTGAAAAATATTGAATCCTATTTAGATAATTATTGCCATTTTCTGGACTTTTTACTCTAAGACAGTGTTTCCCAACCAGGGGTATGGGGACCCCTAGGGGTACGTTAGCATTTTCCAGAGGGTACCCGGAATGGCTTCAGGTTTTAAAAGAAAATGGTTAAAAAAAAGGAAAAAGGAAAAAGGTACTGCCTGAATAAAAAGTGTCATTAGTTTAGCATCTTTTGGAGGATCTTGGACCATAAATATGATTAGAATGTAAAATATAATTATTTATTTGCCCGAAACTCAAATTAAGGGGTACTCTGTGTGAGAGACAAAGCTTAGGGGGCACTCGAGAGAAAAAAGGTTGGGAACCACTGGACTAAAACACACAAAAAGACACTTTTAACAATAGAAAGTACTATAGAAATAATCATTTTACTAGTCGACTAATAAAAAAATGATCATTTCACTTCTTGACCAGTAAAATAATAATGAATTGCAGCCCTATCCTCCACCATGTCAAGCTCAATAACAAACCTTTTGGTGTAAAACAGACTCAAAATTGAGGCAAGGCAGTGGCTCAGGTGGCAGAGATTGTCTTCCGATCTGAAGGTTGGCGGTGCAACTGCTCCCTCAGGTGAACATAACTGTTGTGTCCTTGGGCAAAACACACACCAGTGTCTGCGTACTCTGGTGTGTGAATGTGTGAGTGAATGGGTGAATGGTTCCTTGATTTAAAGCGCTTTAAGTGCCTCGAAGGTGGAAAAGCGCTAAAAATGTGACCGTTTACCTCTGGTCTAAGTTATACAATTCAATCGGAGAATCGGAAGCTGACGTCACATCCGGTGAGTCTATTCTGCGTTTGCGAGTGATCGTTCTCCACACTTTATTGTTAATCCACGAATTATACAAAAACTATCTTACCCTCCTACACATAATTGAAAGTTTAATTGCTCCTAAACAACCCGGAGCCTCATTTAGCTCACTTTGTTCAGTATTTCGTGGATTAAATCCCCTGCCCGCTAGCATCAACCGGAGCTAGCCTAGCCGACTAGCGCCATGGCTGGCCCGTCCTCCGCCTCTTTCGCCCTTACCTGTTCAAGTTGTCATATGTTGAGTCAGAACCCTGCTTCCTTCACTGACGACAGGGAGAGTTGCGTGAAGTGTAGCGTAGTGGTAGCTTTGGAAGCCAGGGTTACAGAGTTAGAAGCGCGGATCCGCATTGTGGAGGAGCTAAAGTCTAGCTATAGCCAGGTCGTAGCATCAGGTTTACCGGACCGCGCCGCAGGTAGCAGTGTTAGCATAGTTAGCAGTGTTAGCGGTAGCAAGGCTAAGCCTCAGGATAAGACCAGCCCCCCAGCGCCTCCCCCGCAGCCGGGACCAGACCAGGAACAAGACAGGGATAGATTTGTGACAGTTCGAGGGATCGATGCGCTAAACGCCAGCCTTTAGTGCACCATAAGCTTCCCTGCCTGCAATAGGTTTGCCCCACTCGGCGATCACATCGCCCGCCGAACGTGACACTCTGGTGATTGGAAGTTCCATAGTCAGAGACGTGAAGCTGCCAGCAGCCTCAGTTAGGTGTTATCCGGGGCCAGAATGGGTGACATCAAGGAAACCTTAGGCTTTAAAACAGAGTAGTCAGAGGTTCCGTCGTATCGTGATTCACGGAGGCGGTAATGACACCCGGCGGAGACAATCAGAAGTGCTCAAATTGCAGGTTGGAGCGGTGTGTGAATTGGCGAAGTCGATGTCAGATACCGTAATATTTTCTGGTCCCCTCCCCAATCGGGTCAATGCTGAAATGTACAGCCGCTTTTCAGCATTCAACTGCTGGTTGTCTAGTTGGTGCCCCCAAAACAACGTAGTCTTTGTTGACAATTGAGTGCGTTCTGGGGAAAGCCCGGCTCATACGCAGGGATGGCATCCATCCGACTTCGGAGGGTACATCACTTTTAGTTCGAATTTGGCCGATAGCCTTAGTCGCCTAAAGTGACGCTCTAAATATGAGTCCCGGGTGCAGAGTCTCTTCCTCTGTCGCTAAGCTCTCGCCCGCGCTGTCACAGATCAAGTGTTCAGAGTCAAAGCAAATAGAGACTGTGCGCGTCCCTCGTGTAAATAACGCCAATAAGTCAGATCCAAATACAGATAATTTAGGTGTCAGACCAAATAACTTAATACAAATAATCCCTACACATGATACAAATAAACTAATAAATAAGCATGTAAAATGTGGATTGCTAAACATTAGGTCAATTTCCTCCAAATCACTTTTAGTTAATGAATTAATTAACGATTATAATATTGATCTTTTAGCTTTAACTGAAACTTGGCTTCAACAAGATGATTATGTCAGATTAAATGAGGCCACCCCACAGAGTCATGTTAACTTTCAAGCTGCCAGGAGCTCAGGCCGGGAGGTGGGGTGGCAGTAATCTCACATTCTAGTTTACTCCTGAGTCCTAAAATTAATAAAATTAATAATGAGTCTTGCTCATTTGAAAGCCTTATCCTATCAATCACCTGCCCAAACTGGAAAAACCAAAAAGCTGTTTTGCTCGTAATAATCTATCGACCTCCCGGTCCTTACTCGCTGTTCTTAACAGAATTCTTTGACTTCCTATCAAATTTAGTATTAGACTGGGAAAATATTGTGGTGGTTGGGGATTTCAACATTCATGTGAATGAAAATAATTGCCTCAGTAATGCCTTTAGCGCTTTATTAGATAGCATTGGTTTCACTCAAAAATGTAAATAAACCAACCCACAGTCACCAGCACACTCTGGACCTGGTTCTAACTTATGGAATAGAGATTAGTGACCTAAATGTCTTTCCCCAAAACCCAATAATGTCAGATCACTTCCTAATTACCTTTCAGTTTATTCTTGAGGACTATCCAGCTCCTCAGACTAAAACTATAATGAAAAGGACAATATCTGAAAAATCTATTTTAAAGTTCAGAGAAATAATAGAACCAATATTTAATATTACGTCATGTGATCCTGTCGTTAACAGCGCCAGTCCCAGTGCTATTGATAACTCTGTTGACTCAATGGTCAACTCTCTAAAAGCTGCTCTTGATGTTGCAGCTCCACTTAAACAGAAAGTAAACCTGGCCAAAACGAGCCTCCCTGGTACAATGAAGAACTACGTTCTCACAAACAAAGGGTAAGAAAACTAGAGAGATCCTTACGCCGCTCCCACACAGAAGAATCCCTAAGAGAATGGAAAACTTGCCTTCTGTCTTATAAGCAGGCTCTGCGTAAGGCTCAAACCAGATATTATTCAAATTTAATAGAAGTAAATAAAAATAACTCTAGATTTCTCTTCAGCACTGTAGCCAGGCTGACAAACTGTCACAGCGCAGTAGAACCCTCAATACCAGTTACTCTAAGTTGCAATGACTTTCTTCTATTCTTTAGCAGCAAAATAACAACTATTAGAGATAAACTAAATGCAATGACTCCCACTATTAGTACCGAGCAAGCCCAGACTGCAAAGCTAGTGTCCCATACAAATCCTTCAGTAATACTAGATAGGTTCACTGCTGTTGATCAGGCAGAGATAACTTCAGTCATTATGTCCTCCAAAACATCAACTTGTATTTTAGACCCAATCCCAAGTAGACTCCTCAAAGAAATTCTCCCCTAATTATAAATCCCATTCTTAATATAATAAATACTTCACTAGAAAGCGGTTATGTCCCTCAGTCCTTCAAATATGCAGTGATTAAACCACTTTTGAAAAAGCCTAATCTAGACCCCGACATACTGGCAAACTATAGACCTATTTCTAATCTGCCCTTTGTCTCTAAAATCCTTGAAAGAATTGTGATTAAACAGCTTTGTCGCCACCTGCAGGACAATAATTTATTTGAAGTTTTTCAGTCAGGGTTCCGTGCGTACCACAGCACTGAAACTGCACTAGTTAAAGTCACAAATGATCTGTTATTAGCTGCTGATGATGGACAGGTCTCAATCCTGGTTCTGTTGGACCTCAGCGCAGCGTTTGATACCATCGACCACAACATTCTACTGCAGAGGTTAGAATGTGATATAGGTGTCAGTGGAACCGCCCTTAGCTGGTTTAAATCCTATCTATCTGATAGGTACCAGTTTGTTAATGTAAACCAGAGATCTTCCCCATGTTCTAAAGTAACCTACGGTGTGCCGCAGGGTTCAGTACTTCGGTCCAGTTCTGTTCACACTTTATATGCTGCCCTTAGGTATGATCATCAGAAAGCATGGCATTAAATTCCACTGCTATGCAGATGACACTCAGCTTTATTTATCAATGAAACCTGATCAGACCCATCAAGTAGACAGACTTAGTGACTGCGTGAAAGACATAAAAACTTGGATGACTCTTAATTATCTGCTCCTTAACCCTGACAAAACCGAGGTCATTCTGCTGGGCCCTAAGCACCTGCGAGACTCTTTATCCGACCAGATAGTTTCTCTGGACAATATCACTGTAGCCCCCAGCTCTACTGTAAGAAACCTTGGGGTCCTATTTGACCAAGATCTCTCATTCAAAGCTCATATAAATCAAGCCTGTAAAACAGCCTACTTTCATTTGCGTAACATAGCCAAAATTAGAAAAATCCTGCCCAGAGATGATGCCGAAAAACTCATCCATGCATTTGTCACATCCAGATTAGACTATTGTAACGCCCTGCTTGCAGCGTGTCCTAAAAGCGCTATAAGAAGCTTTCAACTGGTTCAAAATGCAGCAGCAAGATTATTAACAGGTACTAGAAAAAGAGATCATATTTCACCAGTGTTAGAGTCTCTTCACTGGCTTCCTGTTGAGTTTAGAATCAAATTTAAAATCCTCCTCCTGACTTATAAAGCTTTAAACAATATGGCCCCATCCTACCTCAAAGATGCAATAGTAGCGTACCATCCAAACAGAGCTCTTCGTTCTCAAAATGCTGGACTATTGTTAGTCCCCAGAGTCTCTAAAAGCACAGTAGGAGGTCGAGCATTTAGCTACCAAGCTCCTATGTTATGGAACCAGCTCCCTGTTCATGTAAAAGAGGCCGACACAGTCTCTACATTTAAGACCAGGCTCAAAACGTTCCTCTTTGAAATAGCTTATGGTCAGGCCAGTTAGGAACAGAAATAAAAACCTACAGTTTTAGCTACGCTGCCCTTGGAGCAATTCTGCTGGGGGAAGTATGGCAGCTTGAACACTATCCTCTGGCTCTTCCTACTTTACCTATCAACAATATTTAATATTACTTCAACTGTAGTCTGTTCATTGCTGTTCACATGTTTCTCTTTCTCTCCACTTCCCCCGGGGAGTGGAGACTGTTTCAGGCACTGCAGCGGCTGCTCCAGTGACGACCCCCCCACCCCCATCTGTCTGGAGGATCGATCTCTACACTGGACGATCTATGCGCCACCCGCCGGGAGGAACTCCCTCAACCCTGGATTAGCCATTCCTCGTCTGCCTGGACGAACTCCATCTACTTAGATGAACTGTTCCTCATCTCCTGCTGGAGGATCTCTCTACACTGGTGGACTGCTCCTCGTCCGCCTGGAGGAACTCTTTAAAGCCACCTCCCTCTTGAGTGGTTCTGGCTCCACAGTCCAAGTGGATGCGTCAGTCCTAGTTCATCTGCAGCCTGTCCGTCCGTGGGAGTAGGATCTCTCCTTCACTGTGGTTCTCCCCGAGGTTTCTACTTTTTCCCATGGGGTTTTTTGTAGTTTTTCCTCGCCGCGAAGGAGGGTCAAAGGACAGGGGCATTCTGGGACAGTTATCTGAACTGCTTTTACCTGTGGCCCATCGAGGCAACTGTTGTTGTGATTTTGGGCATTATAAAAATAAATTGATTTGATTTGATTTGATTTGAAATCATGTTGAATTATTTGGACAACATACACTTGACTGATTATAACTTTCGCTTTAGCCTAATCTCGTGCTGATTGGTCAGAGTGGTCACATGGTACCAAGCTGTACTTGACACTTTGAGCATTTAAATTGCGTATAAAAGTTGATTAGGACCTTGACGAAGTCCTTGTTAAAAAGAGTTGCAGACGTACCATAAGCATGTTTTGTTGTTGTTGTAAAATATAAAATGTTGTGTTATGAAAATGAAGGGAAATTCCTTCAAAATCCTATCTTTGTGAAAGATTTATTACCTTAAATAAGCACCAATTTACTTCGCTCTAACACAAGAGCATATCTGGACAATAGGAGGTCTGTGTCACAGCTCTGTTCTGTTCTGTTCATTGACAGATAGCGGTTGACATATTTTTATCCCTGAATATTTAGTTTCGAAGTCATGCAAGCTTTAAATTACAGAGACTAACATTGTTTTGACTCCGCGCAGCTCCACGTAACTTGAACTCATAAAACTCCTCTTCATAACAATGTGCTCCATTCCTTGTGACTTGCGTTGACCTGATCTGACACGCTGACCGTGGATGATCGCTCCATGCTGCTGCTCACAGGGCAGAGAAAGGCCAGGCCCCTCCGGAGAGCGCCTCCTGTAGGGCAGCAGTGAAGAGCGCGTTTAAACTGTCACAGTATGAGCCCCGGGTGATCTGTTTGTGCACTTGTTGCTGTCTGAAGGCATCAAATAAAAACAGATGGGTGCAAAAGTTCAAGACCCTTAGTTCACAGTACCGGTGCAATTGTTGGTTATATCAGGAGGAGCGGGATTAAAGTTGAATTTGCTCAGATAAAAGCGCATATCCAGTTGTCGTATTGTATGGTCATGTTTGTTCTTTCTGTTCAAATGCAGAAGGGCTGGATTTGGACCGTAAGGGGGTGTCAAAAAATCTACTAACTTGAGACAGTTTAAGTGCCTCTATCTGTAGCACCGGCTAAATAATCTAGTAACATTGAAAACAAAACGATAAAACTTCTTTTATCTCAGATTTACCTCAGTTTAGTGCAGCGCTGTTCAACGTTATTTCACCGAAGGCTAAATTTTCTGATGGTTTTGTCCTCGGGCCAGAAACATGTCCAGTGTTTTTGAAATACAAAAAAATGTAATGCTAAAGGCTATAACAACAAGGTCTAAACCAGGACAAAACCAGGACCAAACCAGGACTAAACCAGGACTGAACCAGGACTGAACCAGGACCAAACCAGGACTAAACCAGGTCTAAACCAGGACAAAACCAGGTCTAAACCAGGTCTAAACCAGGTCTAAACCAGGATTAAACCAGGTCTAAACCAGGTCTAAACCAGGAATGCAGGACTGAACCAGGACTGAACCAGGACTAAACCAGGACTAAACCAGGTCTAAACCAGGTCTAAACCAGGTCTAAACCAGGACTAAACCAGGACTAAACCAGGTCTAAACCAGGTCTAAACCAGGACAAAACCAGGTCTAAACCAGGACAAAACCAGGACTAAACCAGGTCTAAACCAGGACTAAACCAGGACTAAACCAGGTCTAAACCAGGTCTAAACCAGGACTAAACCAGGTCTAAACCAGGACAAAACCAGGTCTAAACCAGGACAAAACCAGGACTAAACCAGGTCTAAACCAGGTCTGAACCAGGACTGAACCAGGACTAAACCAGGTCTAAACCAGGACTAAACCAGGTCTAAACCAGGACTGAACCAGGACTGAACAAGGTCTAGACCAGGACTAAATTAGATCTAAACCAGGATTAAACCAGATCTAAACCAGGTCTAAACCCGAACTAAATCAGATCTAGGTCTAAACCAGGTGTAAAGCAGGACTAAACCAATAACAGATAAAATATTTTCTTTATTTTTGGAAGATGGCTGAGGACCGGATCATAACCTTTGGAGGGCCTGATTTGGCCCGCAGGCCTTAAGTTGAACAGCCCTGGTTTAGTGCTGCGATCGTTGACTCTGCTTGACTCTCAGTGCTCTGCGTTATGTGTTTCCCCTTTTTTACTCGTAGGTCTCTATTGTTTTTAAAGTATTATCAAAGCGTGTGCAGGAGCTGGTATCAAACCTCTAATCTTAAGATGTGTAGGCTACTAAACCTAATACGTAAATTGTCACAAATGTGTTATAAGTCTGTATAAAACATAACACTGACTCATAATAATACATTCTCCATAGCCCCTCCCTCCAGCTCCTCCGTTCTCAGTGTTAGACAGCAGATTAGCCTTTTAGATTCTGATCAAAATAACACTGGCTGGTGTAATGTCAACAGGCCTGTACAGACTGATGCGGCTGGATGACGGATTGGCCCCGGCGTTGGACCCTCTTATCTGGGCTGTGCTGCGTGGAGCCGCCGACATGTTTGACAGCGCCGATGTAAGTAGCAGTGTTATGACATGTGTGAGCGAGCGTGAAAAAAGCCAAACACGGCAGCCCTGAGCAGCTCCAGATAACGGAGCCAACACAATGGGCGCACGGATCTGATTCATTTATGGTCAGAGGCGAAGGAGGACCTGGTTATGTTCATCATGGGATTGAACGTTTAGAGGTTTTAATGGGTGAAATTCAAGGGTGTAACTTCAGGATTGGTGGGGCGTTTTTTAGTGGAGGGGGGTCTGAGGGTCCTCCCCAGAAGATTTTTGAAGAAATTGTAAGTGATTTCCTGTATTCTTCGCTCTCAAAATGCTGGACTATTGCTGGTCACTAGAGCAAATTGGGGCAAACTAAGGCCCGGTAGCATTTTTATCCGGCCCGCAAAGAATAAAAAAAAAAAAAAAATGAGTAAGTGGCACATTTGTCATTTATAGTTGTCTGAGATTGCACTTGCTTGTTCATTTAAGATCAGTTTTGAGACTAGCCACCACTAGAATAAAACCAAACTATTGACCTTATTTTGCCCCGCCCACTTTTGCCATTTTTTGCACTTTTGTTGTAAACGCACTTTCGTTTGACGAGAGCTCTGTTAAAGCTAATGACGAACGAGGGAAAAGTCTCGCAGCTAAAATGTTACATAAAGTCGATTGATTTGTGTAAAATGTTTAATGAACACGAGCAACAACAAGTCAACAACGCAACGATTTCCTGGTCAGTCTGAAAACGTCTTTTTAGTCCATGTAGAACTTATTTTCTGTTGAGCTCGTCTGCTCCATGTAAACTAATACAACAGAAACAAGACGGCGGCGCGTACGGCAACTTCTGGAATAAGGTGAATAATGAAATAATTTAGTCGTCAAATTACCTCTGCTTACCAGATGACATGGACCAGTGGAACCAACCATTTTGAGTTCTGGAGAAGGATAAAGTTGACAAGTTGGACTAGTCATTGAACTAAAATAAAGATAAGATTACATTTTTTTTTTTTAATTACACTGATTTAGCAATTTTTTTTAGGTTTGTAATTTCACTTCCTGGTTGTAAATTATGACATAACACTAGAAATTGACTTTGCACACTGGGCTAAAACGCTAATGTCACAGATTTTTTTAATTTGACAAATTAAAATGTGACCACCTTTATTTTTCTGAATTAATGTTTTAAAAAGTTAGGGTTAAAAAAAAGTTATTTATTTTAGGTAAATTATGCGTAACCTCTGCATGGAATGAGTCGGAGTCTGCCTTCTGTGATGTCATCAGTTAGTTTTTACTTCCTGTAATTTCGATTTTTTTACTTTTCTCCACAAGCAACTACTTGATTAGAGTAAAATTAGAATTTGTATTTACAATAGATATTAATACACCAAATAAAATCAAAATGAGAAAATCATAAAAACCTGTCACACGCACTTTAATTTGCAGGTTTGCTCAAACATGTCAGAATGAACTAACACTCAATGACTCCAGTATGTGTATGATGTATCAGTACAAAAAAAAGGGTTGGGCATTTGACAAACTTGGCGTTTTCCTATAATGATCTTGATATATTAAAGCTACGACACCACAATCTAAAGAAACTATTATTATTTTGTGTTGAAAATAACATTCTATTACCCAAAATAAGCTTGTTTTTGTAATTATTAATCCTAAATATCAAAACCGAGCCTGAATCGTTTGCATGGCGACACCACACTACAACAGAACAACCTCACAGTCCGAAGACACAAGATTTCCCACATCTCCCCGAACCTATCACCGTCATCTTTCTAATCTGACGGCCACATTCCCGGCTCAGACATTTGGGCACCTTCCTCGTCAGCTTCCAGATAGGGCCAATATCACACATGGAGCTGTCAGCGCACTCCACACACGGGGAGGAAACGCTGTCCCGCTCCAGTCATAAATAATAATGGGATTGGCTACATGACACGTTGAATGATGGGGGCCCTCTCAGAACTCATTTACATGGCTTTGTGTAGCAATCATCGGGCCCCTAATGTAGCGCTAAGCAAATGAGCCCTTTCTGGATATTGTGCAATTTATCGCGAGTCAACTGGCACCAGACGGCCTCTCCATAAATCACCGCACAACACATGCCCCCCGCAGCCCCCGCGATGACAGCTAAATCAACATGGAGTAATTGGGCTGAGGGGGAGAGAGAGGGGGAGAGAAAAGGGGGGCAGATCGGGGGTTGGAAAGGCCGGACCGAACGCCCTCGGTAACCTCGCGTTGACTTTTGAGATGTAATGTGCAGATGTTTTGGTGAGAGATTAAGGAAAAAAAAGAAAGAAACAGAAACAGAGCGAGTGGGAAGTGCTCAGCGTGGCCACTAGAGGGGGTGTGTGCAGAATAACTGGGTGACATTGTGTAAAATTGATTGTATGTTGGTGTTTCTTCGTGATTTATTCAGGCATATTGGAATACATCGTTTTCACCTACCCCCTATCTCCGCCCACTTCCTTGTACTTATTTGTGAAGCAAAAATTCAAACTCTTGGTCACACGTTTGGGTTAAAAAATGTCACATAGCCATTTTTCAGCAATAAAAACACGTAAATGACAATCTACTGCTTTTTAGTGAAATATTGCTATGAATATGAGTCATTAAGTAGCAATTTTTGATCAATATTGCACGTTAAGATGAACAAAATGGAAAAAAATGGAGAAAAAATAACGCAATATGTCTCCTTTAACAAGTAATGGTTGGAGTTATAACAATGGATGAAGGTGAGACATTACAGGTGAATGGGAAATAATCTGAAATTTCAAGATATAATTGTGAAACTTCTCCTGTGGTTTACTCACATAAATGTAAGAAAAAAAGTTTTTCATCATGCCATTTTTTCATGTAGAAATGTGGCATTTTATGTGTAAAAACGGCCAAAATTGCACATGTTTGGGCCATTTAAACCTGAAAAATGGACAGAACCAGGTTTAAATTTCTTTGTTTATTTTGTACACATATTAATGACAAAAAACTGTACAAAGGGGATTTTGAGTAAACCAGATTTGTCTGACAATTGTCTTAAACATTGTAATTTCACCTCATTTTTTGACTTAAAATTTCAATAGATCAGTTTTAGAATTAGATATCGAAAAATCCTTCTGTACATTTCGTCAAAATCGTGTTGAGTCCAAGATTGTAAAGTTTGGTGTGTGTGGGATCTACTTCAAGTGATGATCTTTATGTCTCGAGGGAGAAAATGCATTTGAAGAAAGCGGCCTTTGAAGTTACAATGGATGAAGTGGTGTAAATTAAATAATAAAACATATTTAAAGGCCAGATTGGATAGGTTTGTTGTTTCTACATGAAAGCCTGTATATTGAAAGAGCAAACTGACCAAAAAACGAAAAACTGAATAAAACGGATTGTGCCTGTAGTGTCTCACCTTAACTTGGATTAAGTTTTAGCTCTGGTGGCTGGTTGGTAAGTTTTACTCTATATTTACTGGTTTAGTTTCTGCAAATGACTAGATCAGAAGTGGTTTTAAGATACAAAACACATAATCCATGCCATTGCAGTTACCGAAACAATCACTCACAGGACAAACCTACTGTGTTTCGTTTCAAATCATCCCAATCACACAACGCGCTTTCACATTTGCGTGAGTGAATGAATAACTCCGCTCTCCATCCGTCAAAGTGAACAAACCCGGCCTGTCCATCAGTGTCTGCCGGCGTGACACAGAGTGAGATTAATGACAGAGGGTCACACACTCCGCCCCGTCCCGCTGAGGCACACACTGACGGAGCACAAAGGGGTAAATATGTAAGCCCCGATCTGAACGCGCCGCCAGGAGAACCAAGCCGTGTGCTCTGTCGTGTCGCTTCGGGAACAGCGGCACGTCGTTTATCATCCCGGTACAAAGTTAATTATTGAAAGCCTCACCAGTCACTTCAGGGTTAACTAATTGTTTTCAGCTTAATGATGTAAAACACAATTACGGGGTTTGTGCGCTGTGCCAGTTGGGACAGCGCTAATGTTGGAAATAAGTATGTTTAAGACGCAAAAAATGATTAACTTTGTTTTTTAGTCAGTTTGCTCTCTCAACATTTAAAGGGCCTATGACAGGTTGGACTACACATTTGACTAAAATGTAGTTCAGATAAATATATTTCAATGTTTGCTAAAATGCTGTTCAAATTTTATCCCAATTAAGCAATTTTTCAGGTTTTAATTTCACTTCCTGGTTGTGAATGATGACACTAGGACTAGGAAATTAGAAAGTACATTGGGCAAAACCTGATCTAATGTTAGAGATTTGTTTAATTTGACAAATAAAAATACACATGAACGCCTTTATTTAGTTGAATTAATGTTTAAAGGGCCAAAAAAGTAGTTTCTTTTACGTAAATTATGCATAACCTTGTCTCCCCAGTGTGATGTCATCAATTTGTTTACTTCCTGTAATTTTCAACATATTTTTCCATTTTCTCTACAAACAGCTACTTGATTGATGTAAAACTATCATTTATATTTACAACAGGTATTAATGCACCAAATAAAGTTAAAATTAGAAAATGTTAAAAACCTGTCATATGCACTTTAAGCTTTCATGTGGAAAAAACTAACTTGTTCAATCTGCTCCTGAAGATGTTTGGAGTTAAGTTTTCATTGAATCCACTCAGAGGATTGAAGGAAAAATACTTTGCATTTTTTGTTTTGTTATTATCCTTCAAACATGCTCTTGAATACTTTAAATTTGCCATCTCATGTTTTAAAAGAAAAAGTTTATTATGAACAAAATGAATATGAAAAATCACTGCTTGCAGTAGCAGTTGATGTTTAGAGGCAGAAACGCTCAGAACGAGAATGGTGATGATTTAAGGATTTACAACTTGGAAAAAAATTGGGAAAAAACGTCGTAAATCCAGGGAGTTCAATGAGGGGGCATGAATAAATCTAAATGTAACTTCAGGTGTGTTTTTGATGACGGAACATTGTTAGAACATAGCTTAAAGCGCAAAAAAAAAAAAAAAAAAATCACTGTAGCAGAATATGTGTCCTTTAAAGTAGCTCCTTCACACAGCAGTCTTGTGCCTGTATATTCATCTTATTCCTGAAGTTTCCGTACACGCCGCCGTCTTGTTTCCGTTGTATTAGTTTACACGGGGCAGACGAGCTCAACAGAAAATAAGTTCTACATGGACTAAAAAGACGTTTTCAGACTGACCAGGAAATCAGTGCATTGTTGACTTGTTGTTGCTCGTGTTCATTAAACATTTTACACAAATCAATCTACTTTATGTAACATTTTAGCGGCGAGACTTTTCCCTCGTTCGTCATTAGCTTTAACGGAGTTCTCGTCAAACGGAAGTGCGTTTACAACAGAAGTGTGATCTGTGGCAAAAAAAACGGCAAAAAGAGGCAAAAGTGGGCGGGGCAGAATAAGGTGAATAGGTTCTCAAAATGTTCTACTCATGACTAAATTTGATGGGACAATTACTGTGGTAGTTATTTATTATAGTTTTACATTTGTGAAATTGCGTTTTTTGAAGAAATTTTGAAAAATACAAGTTTAAAATTACAGAAAGTTACAAGAATTACAGAATCCCTCTGTGATGTCATCAAAAAGCGACGTGCCCTTAAATACAGAGACCATTTACATTAACGGACACACTTTTCTGACAGTTATTAATAACTATTATGTAATTTATATGGATTTTGCCCCTTGTTTACAGTTTGTTTGCTAGGTAACTGTTATTGAATTACCTCCAACTATGTCATATTTGCTGCACACGTTCAATCAGGAAGTGCAATTATAAACATTATTGAATCTGTCAAACTAGGGACAAATAGGCAAAATGTTTAGTAAAATCTTAAATATAAGATTCACTATGTTTTAGTGAAATGTGTTGTCAAACCTGTCATATAGACTTGACGACAGGAGCCAAAGAACGTACAGATTTGTTGATATCTAATTCTAAGTCTGATTTATTAACGTTTTAATCTAAAAGAAAATGAGGCAAAATAAAAATTTGTTGGACAATTCAGCGTCAAACTCCCATCTGTAAGTTTATTTGGAACCAATGTGTGTACAAAATGACCCTAGAAATGTAATACTAAAATGCCTTATTTCTACATGAAAACATGATGGAAAAACTTTATTTATGTCAGTAAACTACAGGAGAAGTTTCAAATTGATATCCTTAAATTATACATATACATATCTATATACATATAAATAGTAGCTTTCTCTGAGCTTTATCTGTAACTTAAACTTCACTTTCATCCTTCAGCCGCGCTTCAGTCCACAAACCATCGCTCGGAACAAAAACCCTCAAAGTGTGGGTTATAAATGACTCCGGCTCCGCTCACCGATCTCACTGGCATTAGCATAATTATCAGGCTCTGTTTCACCACTCATCAGCGCTAATGGACTTGTTTCATAAATTAAAACATCTCATTCCCACCGCCGCTCCATCACAGCCGCCAGATGGTTGTCGTCCCACCGCCGCTCGTCACTCACGGCCCTGACACCGGCCCATAAAGGGTTAGTTAAAATGACGAGCACAGCGGTCCGAAGGGGAGAGAATGAGGTTTTGGACATGGCGCCCCTCCAGCACTTTTAGATGAGATGAAGTTTGAGTGATGGACTTGTGGATTAGTGAGTTAGCTGGGAATAAAGTGACAATTTGGATAATTTGTGGTTATGGAGTGGGACGAAAGTGAGAGTAATGAGAGTGGTTTAAAAACGAAGGCCTGGTCCAAACGCGAAATCCTCAAACGCTGCTCTGTTGGAATCATTTCGTTCTGGCTCAGCGTCCTGTGAGTCGACAATAAAGAGAACTCAAATTTTCAGACAATACATTATGAAAAGAATGTTTTGAAAATGTATTTGGTTACAGAATACTGAATACTTGGACTAGAATCTATTTTGTAATGTATTTTGTCACTTATCTGTCTTCTAAATACTTTAAAGATAAATATTATGCATTATTTGTATTGTTAATGGTCTTTAAACATGCTCTTGATTATCTTTACTTTGACATCTCGTGTTTTAGAACTAAAAATAAAATGTTTTAGGTTTGGGAAATGCCATATTAACATAACTGTGGCTCCATCTACTGGCTGCAGAGGCAATTACACATGCGTATGTACAATGGTTTGTCATGCAGCAGAACAGAGCTGTGACGCAGTTGTAACGATTGTGTTTAGATGGCAGGAATGCTAAGAACGAGTCTGGCGATGACTTAAAGGACACTTATTGTGCTACAGTGACTTTTTTGGAGCTTTTAATCGTGTTATAACAATATTCCGTCATCAAAAACACACCTGGAGTTGCATTTAGCTTCATTCACGCTAGTTTGAAGAATGTTGGTTTGAAAATCCTCTCCGACCGTCAAAAACACTCCCCAAACACGATCATAGTGTGTAAAATTATGATAAATATTAACCACACATGCTATCCCACCAAACTAACTTTTAATCACAAAAATGGGAGAACCTGTCATACATTCAGTGACAGAGCGCCCCCTGCAGGTCTCTTGTAAAAATACACTGCCAGTAAAAAGACGCCAAAAGCATTTTTTTTCTCTTTTTGTTTCTCTTCCCCCTTCAATCACACACAAAAACATTTCATGTCCACAAATATAAAAAAGAGAGCCAAGATCTCGCAGGAGAGTTGTCTTCGGCGTCAGGAAAGTTGCAAGACTGGTTTTCCGTGTAGAGACAGCAGGGGGCGACGGTGGAGGCTTCAAACGCCCCGAAAATACATTTACAACCACCACACGGACAGACAAAGACATTTAATAAGGTAAAAATGTTACTTAGTTCTACTTTAAATTAAGTCTGAATGTCATTTGTTCCATTTTTATGTCTACCATTATGTCAGTCCAGTCCTTGATCGTTCGGTTGGTGTCATCCATTTTCTTGTGGCCGTCTTTTTACCCACAGCCAAAAAGCACACTCCAAAGATATCCATCTACCCCGTAAAATACTATGTCATCAGAACGGTCAAAATTCCAGAATGGAGGCGACTGGAGGAAAACACTTTCAATGATTAACAGACACCAGATCTAAAAAGTAATTAGTTTAAGTTTTTGTGATAAAAAATAAGCAACAATTTTGAATTTCCAGGCTAGAAATGTCACTTAGTTTGCTTCTCTTTTACAGAGGATGGAGAATATACACTTTGAGCTTCACAAAAAGTTTAATTCCTGGTAAAGTCTGTAATATATGTACCATACCAAAACGTAAAACTACATTTGCACAAACAGCCTTCTCTTATAACGCAATAAAAGAATGGAACAATCTTCCCACTGAACTAAAAAGTCAAACAAACTATTCAACGTTCTCTGTAGAACTTAAAAAGTGGTTGTGGAGCGCTCAGACTTGTCAGCACTGACAGATATTTGCTTCTCCTCAAATAAGCCCAATGTAGCACTTTCTTGCTTTCTAGTTCAAGACGTAAACTCCACAGTGGAAGTGTGTATGTGTATAGTATGTAAATATATATTTGTATATGTAACTGAGATAAGTGGCTTATGGACTGATTTAATAGTGAAAGGTAAATAGGTAGGTCATGTATATTCTATAAGACAAATGTTGTAAATACTTTTTTCTGTTCATGTGTGATGCTGTGTGAGAGCACTTGAGTCAGAGTGGAATTTGTGAATTGATCTTACTAATCTTTTGTTGTATGCACTGTACTATTTATTCTTGTAAATCAGGGACTGCAGATGGAAACTATTTAGCTATAATCTGGTGCGGAACATCTCTGTTTTTTATGGGCTTAATGTTTCTGTACATTGTCCCTTCAAATAAAGAAATATATGTGCAGATAAAATGAAAAACTATTGTGGGCTCAACATTTCTGTGAGTATTTTTCCAGTAAAATCGAAGAATCAGGGTTTTGTCTTCATTAAAAATGCTAAGAGTCTATTATAAACTCCTGTTAAATAAACAAATGTCTTAAAATCCAAGAGTGCACATGTTTAAAGCACCTCTGACTTCACTCACATGTGCTTTTCATTTGCCAGAAACACCTGGATTTGCCATATTTTGTGTTATTCTAAGGTTAGTCCCAGTTTCTCCAGTGAAATCACACTATGTTTCGCTTCACTTTCACCTCCATTCCAGATTTTAGATGTAGATGTTTTTGTTTACAAACTTTTAAACCGTCTATTGTATCCATGGCAGGGGTTTTGAGGCCCAGATACACACTTTTTAAACCAAGTGGGAGTGCAATTTCCAAACAAAACACACATTTTCAAGTGCCTTCGGGTTCAGTTTGTCTCCTGCTTGAACCTGATATTCAAACTGACCTTTCACATCAACACGACGTCTAAATATAACACCGCACACTTTATTACACGAGAACACTTTACGGCTTTACACAGGCAGAGCTCCACGGCGGCGTACACATTACCGCGGTTGTAGTTATTTTAATATTAGCTCGGGCCGGGGTTAGCGGGACATTAGGCGCTACTATTTTCTTTCCATAGACGCAGATTAGATTTGAAGGCTGCGGTTTGGAGCGCCGGGTTCAGTCCAGGTTGAGCGCACAGTGACTTACGACGGTGACATTTTGAGTTTGTGTCCGGGTTACTGCTCATTTCCTCTCTGTCTGTCAAGCACTTTACTCCTGCTCACAGTATTAAAGCTGGCAAAGTAAAAGTGACGCTATTGCTACATTTCACGACGCGGATTAACCAGAGAAGGCCGTTTTTTTGAATGTTGTACGTTTCAATGTCGATCTTTAAAGTAATGAGTGGTGCGTGGAATCAAAGGGTGCAAAATTGTTGGCGACGTACGCTCACAAAGGAAGAAGACATTTGGAAATATCCACCTTATTCTGACCCGCCCACTTTTTGCCAGATATGCACTTTTGTTGTAAACGCACTTCCGTTTGACGAGAACTCCGTTAAAGCTAATGACGAACGAAGTAAAAGTCTCGCTGCTAAAATGTTACATAAAGTAGGTTGATTTGTGTAAAATGTTTAATGAACATGAGCAACAACAAGTCACAACGCAACGATTTCCTGGTCAGTCTGAAAACGTCTTTTTAGTCCATGTAGAACTTATTTTCTGTTGATCTTGTCTGCTCCATGTAAACTAATACAACGGAAACAAGATAGCAGCGCGTCTGGCAACTTCCGGAATAAGGTGAATAAAAGTTTAAAATGACAGGAAGTGGAGCCGAGTTCTAAAGCCCTCTGTGATGTCATCAAAAGGCGACGTACCATTGAAAATACAGGGATAATTTACAGACAACTGACACCTTTTCTGACAGTTCAAACGGTCATTCAATTAAACAAAGGTGTTATAACCAGGAAGTACAAATATAAACATTACGAAATCTGTCAAACTGGGGACAAATGGGCAAAACGTTTAGTAAAATCTTAAATATAATCATGTTCACTGTGTTTTAGTGCCTTGGGAACACTAGTGTGCCTTTTGGTGTTGCCAGGTGTGCCATGAAAAAATGTCCAATTTGGATTCACTCAAGGAGTTAAAATAAAAGAAATCAACAAATTTAAAGAACCAGACAATAACGCAGAAATTATTCCCTCCATTATATACCATTTTTTACCAAAAGGTGGTTTGTCATGGTATCTCTTCAATCAGAAAAATGTGCTGTGACTCAAAAGGTTGAAAATCACTGTTTTAGTGAAATGTGTTGTCAAACCTGTCATATAGACTTGACAACAGGAGCCAAAGAACAGACAGATTTGTTGATATCTAATTCTAAGTCTGATTTATTAACGTTTTAATCTAAAAAAATGAGGCAAAATAAAAATTTGTTGGACAATGTTCAGTCAGTGACTAAAATTGTTTCATAGACATTCAAAATCCTTTCTGTACAGTTTATTTGGAACCAATATGTGTACGAAATGAACCAAGAAATGTAATACAATAATGACTTATTTCTACATGAAAACAATTCATGATGGAAACACTTTATTTATGTGAGTAAACTACAGGAGAAGTTTCAAATTATACATATCTATCAGGAATTATACCATCATCTATTAGGAAGTGGAGCCGAGTTCTAAAACCCTCTGGTGATGTCATCAAAAGGCGACGTACCATTGAAAATATTGAAAATACAGGGATAATTTACAGACAACTGACACATTTTCTGACTGTTCAAACCGTCATTCAATAAAATAAAGGTGTTACAGGGCACTATTTATTGTCAATTCTTAGCTATTGTGTAATTTATATGGATTTTGGTCCTTTTTTTCAGTATGGTTGCTAGGTAACGGCTTTAGAATGACCTCTATCCATGTCACATCTGCTGGTCATGTTCAACCAGGAAGTAACATTTTGAATTTTACAAAAACTGGGGGCAAATAGGCAAAATGTTTAGTGAAATCTTACAGTAAATAAAATCATGTCCATTACGTTTCATTGAAATGTGTGGTCTAACCTGTCATACTGACGTTAAAAACAAATCAGATTAAACTGAAGTGAAGTTGTTGTACATGTCAGAGGCAAATTCATTTGTGTAACATTCGAAAATCATTGGTCTTGCTTTACAGTCAAAGAAGTCAATTAAATTATGCAATCAGTGTTTTGCAAAAGCCATTTTATTGTTTATTTGTTTTTTTATTGAATGGGGACAGTAAACATTAATAAATACTTACTTATTAGTTGATAGCAAACTACTATCGCTTTAGCCAAATGAATAGACCAATCAGAAATACTCGACCCTTAAACAGTTTGTAAATCTGTTTCTGAGTCCATGATGTTGTAGGACTGGAACGCCAGGGTCAAACGTGCTCAAAGCAGCAAATACTACCTTTGGATCAGAGGCGCCATCGAGAGCCGCAGCGCTATGGAGTCCATTTGACCCCATCTCGATTTTTTGTTTTTTTTCTTTAATCGAAACTTTCATGGGTGATCCAAAACTCCTTGATTTTCAACTAGTGCGCCGGGGAACACTAGTTTTGCCAGGTGTGCCTTGACAAAATGTTCAGTTTGAGTTAACAGATTCAAAAATGTGGATGTAATTGACTAATTTCAATTTTGGAGTGTCCTGAGCAACTTCTGAAAAAAAGAACGCAAAACCATCACTACTGCCAAATTTAAAGAATCAGATAATGGCACAGACATTATTTGGCTCATTATACACCAGATTGTTAAAACATTTTTAGTAGTAGTTGGTGTGCCGTGGCATCTTTTGAACCCAAAAAGAGTGCCATTACTCAAAAAAGGTTGAAAAACACTGACCTAACATACAATTTATTCAAAAAAATAATAAAATGGGTCTTTTTTTCCTGATATATTGCTCTTTGACCAAATGTGCATTGCTCAAACGAAGAGAGCACGAGGGTTTAATGGTGATGCCACACATGCAGTCCTGGAGAAGGCCTGTTATGCTTCTGAGGAAAGCTACTGGAATCAGCCGAAAACATATAAAGCAGGTGAACAAACCCTCCTGTCTGACAAAAGAAACTGTCATTTCGTAGCTAAACTTAGTCGACAGAATGAAACTTCACCGAAGAAAAAGAATGCAAGTTTTCAAGGCCTTTGTCGCAATAGAATCCCCTGTTATTGAATAGAAAACAGGTCAACATTTTAGTCAACACGGACACATTCATGGAGACAGGCAGGTGGCCAACCTTTCTACAGAAAGTTACATAGAGTGCCTTTAAGTTTGAAAATAAACCTTAAATCCCTCAGCTGTAATTGACCTTATTCTGCCCCGCCCACTTTTGCCGTTTTTTGCACTTTTGTTGTAAACGCACTTCCGTTTGACGAGAACTCTGTTAAAGCTAATGACGAACGAGGGAAAAGTCTCGCCGCTAAAATGTTACATAAAGTAGGTTGATTTGTGTAAAATGTTTAACGAACATGAGCAACAACAAGTCAACAACGCAACGATTTCCTGGTCGGTCTGAAAACGTCTTTTTAGTCCATGTAGAACTTATTTTCTGTTGAGCTCGTCTGCCCCGTGTAAACGAATACAACGGAAACAAGACGGCGGCGTGTACGGCAACTTCAGGTATAAGGTGAATAATCCTGTCCATTTCACATCTTCAAGCGTAAGAGTATTTCAAAGTTTGTTTATTACACTAGCGCCACCTGCTGTTGTCCAAAGAAACACTGTAAACAGACACTGCACTGTTGCCTATGACAGGTTGGACCACTCATGTGCCTAAAATACAGGTAAGATAAATATATTTAATGTTTTCCTAAAAATAATTATACATTTGATCAATTTTATCATTTTTGAAATGTTTTGAAATATCACTTCCTGGTTGTAAATGATGACGTCACACTAGGAAATTACTTTGCACACTGGGCTAAAACTCAGATTGTAAGTCACAGAATGTCACAGATTTTTTTGGCCGACAAATCAAAATACATGTGAACTCCTTTATTTTGTCGAATTAATGTTTTAAGGCTAAAATAAGTTGTTTATTTTGGGTAAATTATGCAAAACCTTTGACTCTCCCTAGTGTGATGTCATCAGTTTTAAACTGATGACATTGTTGTAATTTTAAACAGATTTTTCAACTTTTCTCCACAAACCATGACTTGACTGGTATAAAACAATATTTTTTATGCTACAATACATTTAATACACCAAATAAAATCAAAATTAGAAAAGGTTTTTATGATTTTCTAATTTTGACTTTATTTGGTGTATTAATGCCTTTTGAAAATATATATTATAGTTTTAAACCAATCTGGTGTCAGTTTGTGGAGAAAAGTTTAAAAATCTGTTTAAAATTTAATTTAAAAAGATGAGTTTTGGCCCAGTGTACAGTGCGGCTGCTTCTTTATTTCCCAGTGTGATGTCATCATTTACAATTAGGAAGTTAATTTAAAAACATAAAAAATGGCGAAATTTGGATAAAATTTGTAAAGAATTTATACAAAATGTTAAATATATTTAGCTTAACAGCATTTTAGTTCAATGAATAGTCCAACCTGTCATACGCACTTTAAAGGGCCTATGACAGGTTGAAATACACATTTAACTAAAATGCAGTTAAGAGAAATATATTCAAATTTCTACTAAAATCTTTACACATTTTACCCCAGTTTAGCTGTTTTTTAGGTTTTAAATGTTACTTCCTGGTTGTAAAGTATGATATCACACTAGGAAAATACCATAGCAACCACACTACACTGGGCCAAAACTCATCTAATGTCACAGATTTTGTTCATTTGACAAAGAAAAACACTCGTGACACCTTTATTTTGTTGAATCAAAGTCTAAAGGGTCAAAAAGTAGTTGATTTTGTGTAAATTATGCATGACCATCGTCTCCCCAGTGTGATGTCATCAGTGTATTTACTTCCTGTAATTGTCAACAGATTTCTCAACTTTTCTCCATAAATAGCAACTTGATTGATGTAAAACTATAATTTGTATTTACACGAGGTATTAATACACTGAATAAAGTAAAAATTAGAAAATCATAAAAACCCGTCATAGGCACTTTAAGCTGCACGTAAAACAATATGGCTGACAGTAATATGACTTGATATATTTGCATGCAGTCAGTCCGAGTGGCTCTGGTGTGACTCGTGCAAAAGCAGCTCATAAAAACTGGGTGGTCTTTAGCTTCGGTCCGTACCGTAAAGAGTCATGTTGTTTAACTCCTGCCTTTAGGACACGAGGCCAGTGCAGTGCAGCGATTTTGAACGGGACAAATACAGGCGTCGAGACAACATCGTGTCCTCAGCAACAGTTGGTAATTGTGGCTCGTTCGGTTCAATCTAACTGTCCAGTCCATTTAGTGTTAAAAGAGAGAGGGGGAGACAGAGAGACACAGAGAGAGAGAGAGACAGAGAGAGAGACAGAGAGAGAGAGAGAGAGAGAGAGAGAGAGAGAGAGAGAGAGACAGAGAGAGAGAGAGAGAGAGAGAGAGACAGAGAGAGAGAGAGAGAGAGAGAGAGAGAGACAGAGAGAGGGAGACAGAGTTTAACAGCTGATCTGAACTGACAGCTGAGTTAAGGTTACAAGCCTGACATTTCAGACTTCGTTCATGTTTGCAAACAAAGTAATAATGTCAGTGTCGTTTAAATTCTAGGGCTGTAGTCGTTTAATCGGTCGATGATGTTTTAGTCGACCAACATTTTTTTTTAATTTCGATTAAAAGGATTTATACAACAAAAAACTGTGAAAAAGTGAAGATATGGAGTGAATTAGCTAAAGATTTTGGAGTGAATCATGACTTTAGACTAATAGACTAATCTCTGTTTATATTATACATATAAATGTATATAAAATGTGTTATATGTGCCTGTGTATAGATTTCCATTATGTTCATCTGTCGCTGTCTGGCACGTCATACTTTAAGTTATTAGGGTTTGGTAAAATAAGTGTTAAACTGCAGCCTAAACCCTTTCGGTCTGTAAAATGTTTTCTTTCTTTATTGTTATGTTTTTGCTTTTTTGTTTTGTTTTTGTATTTCTATGGACCGAAGAATAATAAACTAACTAACTAATTTAAATATGTGTAACATGATTCCTAGTTAGTGGTAAATTTTTGTATAAATTGTTTTTTTTTTTGCATGAACTCCAGTGCAGCTGTGTTATTTTTGGTTCAGTTTGGGTCAGATACAGATACTTCATAGTTTTGCCACACCCCCTTTTTAGTCGATTAATCTGTCGATAGGGAACGTCTTTAGTCGAACAAGAATTTCTTTAGTCGACTACAGCTCTATCAAATTCATTATCAGTGTAATATTAACAGGGGAAATCACATTTTGTACACAATTTAGACTTTACAATTAGAATTTTAAAATTAGGCTCTTTTTTTTTTTTTTTTTTTCTGAAATTCTGTTCCTTTGCGTTTTAATTGCACAACCGCCCTGGGACAGACTGACAGAGATGTGGCTGGTCTTCTGTGCGTGTCCAGCACCTGCTAATCAGCAACATTAAAAGTGCTGTACCCGATTTTTGCCGTAATTTTATTTCAGTTTGAATATGTTAATATGGATGGATGTTAATATGGAATGCCTTGGGTAAGTGAGGAATACAAATGTATTCCTCACTTAAGAACATCCTAATTATTCATAAATGTATACACGTTTTTCACAACTTTCAGAGGCCATAGCTGAGTTTGCCATCACTATTCACCTTATTCTGGAATTTGCCGTCTTTTTCCGTTGTAGTTTACATGGAGCAGACGAGCTCAACAGAAAATAAGTTCTACATGGACTAAAAAGATGTTTTCAGGACACCCAGGAAATCATTGCGTTGCTGACTTGTTTTGTTTTAAACATTTTAGATAAAGCAATCTACTTTATATAACGTTTTAGCGAGAGACATTTCCCTCGATCGAGTTGTCAATTAACCTACACAGTCATGTCTTTGGACGGTGGGAGGAAGCCGGAGAGAACCCACGGTAACACGGGGAGAACATGCAGACTCCACCCAGAGAGATCGTGTGATGTTAGGGTGTTAGGGTGGTTCGGAATTCGAGACCACGATGTTGGTGTGGTCCGGGATTCGAACCCACGATCTCCTTATTGAGAGGCAGAAGCTCTAGCCGCTCTGCCACCGTGCACCCCATAGCAAGCAGTGTGTTTTTACAAAGTGTGCAATTCCCTCTGCAGCCAGTAGAGTGAGCCAAAACGAAGTTACTCTGATGTCTCCCAAACTATGACAAAGTTATATATGTTTTTTTTGTTCTAAAACATGAGACATCCAAGTAAAGATACCCAAGAGCATGTTTAAGGGCCAATAACTATACAAATAATGCATAATATTTGTCTTTTAAACAAACTTGCTCATGTACTGTTAGTCTGACTTCCTCCCAAACTTAACTTAATCTCTTTGGTCCAATTTTCCGCCGAAACACACATCCCCGCACGCCGTATCCCAGTATGCTTTGCTCTCGCTCTCCCTTGCCCACTTCTTTGAGCCTCCAATTAGCCTCCACTCCCTCTCCTCCCTCCCTCCCCCGTTCCTCCCGCTCCCCGTCGCTGTCAAAGCTAATCGAGCCACTGCCACCTCCCACAGCCACAGACAGCCCCTGTCACCGACGCACGGCGAAAGGTCAGAGCCTGGCAATTAAAGCTACCCAGTGGGGGCGCCGTCGAGTGGAGGAAGGGGAGACGGGAGCAGAGGCGAGGGGAGAAGAGAGGGCGACAGTAGCGCTAACCTCTCATCATGATAACTAACAGGATTAGCTACGGGGCGTCCATCGCTTGACGTGCAGACGCGCGCAAACGCTACAGGCTAATGCCGCGCACATGCCAGCGGGACAAACCCAGTCACCCCGTACAGTGGGAGTCAAACATGGCCCCTGGATGTTTTCAGTGGGAACTCCCGGCTCACAGTTCAGCATTTACTACAGGAGTTTGTAAGCTCTACTGCATTTTTACTCTGTTTCGTTCAATCTCCAAATATTTTGTGCCGGTAGGCTTTATTTAACATAGAAGACCGCTGTAGAAAATTGAGAATGCAGACACCGCAACCCTGTTTTGTTCAAGATACTCTGAAATAACAGGTAAACCCGCAAGTTCCAATGTACAGTCTATGTTTAAAGGACACATGTTCACCCTTTGCTATTTGCTTTTGAGCATATTTACTTTGTTTTTTAACCTAAGGTGAGACACTACAGGCAAAACAAATTTTTCTCAATTTTTTGTTTGTATCGGCTTTCATGTGGAAACAACAAACTTGTCCAATCTGCTCCTAAATATGTTTTATTCTTACATTTTATCTTTATCCAAATAGTTTCATAGGACATTGTAAATGCAAAGGCTGTTATCTTAAAAGGCCTTTTTCTCCTGTAGGGACAAAGATCACCACTTAAAGTAGCTCCTACACACTTCAAACTGTATACTCTTAGATTCAACAACATTCTGATGAAGCATACAGAGGGATGTTTAATATCTAATTCTAAGGGTGATATTGAGTGTTATTGAAGTTTTAAGTTTAAAAAAATGAGGCGAAATTTGACTTTTTATGACAATTTTCAGTCCAATCTAGTTTACTTAAAAACTAAGAAATCCATAGGTTTTTTGTAACTAATATTTGTACAAAATGAACAAGACATTTAACCCTGGTTCTGTCCGTTTTTCAGTTTTATATGTCCCAACATAATGGGTATTTTGGGGCATTTTTACACATAAAATGCCTAATTTCTACATAGAAAACATTAAATGTTGAAAAACGTGTAATATATTTTTTTCTTACATCTATGTGAGTAAATGTAAGAAGTTTCTAATTGATATCTTTAAATTTAAGATTTTTTCCTGTTCACCTGTAGTGTCTCACCTTAAAATTAAGCCTGTATTTTGAAGCGCACATTTCTTTTTATCAGTCAGATGTTCCCTCGTCAGGATTTGGTGTTAGCATGCCATCTGTTGGTGGCAGAGGGAATTAACATGCGGGTACCTTGCTCTCACAGTACGGGTGTGCAGTTGTAATGAACCAAGGATGATCAAGCGATCATTTATGGACCTTAAAGCTGAGCTGGAGACTTCTCAATTTCAAACTGTGACGTCACAAATCTGGGAAATTTTAAACTGAGTCATGTCTAACACTCGGAGGGGATGACCTTGTAAACACGATTAACAAAACAAGTGCAATTGAAGCAAATTACAACTCTTTTTAATGTGAAAATAATGTTATAACATGGTTTAAATCATGTCAATTTGCATAGTATGGGTCCTGTATACTTATATCTTTTTAAAACCTGGTATAAAGTATTGTTTCAGTCACATATATTAACGCCGTAACAGGCAATTACAACAAGCACCACACTCAACCCTTAAGGCATAGGTACTTTTATTAATCCCTCATGAGAGATATTCATTCTCTGCATTTGATCCATCCTTCAGTGTCGCAGAAGCTCCAGCACAGCACCCGGGGCACTCCAGATCTAGGTTTGGTCAGGACCACCTTAGCGGGACGATTTTCAACACACCAACACCAACCGTAGGACTCCTAACCACATCACATCTTAGTATTATCACCTTAAAAGATCAGGCAAATTCAGCACTTCAAAAGGCTCAAACGTATACGATTTTTTAACAATAAATGCCATATTGACTTGGATCAAGGTTTGAGAGCGACAGCTGCTGTAGTTGGTGAATATTTGACCAGGAACCATAAAAGTTGCTGGTTTGAATCCCATGTTATAGCTGCGTGTGAGTGCGACTTTGCAGGTTGTTAAAAAAAAGGGCATCTAGCGCAAAATCTGCCAAAACACCGCTTGTCTTCTCCCTAAACTTTCCCCACACAGTCAGCACTTTCTCTGTTTTGTTCTCTCTCTCCTCCCTCGTCTCTCTCTGGCGCCCCCACCCCTCGCCCTCACCCGCCCCCCTCTCTGGCCCTGGCGCTCCTGCACTTCCACAGTCTAATCGGTGCCATCGGCCCCTCCTCTGCCATCCGTCAGGGCGCTCACATTGTTTTGACGTGGAGTTAATTCTGCTGCCGATGATTTATCAAACTCTTATTACGAGCCGCTGAAAGCCTCATTTATTGTCCTGATGTATGGTAATGATAGCCCCGCGCCCGCCGCCTGCCCTGAATCTTAACCAACGCACTTTTGTCCTCTCTCTTTCTCCTCTCAGCACATCCTCCTTCCTCTCTGTGCATTCATTTGGCCTCTATTCTCTGCCCTGGTCCGAATGGGTTTGTTTTATCGTCTTTGTAAAGTTAGGCGAGCTATTCGTAAACAAACAAATAATTTAAAGTAAGGATAAAGCTGCAAAAGATTAGAATACTTTGGATATGTCATAACTTAAAATAATGTTCTAAAACTTCATTATGAAGCTAAAACCAGTGGCTTCTTTAGTTGAATCAAGTGTGGAAGTTAAACAAAACTCAACGCAAGGTTTTAAAATGGTTAACAGCTCAAAAAGTGTTGAACATATTAAGCACACTGGAAAAATGTACAACCTTAAATAAGAAAATAAGTTAAAAAGTGATTGGATTCGTAGTATTTATCTTGATTTCAATACAGTTAGACAGTCTTAAAATAAGATTTGCCAATAGTACAAGTAAATTTGTTCTTATTTCAAGTGCAGT
Source organism: Rhinogobius similis (assembly GCA_019453435.1). Lineage (NCBI taxonomy): Eukaryota > Metazoa > Chordata > Actinopteri > Gobiiformes > Gobiidae > Rhinogobius > Rhinogobius similis. The sequence continues at coordinate 10,415,447 of CM033629.1, forward strand.
AGCGTCTTTTTTCTAATTTCAAGATAGAAAATGCTTGTCTTTTTCATATTTTAACTAAAACAAGATGTTTTATGCTTGTTCCATTGGTAATCTTACTTCAAAATATACTCAAAACAAGTTAAATCTACTTATTTCAAGTACATTTTAACTTGTTATCTTATTTAAGACCAGATTTTTTCCAGTGCAGAGTAATTATGAGCGCTCTTAAATACACTGCCAGGAAAAAGATGCATACGCTTAATTTTTAATTTTTTTCCCTTCCTTTTTATTGAAATAAGGAAGTACAATCACATACAAAAACATTTCATGTCGCCAAATATAAAAAAGAGAGCCGAGGTTTTCCTGGAGAGTTATGTTTGGATCGGCGTCAGGAAAGTTGCAAGGCTGGTTTTCCGTGCAGAGACAGCAGGGGGCGACGATGGGGGCTTCAAACACTGCGGAAATACATCACCACCACTACACGGACTTACAAAGACATTAAATAAGGTAAAAATGTTACTTAGTTATGCTTTAAACACAAAATAGTGTCATATCAGGGGGCGTGGTCTGCCGTGGGGGAAACTCTCCTTTTAAGTGCAACTAATTAAAATCCAGTCACTATTGGGTCCTAACTGACGTTGTTGACATGGCGTTTCCTCAGAAAAGTAAACTGGTTGTTCTATAGATGTAAAAATACAACAGGCGCTAACATCACGGTAACATTTAGCCCACATTTAGCTTTTCCATGTCTTTGTGTCTATATTTGGCACAATATAACTTCTTAACTCTGCTTTTCCTCCTGGTGAAAGATTGGCTCTGACACATTAAAATGAATGAATTGTTTTCCCCTATGGAGCTCAGAGAGTGGGTGGTCCCTCAGATGCCAACGGTGTCTATGAGCTTGGATTTTGAGTGTGGAAATTGACATTGAAAATTATATGAAAATGTATTAAAGTGCCTATTACAGGTTGGACGACTCATTTGACAAAAATGCAGTTAAGATAAATATGTTTCAAATTGTGTTGAAGAACTTCATCGCAGTTTAGCAAATTTAGGTTTTTTGTTTTACTTCCTGGTTGTAAATGATGACATCACACGAGGAAATTACCCAGCAACCATCATGTACAGTGGGCCGAAACCCATCAGATGTCACAAATTTGTTTATGTTACAAATAAAAATACATATTATTTTGTTGAATTCATGTTTAAAGGGTCAAAAAAAAGTAATTCATTTTGTGTAAATTGTGCGTAACCTTTCTCTCCCCTGTGGGATGTCATCAATTTATTTACTTCCTGTAATTTTGAACAGATTTTTCAACTTTTCTCCACAAATGGCTGCTTGATTAGTGTGAAACTAAAATGTATATTTACAACAGGTATTAATACACTGAATAAAGTCAAAATTAGAAAATCATGAAAACCTGTCATACGCACTTTAAGGACACATACGGTATTGTGTAACCATAAAAAAAAAAAAAACATACGTATTTTCAAGGCCAAATGTCCAATTCAAGTAGAATTCTTGTAAGTATGTGTGTTGGGGCTGACAAGACTCTGAAATACAAAGTCTTAAAAAGTAACGCAAGTAAATGTAACTGAGTAAATCCATCTCATTCCTACACCTCTATCTATCTGTCCTCTCTATATTGTTTTCACTGCGCTGCTACTTCATCACTGTCTCCTCTAATCCCCCTGTGATAGCGTCAAGTCTTTTCGTCTCCTGTTCCCTTTCATTCCACCTGTCTGTCTGCCGCCTTCCTCAAATGAAAAGCCCTGACAAACTACCGGCACGCCGCCAAATACGCTAAATATCACCGTCAGGCTATGGATAACCCGTATCAGCAGACAGCCCATCAAACTGCCATTGAAAAACAGTCAGTCTGCGGCTTGAAGAATGGGCATTTTACTCCACGCTAGCTGTACATCATCAAATATCGCCGATCTAGAGTTACCCTGCCGTCAGTCCCGGACACGAAAACAAAGCACTTCTGTTGAATAATTCAGGATCTTTGGGGCATTAGACATCGATGGGCTGCAATAAAAGCTGCAGAGAAATCAATGGAGCGCGACTATATCCATTGTCCACAAAAGCAAGATCTCTTCCTAATGTGTCTGCGGCCATTTGAGTTGAAAGCACAGTATTTCTTACACTGACGGCTGATGTCTTACTCTGTCTTGGGTTTATGTTAGAGGTTCATTTGGGAGAATCGTAAATGGGTTTTAATAGTGATGGGTGATACCAGTGATTTATGTATGGATCCGGTACAAAATACACAGGCTTGTACCATGATTTCAATACTGAAGTCAAGCCAGAAATGTGCAGGATGACAATTAAATATAACTATAGGTAATGTATTTTACTCTGTGCTTTCAACAGTGAACTAAACTTAATCAGTACAATGTAATGTTCTGTGTAACAACCTGTAACATGTAACCAGAACTAGTATGTAACCTGTAACACATACACCAGATTTGACGCATTTCTTTATTTTATTTGCATTTATTTTCTTTTACGAGACAGGGACAGTGAACAAAATATGTTACGCTTAACAGGAGAGATGCTTGTACCAGGTTGTAGCACTTGCGCTAATTTACACCTGTAGTCCCTGGGCTGCTGGTGAAGAAAACATGCTAGGAAATGGTACTACAATGACCGTATCATCATAAAAGTTCTGTGACATTATTCACATTCAATTACCTCAAACATAACATAACATCACAGTGTAACCATAGACTGTAGATATCAGTGGACCATGTTAGCATGCTAGCCGCCGCGTTCCAAATATGAAGCAGCTATGGAGGCGCTCCTGGCTCCATAAAGCCAAGCTGCCATTCACTTTCTATTGTGACACTGGTGCCCTTCACTCTGTAACTGTTTCTGTCAAACTCACCGTCTTGGAACTAAAATGTCTGTTTTGACACACTCTACATGAATCTGGTGTTTTTTTCTCGTTGGTTGTTCATAAATCAAGTTATTAGCAATAATAACTGACCAATCAGGTGCTTCCTTTTCCAGGGGCCGTTTTCGCTCGTGTTAGCAACAGGTTTGATTGACAACTAGCGCCGCACGTTGCTGCCGTGTCCTCTCACCGAGGGGCGGATACCGTTAGCAACCGCGCTCCTGATAAGTCCATGTGGTTGCTATGATACGCACTCGGATTTCCAAATATGGAGTCTGGCTCCACTTTAGCCGCTATAACTGCTAGCCATGATGGGCTTCATTTGGCTGGAGTTAAACGCTATGGGTGACGTCACAATCCCATAGTCCACTGATGTACAGTCTATGAGTGTAACAACTTGTAATGACATGTAACCTGAAGTTAACACACTACATAATAACATGTGACAACACATACACCGAACTTTAAACACTTTGTAACACCTTGTGATAAAACATGACTCGAACTTCACACACAACGTAACAAACTGTAACGACATGTAACCCTAACTTAACACACAACGTAACAAACTATAACGACATTTAACCCTAACTTAACACACAGCGTAACAAACAATAACGACATGTAACCCTAACTTAACACACAACGTAACAAACTATAACGACATTTAACCCTAACTTAACACACAGCGTAACAAACAATAACGACATTTAACCCTAACTTAACACACAACGTAACAAACTATAATGGCATGTAACCCTAACTTAACACAAAACGTAACAAACTATAAAGACATGTAAGCCTAACTTAAGACACAACTCAACAACCTGTAACAAAACTTAACAAACTAAACTCAATCTAAAACTTAACTCATCATGTAACAACCTGTAATAACATGTAACCCGACCTTAAAACACTGTGTAACAACCTGTTATAATATTTAACGTAAACATAACACACTTTGTTAAAAACATGTAACCTGAACATGATGTACGATAAGAGGCTACAACAACAACAATCCAGAAACTGAGACCATACAATAACATGTAACATGAGCGTAACTCGCTGTGTAAAAACATGTAATACTTGAAACCCAGACATGACACATGTAACCTGAACATGAAGCTTATAACAGGCTGTAAAATGTGACCTGAATGTAATGCACTTTGTTACAGACGGTAATTACATGTTACCAAATTTCAACACCTAACATTGACAATAATATTACTTCTCATAACACTTATACCTACATGATATTTTATTTATTGAGATTGTTTAAATGCAGTGTCAAATAATGTGACTCAAAACTATAGTTGGTTTACAAGCATTTGATGAATCACTACTTCAACAGGCTTTGGGTGTTTGCATGTTTTTTCTTTGTGTTTGTGTCAGTTCCGTTATAACATCCACTTGAAACATCAGTCATCGACAAATAAAACATGTCACACTGCTCTCCATGGGCCTCCTTTAGTGTCCTCAGCCCGCCGTGTCGCCCCCTGCACAGCCACCGGGGGAGCTCTAAATACTTTATCGGCCTGTAACACTACCTTGTGTCTCCAAGACTCTCTGTCTGAAGCTGGTAATGCAGTATGAAGGCAGCATTAAGCCAGGCAAACTTTTAAAAGGCTGTCGCTGACTGGATCACATGTTTATTGTGTCGTCAAAGGGATTCATCGTTCTTTGTGTATTCTCTACTGAAGATCTTGGTCTGATCCCTTCTCTGTTAAGTATTCAGTAATATTTTTTCACCAACGAATCATATTTATCTGGCGCTTATTGGCTATAATCTCTGCGAACATGGAGCTATATCGTGGCTTTGTTCACTTCTGTGCAATTAGGTTTACAACGATCAGGAACTAGTTTGTTTGTTTACTTAAAAAAACAAGGTAGTTCTACTATTATTACCAGACGATGTGAGAGCAGGAGGGCTGTAGTCAACTAAAGAAATTTTTGGTTGACTAAATGGGTGCAAAGCTCTCAAAACTATGAAGTAACTCGATGTATCTGACCCAGACTGCACTCAAAAGACAACAAACGCACCAGAGTTTATGCAAAAGCAGCTATTTATACAGAAACGTTCCAGCATTCAGTGCATTTTTATCATGATTCCCTCCAAAATCTTCAGCTAACTCAACAACTCAGTCCTTCCTCTTTCATCTCTTGTCCACAATAAATCCTTTTGATCTAACTAAAATAAATAAGCGACTCATACACATTTTGGTCGACTAAGACACCATCGTCTGATTAATTGGCGAAACGATTAAAGGATCACAGCCCTGGACAGCAGTTAGGAAACAATCCAAGGCACTCTAGTGTGAAAATACTGTTTACAAGCCCTTTATTACAGCACGGAAAGCGGACGTGTTTCGAGACTAGCGTGTCTTCATCATTTCCCTGCAAGATTTTAATAATTTCACGCAACAGAGTGCCTTGAATTTCTTTCTGACGGCTGCCACGTCGTCTGGTAATAATAGCGAGTCTGTCTCATCTGTTTACGTCTCACTGACCTCATCCTAGAGCACCTTTAGATCACTTTTTGACCCACTCATGCACCCGTTTCCTCGCTTTTCCAGTTGATTTTACTCTCCACGTCTGTTTGTCTCATCCGTGGAAGGTATTGAAATGATAAGAGCAGGAGAAATTGATGACGTGACGACTCCTTAAAGGTCCCATATTCTGCTATTTTCCCCTTTACACAGTCTATTCTAAGGGCTTTGTTGATAAAATTTTGCGTTGTGTAATATCCATAACATAACAGTTTCCAAAAAACACCCATCTCTTGGACTGGCCCCCCTCCTTGCAAAAGCAAATGGCTCACTCTGAGATCTGACCCCCCCGAACAGAGAGCAGGCTGCCTCCCCCGCCCAACTCGCGCGCCTCCCCCGCCCAACTCGTGCCGAAGCCTAGAGCGGAGATGTTGCGCATGCGCCGTGTGCTCCGGTAAACAGCGATACACAAACACGGGAATAAACATTTTATCCTCCTGACGGTGCGTCGTGCTGAGTCCTACGTCCTGGATCTGACCTGGAGTTTGACGTGCTCCAGGGCCTCGACGACGGACGTTGCTGTTTGGTAAATAACAAGCTAACTCTTCGATCTGTCGTATCCATCGTGTAATTACTGTGTAGCATTAGCATTAGCTGTTTTTATTCTGCGGCTGCGCGCTTCCCGCGCTTCCCGGCTTAAACACCGCGTCATCCTTGTGAAGCCGCGTCATCCTTGTGAGGAGCCCCCGTCTGCTGCTCAGCCGAGGGGGATGGAAAAGACAGTTCTCTAGCGAAAACATGCGGGAATCAATCAAAAAACCACTTTGGGCACAACATACGAGGCCCAAATAGCACTGTAGGAAGGTTAAAACCTCTGAAAAGTCGATTTTGCATGTTATGGGACCTTTAAGCATCCCAAAACTATTTCAGAACTTCATTTCTGGTTCGATTTCGCCGTTAAACCCTGCACATGTTCAGTTATTTCCAAACAAAACCAAACAAAACTTGACGTGCATCTTCCACGATGCGCGCCGCTCTTCGACTCTCCCGACCCCGGCCCTCGTGCGTGTGTTATTGCATGTCCCCGAAGTGAAGGCTGCTGCTGATGCTAATGGCTCTTGACAAACTGGGTAGTGGGAAATTGAGATTGTATCGCGCCGACATGCCAGCGACCCACACGGACACACTCGCACACACACAAAGTATTTTTTTCTTCCCTTTCACCTCGTTGCCTTTCCTTGCACTGCTGTGAAGGACATGCGTTGAGTGGGTATAGGGCATTAGAGCTGTTATCTGATGGCCGTGTGTGTATATGTCCCGGGCTGGTCATCCGTCAGCGCTGGTCATTAGCCCCGGTCTTGACTGATGGTTTTGCCGGTCGTCCGCTCTCTGCCCCGTGTGCCGATAAATCAACTGGGCACATGAATATTGGCTTCTGCTCCTGTCACTATGTACAGTCTATTTAAAGGCATGCGCTTTCTTGATTCATGATTTCTTAGTTATAAACATGTTTTTGTGCTGAAAATGTCTGGAAAAATGTATTTTTTAAAAGATATTTTCCCACAGTTAGGGTAAGGTTAGGGTTAGAATTAGGGCTAGGTTTAGGAACAGTTTATTTGCTTAAGTTTGGGGCACTTAAGCTAACCGGGTCTTGACAGAACTTGGTTGGAGAAAAAAAAAAGATGTGTCTTGGCGGCTTTTAAATTCTTAGAAGCCAAGTAAAATGAATGGGACATTTACAGTCGGAAACTGAACGGGCAGGTGGAACTGCTGATTTCCTTTGCATTTGACCCATAATTCTTCAAGGAGCAGTGTTTGACCGCAGTGCAGCGCTGTGGGACTCATATCAAAATGTCTTTTCATGATCTTGGTCAAGAGTCTCGAATGTTAGGATTCACAAAACATCAAAAATTAATTACACAATGACAATTTGATTTTTTTCCCACATTTAAATTGTTATTTCCAATGGTCTTTCATGCCTCTAAACCTTTCTGAAACCTTTTGCATTATTTCAACATTAGTAAATTAACCCTTTTGTTTGCTAATTGTTGAATAGCGCCAATCTTCATGAGTTATTTATTTAGTAGTAATTATTTCAACACCTTTAAAAGCATATGAGCAGGACCTACTTTGTGACACTGTTTTAAGTGCTATTCAGATATAGGTCTTAATGCAGTACACAGCCCACATCACCGCCCACAGTCAGCCCCACTGCTCTCTGCCGCTGACTTCATTAAAGAATATGTATGGTGCCATTAGCCGGCTTGGGGGTCACCTTTACTGTCTGAGCTATAGCTAACACTCTTATCCCCTCCTCTCCTCTCTCTCCCTCTCTCTCCCTCTCTTCACATAAAATCCAATCATCTCCATGTCTAAGCCCGGGTCCATCCATCACACTTCGCCCGTCTCTCCTTGACCCAATTAGGCCCGGACACCTGATCTTTCACCCGGCACATCACGTTACTCCATCAGCGGCCCAGCCTCCATCAGACCTGCTAGTGGGGATACACTTACTTATACTTCAGTAAATAGTACATAAATTGTAGTAGTAGTGGTGGTAGTAGTAAACTTTGCAAGCTCAAACTGGAGCGAAATTATTTTTAACTTGTACTGCCTTTTTTCCACTTGCCTCTCAGGGATTCCATAGATAACTGACTACTAATTAACTCCTTCTAAATCTAATCTAATTACTACTTTGATTACTGTACTCCAAAGGTAATTAGATTGATAGGTCACTTTGAGAAAAAGGGAAAGGTACAGTAACTTAGATAAAGCACAATTTCTTTCAGCGTAGTATACTTTGTTTTATTTAATTTAAAGTGCGTATGACAGGTTTTCATGATTTTCTAATTTTGACTTTATTTGGTGTATTAATACCAGTTTTACATATGCATTTTAGTTTTACAACAATTAAGCATATTATATGTCAAGTGAGCCGTCGAACCTGTCATGCGCACTTTAATTTGTTCATTTTCTACCGATTGTTTCCATTGGGGGTCTTGGGTGACTGGAGCCTGTCCCAGCGACTTTGGTGCGGTAAACCCTGCACAGGGGCCAGCTCTTCACAGTGAAATTAAGTTATTCACATAAGCAGCAGCAGACGGCTAGAGTCCATAAAAGCAAAACTTCTTTTGGTTCACAGCTGTCATGCATCTGCCATCAAAAAATTCGAAAGTAACGAAAAGTCAGTAGGACAAGTAATTAAATTGCAACTTACTACTTTATTGTGTTACTAAAAAAGTATTCTGAATTCAGCAATCCCTTACTTATTTATATATTTTGGTAACACATTATAATAACTACACTTATTCCTACCTTAATAAAGCATGATAAAGACTTAATTAACAGTGAACAAAGAATTTATTAAGAGTGATTCAGGCTTATTAACTACTTACCTAATATTCTAACCAAAATTCCTGGCCCTAACCCTAACTAAGTAGTAACTAATCCTGAATCATGCTTAATAAATTATTTGTTCTGTATGAAATAAGTCTTTGTTCATGCTTTGTTAAGGCAAAAAAGGTGTAGTTATTATAAAGTGGTACCTATATTTTAAATACCTCAGTGTTCAGACATATCAGCCGTCATGTCACAAGAATAAAAACAGAAAATATGTATGAAAGAATGTATTTCTTAAAAAAAAAATCTGAATTATAATAAAGGTTTTTTAAAGTACAGCAATTCATTCAACTTAAATCTGATTTTTGGCAGCTCTTCTGATCTCAGTCGTCTGCCGTCTCTTTTGGACTCATCAGAATCCCAATCCCGTCTCAGGCCTTGGTCTTTCTCACCTGCCCCTCTCCAGCCGCTGCACTCCTCTGCTCTGCTGCTTATTGCTCTATCAATCTGCAGGACAGGAGATCGATATCAGCGAGGCGGCTTTACTTTCCCCTCCTCTCCCGCCCCGCTCTTCTCTCCTTCTCATCTCTGCCCCGCTCTTCTCATCTTCAAAGTCTCGTCTGCGTCTGCGGGAAATGTGGCCATCCGTTAGAACGACCGAGACAACCGCCCGCACTACAAGTCTGACCCGTGGCATTTGGACAATACGCGGTGCAGTATCTGTGTCATTTTCATCACATTCACGCACAAACACCAGCGAATACCTTGGCGTACTTGCCCAAGGACACAACAGCCGATAATGCAGGATTTTTTTAAATTTTTCTTTTGCAATTAACTATTTTTATTCAGCTCTTTGCATCAAATCTTACATCTGTGCCATTTTTGATACCAGACAGACAAATAACAGAATACAAACATTCATTCATTCATTCATTTTCTACCGCTTATTCCCGTTAGGGGTCGCGGGTGACTGGAGCCTATACAGATTACAACTTAATAATTGAAACATTTTTTTTAAATAAATATAAATTAAAATGACCATAAAAATAAACAACTCAATTATAATAGCAAAAAAAAAAACAGCAAACAAACATACAAGTATGAAAATAATAATGAATAAAATCAAAAATTGGACAAAACACTCGACAAGATAACATAAAATAAGACAAGACAAAATTGGATAATACGATAATGCAGGATTTGAACAGCTCAAGTATGGAAGATAATTAGTTCCAGTAGATTTTTCATTTTAAATATTGCCAGATTTAAAATGTTTAACTCTGAAAAAACATGCTTGAATTTTTTTTCTATTTTGAATCTGTTGCTGAATTTTGCAGAATATATTTCCTTGTGTTTTTATCAGTTCAGAATTCAACTTTTAAATATTCAAGCAGATATCGTGTTTAGAGGCAGAAATGCTCAGAATGAGTCTGGCGATGACTTAAAGGGCCTATGACAGGTTGGACGACTCATGTGATTAAAATGCAGTTAAGATAAATATATTTCAATGTTTGCTAAAATGCTGTTCAAATTTTATCCTATTTAAGCAATTTTTCAGGTTTTAATTTCACTTCCTGGTTGTGAATGATGACCTCACACCAGGAAATTACAATGTACATTGGGCAAAAACTGATTTAATGTTAGAGATTTTTTTTATTTGACATATAAAAATATACGTGAAAGCCTTTATTTCGTTGAATCAATGTTTAAAGGGTCAAAAAAGTAGTCTCTTTTACGTAAATTATGCATGACCTTGTCTCCCCAGTGTGATGTCATCAATTTGTTTACTTCCTGTAATTTTCAACATATTTTTCCATTTTCTCCACAAACAGAGACCAGATTGATGTAAAACTATCATTTATATTTACAAGAGGTATTAATACACCAAATAAAGTTAAAATTAGAAATTGTTAAAAACCTGTCATACGCACTTTAAGGACTAAAAACAGCGGAAGATTCTCTGATAAGTGACTTATGGAGTCTGAAAACACATCAGAAAACCCCGGAAGTTCAGCAGGACGTGTGTTTGATGCTCGGATGGAAGAGGATTTTCCAATAAACATTCCTTAAAACGGCGTGAATGCAACTGAATGCTACTCCAGGTATGTTTTTGATGATGAAACATTGTTAGAACAGGGTTTAAAGCTTAAAAAAAACCCTCTGTAGCAGAATATGTGTCCTTTAAATTAATATACCGTAAACCGTGTGCACAGTGAAGCTTTTCTTGACCACGTCCAATAAACTTTTCTTAACTACCGACTTCACTGTTTTTGAGGGAGATGCTACGTCGCCTCTGCCAGAATCCCCAATTACACCGACATTAGCAGGCACCGAGCGGCGGCTAATTTGACAAGCGGAGACGAAGCCCATTCAAGTCCCACCCGCTCCACTGGCCCTGCGCAAATATTTCTCCAGGACGAGTATATAAACACGGACAATATTTGAACAGCTGAGGAGAAAGCGAGCGAGAGAGAGAGACAAGGAGGAGGCCAGGAACTGAAGGATAGATAATAATCCTATATGAACAACTGCGTTACATATTCATCAAGAGGACAGACGTTTCGGTGCAATCGGACACTGCTAGGCAACTTATCTGATCAAATTGTCTCCTGGATTCAGTTGTGATAGCATAATAGCTGTTTTGATACTTTGGGATATTGGTTTGAATGGGCAAAGAGCTGCACAAGTCGGTTTTTATCGCGTGTTGTTTTTGGACTTAAATATAAAACGCATATACGCCGCCTCTGACCCAGCGTCATCCATCTTCTAGAGGCGTTTTGACAGCTATTTAAAAGGAACCCAATCTCCGTCCGAGGTCGGAAAAGTAAACTTGCGGAGACAGGGTAACAACAGCGCTCTCACATTAACATAATTTGGGATACGCGGGTCAATGTCGAACAGGATGAGGCATTACAGGAGCCGTCAAATGAATGGGTGAAGTCACATGGAACAGGGCAGCCAGTTGTATTTTCAAGCTGTTTTTGTTTGTGTTGTTTTTTCTTCACCCATTGTTTTAAATTTTGTGCATGTTTATTTGGACCCATATGATTTAAAACAATACAGAACATTGTTGTATTTTTTTATATATATATATTTTGTGATTTGATAGTGATTTGAAACAAACAAATATAAAGAAATAACAATAAAACTGTGCTACATTTTAGTTTAGTTTGTTTTTTTCACCTTGGAATTCACAATAGACGATTCTGAAGGAGACAGAATACAGAATCAAGCACTTTTAATTTTGTTACAATGCATTATTACTCTACTGGAAGATTAATATTTTGCACATTTTAAAAAATTTACTTTATTTATTTTGAAACGGGTCATTGATAATTTTATTTTGAGTACTCTTGATGCTTGAGTGCTCTTCAAATGTCTGTTTTCTTCTGTCCCTGCCCACAACTCTGTACTTACTTGCAAATGGTTGATAGAATTATACAAACATTCATAAGTAACATGGTCAAGAATACTAATTGTTATGATGGATGATAAGTTTAGAAAAACAATCAGTGGACCAATTTCTATTATACTATATTAACGGTATTTGCTTTGGCATCAAAATGTGTTCATGAAACCAAAATGACTTCATGTGGCGTTTCCCACGTCATTAATCGACATTGGGCTCCATCTACTGGCAGCAGAGGGAATTACAGAGGTTAAATAAACAAATGCTAGCTTGCCTCTGATGCTTCATTTCCTCCCCAAGCACATGACCATAACTTATATTAGACGCTATGCACGCAAAAGTTTATTTTTTACACTACATTTTTTCACAATTAGGCTAGGATTAGAGTTAAAGTAAGGTTTAGGAACAGACTATTTGGTAAAGCTTTGGTGCCGGTAAAATAACTGGGTCTCAGCAGAACTGTGCACCTCCAACATGCTAATGAGACCACGCAGTTGTAACAATCGAATAAGTCTATGGCTATGATTTATGGACTTAAAAACAGTGCAGAGGACTTTCTAAGCAGGATCCATCAAACAAGTGTGAATGAAGCTAAAGACAACTCCAGGTAAAAATGTTGAAACATGGTTAAAAGCTCAAAAAGTCAATTTTGCATGATATGACCTTTAAGAATTTTATTCCTGTAGTGGCTCAAGAGTGATTTTGTCCTCTGCATTTGACCCATCGTTCCATGCCAACACTAATCAATATTAACAAATCTGCACTGTCAAGTTGTGAAATCAATAACAAATTAATGAGATCTTCATGTAAACTAACTAAAGCAGCCCAGTCTCCCGAAAAATATGTACATAATTAACGTTTTTGTAATTCCATTTACGTAGCTATTGTATGTTTTTGTTGTATGTATATGTATAATGAGTTGGTCTGTGAAAAAGTACACATTTTACTTTTTGTAAATTATGCTGCATGTGTTTGTCAACAGAAAATCGACATATTTCACATTTTGCAAATGATGTTACATAAGAATGTCAATCAAAAACATACACGTTACAGTTTATCAATAATAAACCCTCACCCCAACACAGACTCTAACTCTATTTAAAAAACGTATAATGTGTACGTTTTACACAGATGTACTTATTGAGCGTAGTTGGACAACAAAAACGTTCAATAGCTACGTAAATGCAAAAACGTAAATTATGTCCATATTTTTCTGGAGACTGGGTTGATTAAAGCTACCTGTTGACTTTTGGGGCCATAGTATAACGTCTTTTGGATAGGTCAGAGCTCTGTCACCTGCCTCCTCTGTGAGATTTATTTTGTTTCTCATCAATTCCTCCCCTTAAGGTTAGTCTATTTTTGACAGTCTTCCAATTTGTTTGAAGAGGCAGCACGAGTGTGTACTCTCACTCCGCCTCATTGATCCAGGTCAGAGCCGACGTGTGGAGTCTGTAGAGCTGTACATTGAGTGATTGACAGAATCGATGAAGAGCAACAAATCGAAAGGAAAACGTAACTGCTGCGACCTGTTTGATTTTACAGGCCATTCTATCTGAAACAGGAACATTTGTGATCAAACGTGTTACTCACTTAGTTGTTGTACAGTTGTCATTGTAAATAATCAGTCAAATGAATCAAGAACTGTCTTTTTCTTAACGTACACAGAGTCACCGCTGAAATATGTTTGACCACCGTAGTCTCATAGGATGGGAACTGAAAATGAGCCGTTCAATGCGTTTTTCTCAGTGCTAGCTCACACACAAAAGTTGAAAATATCGTTAAACTTTATTATGAAGGGTTATTATGCTAAAATTGTATTCTAACTGTCCTGGGTTAGAGGAGTCTGTTATAATAAGGCTCTGGTTTAATGTTCATACGCTGGTAAAAGGTATAAATGGAGCCGTTTTTGCATAACAACATGATAGAACTGATCATTCTTCACATTAAAGTGCGTATGACAGGTTTTTATGATTTTCTAATTTTGACTTTTTTCAGTGTATTAATACCTTGTGTAAAAACAACTTATAGTTTTACACCAATCAAGTCACTATTTGTGGAGAAAAGTTGAAAAATCTGTTGACAATTACAGGAAGTAAATAAATCGATGACATCAGACTGGGGAGACAAAGGTCATGCATATTTTACCCAAAATAAACTACTTTTTTGACCCTTTAAACTTTGATTTAACAAAATAAAGGTGTTCACATGTGTTGTATTTGTCAAATTAACAAAATCTGTGACAATAGAGGAGTTTTGGCCAGAGTACAGTGTGGTTGCTATGGTAATTTCCTAGTGTGATGTCATACTTTACAACCAGGGAGTCAAATTTAAAACTTAAAAAACAGCTAAACTAGGGTTACATTTGTAAAGATTTTAGTAGAAATTTGAATATATTTATCTTAATTGCATTTTACTTAAATGTATATTTCAACCTGTCATAGGCCCTTTAACCATGATCCCTGGTGCATGTTACAGTAAAAACAATACACACTTTAAAAGGTGCAATCTATGATAATCAGAACCGCTTCAACACATCAAAAATGTACAGTCAGGTCCATAAATATTGGGACATCGATGCAATTCTAATATTTTTGGTTCTGCACACAACCGCAATGGATTTGAAATGAAACACGATGTGCGTTAACTGCAGATTTTCAGCTTCAATTTGAGGGTATTTAGATCCAAATCAGGTGAAAGATGTTGGAATTACAACAGTTTGTACGTTTGCCTCCCACTTTTCAAATGACCAAAAGTAATGGGACAATTGGATGCTCAGCAATTCCATGGACAAGTGTGTCTTATTCTCTCATTATCCCTTTAACAAACAGCAAATAAAAGGTGTTAATTTCAAGTGTGATATTTGCATTTGGAATCTGTTGCTGTGAACTTTCAATATGAGAACCAGAGAGCTGTTACATGAAGCAAGCCATCATTAGGCTGAAAAATCAAAACAAACCCATCAGAGAGATTGAAAAACTACTGTATTCACCTTATTCCGCCCACTTTTGCCTCTTTTTGCCACAGATACGCACTTTTATTATAAACGCACTTTCGGTTTGACGAGAACTCCGTTAAAGCTAATGACGAACGAGGGAAAAGTCTCGCCGCTAAAATATTATAAAAAGTAGATTGATTTGTGTAAAATGTTTAATGAACACGAGCAACAACAAGTCAACACTGCACCGATTTCCTGGTCAGTCTGAAAACGGCTTTTTAGTCCATGTAGAACTTATTTTCTGTTGAGCTCGTCTGCCTCATGTAAACTAATACAACAGTACGGCAACTTCCGGAATAAGTTTGTCATTATATTAAGTGTGTCATTTTAAATAGAACTTGCCTGCAATTACCTAAGTTATCTAAGTTACTTACATGGGCACCCCAACAATGCACCAAATTACTGGAATTTATTTTGCTGTATTTCATTTTTTAGGGGGAGGACCCCAGACTCCCCTGTTCTAGCCCCCTCTTGGCCACCTCAGCTTAAAAGTCTTACAGGCGCCACTGTTGACCTTATTCTGCCCCGCCCACTTTTGCAGTTTTTAGCACTTTTGTTGTAAACGCACTTCCGTTTGACGAGAACTCCGTTAAAGCTAATGATGAACGAGGAAAAGTCTCACCGCTAAAATGTTACATAAAGTAGATTGATTTGTGTAAAATGTTTAATGAACACGAGCAACAACAAGTCAACAACGCAACGATTTCCTGGTCAGTCTGAAAACGTCTTTTTAGTCCGTGTAGAACTTATTTTCTGTTGAGCTCGTCTGCTCCATGTAAACTAATACAACGGAAACAAGACGGCGGCGCGTACGGCAACTTCCGGAATAAGGTGAATACTCTACTTGTATCTACTGAGGAGGTTATTTCACATTTAACTGAGTAACTTTAAAATAGACCACAGTGTTTGCAGTAATATAATGGCTGCAGTCTCTTGTGGTTAAAGATCCAAATTCATCCATCCACGGGACAGGACAATGGGACAGCCGGCACAATAGTACACTGATCCCATTGTGAAAGAGTCAGGATGCTGGAGAATGCACTTGTGCTAAATGAATGGGACTGAAGATAATTGTGTAATGGCAGACAAACAATGTTACAGTTTGCTTAAAGTGCCTCTGACAGATTGAACTACACATTTAACTAATATGCAGTTAAGATAAATATATTTCAATTTCTACTCAGATCTTTACACATTTTACCACAGTTTAGAGATTCTTTTAGGTTTATAATTTTACTTCCTGGTTGTAAAGTATGACATCACACTAGGAAATTACCATAGCAACCACACTGTACACTGGGCCAAAACTCATCTAATGTCACAGATTTTGTTAATTTGACAAAGAGAAACACATGTGAACGTCTTTATTTTGTTGAATCAACGTTTAAAGAGTCCAAAAAGTAGTTCTTTTTGTGTAAATTATGCATAACCTTTGTCTCCCCAGTGTGATGTCATCAGTTTGTTTACTTCCTGTAATTTTCAACAACTTTTCTCCACAAATAGTGACCTGATTGGTGTAAAACTACAATTTATATTTACAAGAGGTATTAATACACTGAAAAAAGTCAAAATTAGAAAATCCTCAAAACCTGTCATATGCACTTTAACATCCAACTCAAGTCTGTCTTTTCCTCACTGACATGAATTACAATATAATTTAGTATCACGACCTTTATGACGTAGACGCTTCAGTAACATTCGGTGACAGTTTGCTCCATAAAGCTCTGAACATGGACACATCCACACTCTTCTTCTTGTCAAGCGGACACACATTTTGCTGAGCATTTTTTCAATTTGCGTGCTATCTGCGTTTATCATCGACAAAGTAACAAAAGAAAGAGGATTTGCACGGCCCACGTAATACTTTCCTAAATCTGAAGGAGGTCTGAGTGGGAGAACGTCCAATGGAGACACAGAAAGGTCAACAGAGGGGAGGACGTATGTGGGAGGGTCAGAGACGGATGGACTTTGTTAAGAGCTGTGGGTGTTTAAATGTCTATACGCTACAGATGGTGGAGAGACAAGAAAAGATCAACAGCGGCTGAAAACAGGACATATACTCATGAGCTTCAGCGTCCTGACATATGCAACAGTTTTAGGACTTTTTTCCATTCAAAAGATTTAATGTTTAGTTTAAAATTGTCATTCTGAAACCCATGTATAGCTACGATAAAGCTGTATTAATAAAAAAGGCAGGAATGAAACATCGGAAAAAGGTGTGGATTTTGAAGTTGTTCGTTGCAGTTTAGAGACAATTCTTGAACATAAAGAAATTGGAAATGTTACATGTACTTTACTACATGTTTAAGTTGTATTGATTGCAGTAACACCACAAATAGAAGCAAAAGATGAAATAATAATAAGAAGGAACTGCTGGAGTGAAAAAATTCTGTCAATCGATTGAACCACAAACCACTTTCAAACATATTTAATCTTTTCTGTTAATTTAGTTATCTATATTATTCGTAACAGCAGTACTGTATTTTCCGCACTATAAGGCGCACCTAAAAGCTTTCAATTTTCTCAAAAAACTGACAGTGCGCCTTATAATCCGGTGCGCTTTATATATGGATCAATACTGAGCCGCAACTACGCAACCACAGCCACTACTGTAGCTTCTATTCTATGCGCCTTATAATGCGGTGCGCCTTATAGTGCGGAAAATACGGTATATATATTTTCTATCTGATATGTATAAATGAAGAGGTCAATGGCAAAAACAGATATCTCCGTTTTGAAAAATAATTTGAAAAAGTATTTTAATTTTTGTCACCATCATCTACATATATAATTTATTTAAAAAATGTGTATTGGATTTTATCTAAGAGGGGTGGAATACATTTTTATAGCAGTAAAATACATTTTGCTGTTGAAAACATTAATAAACAAAGACTTGACTGCAATCCTTTGATGACTTTTTAAAATGGGACTTATCTGTTTTTGCAAATGAACTCTTCAAATATGTTCCCAAGGTACCACTTTATAATAACTACATCTTATTTCGCCTTAATAAAGCATTAACAAAGACTTAATTAATAATAAATATATAGTTTATTAAACATGAGTCAGGCTTAGTAACTACTTAATTAAGGTTAGGGTTAGGGCTAGAAATTAGGGTTAGAATATTAGTTTTTTTTAATAGTTACTAAGCCTGAATAATTCTTAATAAACTATTTGTTGATTATGAATTATGAATCACTTCCTATAGTATATCATAAAACTTCTGAATAAGTCAAATAACATGCAAAACGAATAGTAATTGTAACTGTTTGGATTAAAGCGCCTAATTCCTTTTCCAAACGAATTCAGCCGTAATCTTGCGTTCAAATCTTCTGTGAGTGATTTACAGTTCAAAACACACTGATACCAAACAAACTGCTCTTTTAAACTCTGTTCTTAGAAGCCTATGACAAACGCAAAATGTCATGTTGAGTTTATTTAATCATTTATAAATCCAGCTCAGATGTTCCAGATTTGTGGCTGTGTGTCCTCGACTCTCTGCCTGAGCCTTCACCAGCACTTACTGTCAACACGCATCAGCGACTCTCCAACGAGACACTGAACGTCCGCCCAGCGACATTAAGACCACATTAAAGGTACACTGTGTAACTTTACTTGTGGAGAACACCCCACTCGTGCAGAGAGTCCGCAGCGTGACGTTAAACTCGTTGATCTCAGTGAACAAACTCAAAGTCAACTGAACTTTTGATGCTAAACGCTCATTTGCACAAACAGTAAATCACGTGCAGCAAACCCAGAAATAGCACATGCATGGTTTCACTTTGCACTCCTAATGGCTCAGTCAATTGGGTAACACTTTAGCTCAGGGGTGGGCAATTATTTTGACGCAAGGGCCACATTGGATTTTTACACTTGCCTGGGGGCCGGACCATTTTACACACATACTACTACACATAGACTTAATGCCTAAAATACACAAAAAATTACTACAGAATAGCAAAAATCATTACCTTTATTTAGTGGGAACAGTGCAGTTGATCACTCCTTTTATCCAATGCATCAAAGTTTGGTGTTATTCTAGTGGTGGCTGTTCTCAAAACTGATTTTTAATGAACAAGCAGCTGCTCAGGAAACTATAAAATGACAAATGCACCACACCTAACTCATACAATTTTTTATTGAATGCTTTGCGGGCCGGATCAAAATGCCAAAAGGGCCGCATGTGGCCCCCGGGCCTTAGTTTGCCCCCCTCTGCTTTAGCTTAAGGTTCCTCAGTAAACTAATTATAATGCATTAATAAGCACTTGTTATGTGTTTATGAGCACTTATAAGGCATTTACAAGCATTTATTAGCGTGATAATTGAAAATAATGTAATATGCAGCTCATTCATGCTCTGTACATGTGGTTTATTCACTCAAACATGTTCCGGCTGATGGATTATAAACCTGTATGAGGCATTATAAGTGCTTAAACAAATTATTAGTGCTTATTAACATCTTATAAATAGTTAACTAAGGAACCTTAATCTAAAGCGTTACCGTCAATTGTAATTCGTCGATGTGATCCCTCATTCGTCCAGGTGTGCTACATCGTAGAAAGGGTTTCAGAGGTTGTCATCCGGACGCTGTTTGAAGATCGAGACGTTTCGACTTTTATCCAAAAGTCATTGTCAATTAGAGAGCTGGTCTGGGAACTCTGGCTAATATGCTCCTCTAAGTAGTGAGAGTCCTGCCCCCAGGGAGGAGTCACGCCTGTCATTTGTTTGGAAAACCTGAAACAGGTGACACTAGACAAACAATTTTCCAAACGTAGGCAGGTGTCCAGTGACTCCTCCCTGTTTAAGTTAAAAAGTTTAAGTAAAAAACTGATGACGTCACACTAGGGAGACTCTTTCCATCCAAAGGTTTTGCATAATTTACCCAAAAGAAACAACTTAGTTTACCCTTAAAACATTGATTCAACAAAATAAAGTGGTTCACACATATTTTGATTTGTCGCACAAAAAAATCTCTGACATTAGCTGAGTTTTAGCCCAGTGTACAGAGTAATTTCCTAGTGTGACGTCATCATTTACAACCAGGAAGTGATTTTACAAAACTAAAACAATTGCTAAAAATTATAAAATGTATGATTATTTTTAGCAAAACTTCAAATATATTTATCTGATCTGTATTTTAGTTACATGAGTGGTTTAGCCTATCATAGGCACTTTAAGGTCCTGTAATTAAAACAACTGTAATTCTTAAAGTGCCCATGACAGGTTGAAGTACTCATTTTACTAAAACACAGTGAAGATCATTATATTTAAGATTTTTGTTAAGAATTAACATTTTTTATCTAAGTTTGGCAATTTTTTTAGGTTTGAATCTTTACTTCCTGGTTGTAAATGATGACATCACG
The DNA here is from genome assembly GCA_019453435.1 of Rhinogobius similis. Lineage (NCBI taxonomy): Eukaryota > Metazoa > Chordata > Actinopteri > Gobiiformes > Gobiidae > Rhinogobius > Rhinogobius similis. Next base: position 10,435,918 of record CM033629.1, read on the forward strand.
CTAGGAAATTCTGCAACTGTTACCTAGCAACCATGTTTTACACTGGGCCAAAACTCCTCTAATCTCACAGAAATTATTATTTGACAAATAAAAATATATGGAAACACCTTTATTTTGTAGAATCAATGTTTAAAGGGTTGGTTGGTTGTAAATTGTCCCTAGTGTGTCTCCCTAGTGTGATGTCATCATGTTTTCGAATTCTGCTATACTTCCTGTAAATTTCAGCATATTTTTCAACTTTTCTTCACAAACTGTCTCTTGATTGGTATAAAACTGTCATTTATGTTCACAACAGGTTATTTTTCCACCAAATATGTGAAAACTAAAAAATCCTAAAACCCTGTCATACGCACTTTAAATGTAAAGAACTTTTGCACAATCAGATGACCCTCAACAATAGCCCAGTTCGAGCCTGCTCAGCTGTAAACCTCACGTCACTGAGCAGTATGTACCAACACACAAGATTGGTGTTCCTCGCCGGCCCTGACTCTCTCTCAATGGAAAGCAGATGGCTCGAGCCGTGACAGCCGCCTGCCGCTGTTGGCCGTACGGCAGAGGAAACTTCTGATCGCGCCTCATCCATCATCGGGCTGTGGGCTGTGGCAGGACGGAGCCGAGTGCCGGAGGAAGGCAGGTCTGGACTCTCTCAAACGCCTTCACTTATGCACATGGCACATTCATGGCTCACGCGGGCAAACACACAGCAATGCATTCTGGATCACGCCTCACCTCTGCTCCTCTTTCATTAGCGGTGAAGGAGCTCGTGTTACTGTAATTAGTGGGTAATTTGGGATTTTTTTTCTATAAAAGATTGGATTTTTCATGTAAATATATCAAAAGACAGACTCGACTGGCTCTGGTCTCCCACACCAGAGAGTTTGTGCGACTGTGAGACATGGCTAAAGCTAACGTAAACAAGAAACTACTTCCGGTTTATTTCGTTTCATTTAACTCCTCTATTCAGTGTTTCCCAACCAGGGGTACGGGGACCTCGAGGGGTACGTGAGGAATTACCAGGCGGCACTTGGAATGATTTCAGGTACTTTCATCTGAATAAAAATGTGTATCTTGGACTATAAATATGATTGAAACAAAAATATAATGATAATAATTAACTATAGTCAACGAATAAACTAATATTTGCCCGAAACTCAGGTTAAGGGGTATTCTGAGTGTGAAACAAAGCTCAGGGGGTACTCGAGACAAACAACGTTCTCTATGTAATGCATTGGGTTTGGAAATTTAATATTTTCCATCTTTCTCGTGTCTCGTGATAAATAGAAAATATCTCATGCTAACTTTTGCTAGCTTTGTTTTGCTAAGCATGTCGATTCAACATTTAAGTTCCCATCACTGGAAATATGGTGGTTTATCACAAGAAGTCAGTGTTTGGTGAGAAGAAATTTCGCCATTTTGTTTTTGTCTGTGTTCTCTCCAAGCCCCGACCCGGCAAAAGTCAATGGGCCGCGTTCATTAGCGCATGTCTCCAGTTTAGCCTTTAGCCGTCGAGTAGATCTGGTGGATGTGAGGCCTGGAAGTGATGTGGTCTTATGGACGACGTGAGAGCTACTAGAGCGGAGAAGAGTGAGCCAAAGCTAAAGATTAAAAAGCTATTTTGAATTTACATTGTACTCTATGGGAGAAATACTTTCTGAGGTGCAGAAGATTTTCGCGCTGCAGCTCCAATGGACTGGCCACTAGGCTAACTAAGGTTTAAGCTAACAATACCCTATCCCAGTGGTTCTTAAACTTTTTCTGTCGCGACCCCCAAAATCAAATCAAATCAAATCAATTTATTTTTCTAATGCCCAAAATCACAACAACAGTTGCCTCGATGGGCCACAGGTAAAAGCAGTTCAAATAACTGTCCCAGAATGCCCCTGTCCTTTGACCCTCCTTCGCGGCGAGGAAAAACTACAAAAAACCCCATGGGAAAAAGTAGAGACCTCGGGGAGAACCACAGTGAAGGAGAGATCCTACTCCCACGGACGGACAGGCTGCAGATGAACTAGGACTGACATCCACTTGGACTGAACCAGAACCACTCAAGAGGGAGGTGGCTTTAAAGAGTTCCTCCAGGCGGACGAGGAGCAGTCCACCAGTGTAGAGAGATCCTCCAGCAGGAGATGAGGAACAGTTCATCTAAAGTAGAAGGAGTTCGTCCAGGCAGACGAGGTGTGGCTAATCCAGCTGTCCAGGCGGGTGGCGCATAGATCGTCCAGTGTAGAGATCGATCCTCCAGACAGATGGGGGTGGGGGGGTCGTCACTGGAGCAGCCGCCGCAGTGCCTGAAACAGTCTCCACTCCCCGGGGGAAGTGGAGAGAAAGAGAAACATGTGAACAGCAATGAACAGACTACAGTTGAAGTAATATTAAATATTGTTGATAGATAAAGTAGGAAGAACCAGAGGATAGTGTTCAAGCTGCCATACTTCCCCCAGCAGAATTGCTCCAAGGGCAGCATAGCTAAAACTGTAGGTTTTTATTTCTGTTCCTAACTGGCCTGACCATAAGCTATTTCAAAGAGGAACGTTTTGAGCCTGGTCTTAAATGTAGAGACTGTGTCGGCCTCTTTTACATGAACAGGGAGCTGGTTCCATAACATAGGAGCTTGGTAGCTAAATGCTCGACCTCCTACTGTGCTTTTAGAGACTCTGGGGACTAACAATAGTCCAGCATTTTGAGAACGAAGAGCTCTGTTTGGATGGTACGCTACTATTGCATCTTTGAGGTAGGATGGGGCCATATTGTTTAAAGCTTTATAAGTCAGGAGGAGGATTTTAAATTTGATTCTAAACTCAACAGGAAGCCAGTGAAGAGACTCTAACACTGGTGAAATATGATCTCTTTTTCTAGTACCTGTTAATAATCTTGCTGCTGCATTTTGAACCAGTTGAAAGCTTCTTATAGAGCTTTTAGGACACGCTATAAGCAGGGCGTTACAATAGTCTAATCTGGATGTGACAAATGCATGGATGAGTTAAAATAACAATAGTTCACATTCGCGACCCCCAAACACAAAAAATAGGCGACACGCAACGATGTTTGACTTTATTTTGAGAATATAGACCTAGAAAAATGACTTTAATAGGCCGAAAAATAGGAATCTACATTTACCACTGCATTTGAAGGGTGTCAAGCCTTGTTTAACACTATTGTATTCATTTTTCCCCATCATCTGGAGACCCCCAGAAATCATTTTGTGACCCTCATTGGGGTCCCGACCCCTAGTTTGAGAACCACTGCCCTATCCAGTTATTTAAATAGTTTAATTTTGTCTTTTTTGTCAGGGACCATGGACAAATTCATTAATCTTATAAAAGAAAAAATGATCTGCCATTTTCCGTTGGCAGTGGAGCAGATGGAACAGATATTTTGTTCTGTGCAAAGTCTGACAATTTTTTTAAAGGCAGTAGTGCAGCATTAGTGATAAATAAATAGATCCGTGGTTCTCTCTTGTCCAAACCTCTTCCTGCAGAGTGTAGCTCCTGTTTAGTTAAAGCCCAAGAGAGCCAGACCGCTTTGGAAGACGTACTCACATAATACAGGATCAGTTTAATGTCAAGCGTTGAAATATTACAGACAAAGCATAAACATCTCACGAAGACAAGCAAACAAGTTACATAATGCACCTGTAAGAATATTTGCCATGTTTTTCAGCTTTCTCTTTCCCAACCATTTAACCGTACTTAGTGTCTACTCGGATCCACATTTTGAGGCTTTTTCTCGCCCTTGTCCTGTCAAAACGTCCTGCCATGAGAGGAGAGAGGCGAGTCTCTTAATCTTTGTGCTGTCCGTCTCACGTCGTGCCTCTTGTTATCCCCACACACTTTTTCTCAGTCTGGAGAAAGGTTCAGTTATGTGAGTAATGTCCCGGACAGCTGAGGGTCATTTATCACTGTCAGGATTTAAGGCGGAGGCGGGCGGGGCTTGTGTCTGAGGAGGAGGACTGCACAAAAACAAACGCGCCCACACTCCAGCTTTAACCACTTGTCTTCTGTTTGAAAGTGACCCATGTTCAAAAGGAGGTGTTGCTCATTTGGAGATGCAAAGGAATTAAAAGTGACCCAGAGACAAAGGATTAAACTAGTGAAAACAGAAAAGTTAAGATAAAACAAAAACTTTAAGAACATTTTTTTAGGTTAATCGTTTTTACTTCCTGGTAGTAAATCATAACATTACACTAGGAAACTGTATAATTGTTCCCTGGCAACCATGATGTACACTGGGCTAAATATAAAAAGCACCTTTATTTTGTTGAATTGATGTTGTAAATACAGGTCAGAAAAGTGTGTTTCTTGTGTATAAATTGGACAAACTTTTGAATGAAATTCGAAAGCTGTGTCTGAAGGTCTACACCAGGCATGTCCAAACTAAGGCCCGGGGGCCAAAAGCAGCCCGCAGACCAATTTTTCTTGGCCCTCAAGTTTCCTGGTGAATTGGCCCACATTGTCCTAAGACATACTTTTTACAGCAAATTTCAGATTTTCTACTATTCTGACCTAAATAACTAACATTTTGGAGTGAGACAGACCTGATATTAAGGCACTGAGACTGAATGTAGATGTGGTGGTGCTTTAAAAATCAGATTAATGCAACTTTTTTGAACGTTTCACTCATTTATTTGTGGCCCTCCCCTTGGTCTACATTTCAGTATGTGGCCCTCGGTGGAAAAAGTTTGGACACCCCTGGTCTACACTATTCCCCTCAGGTGGCACTGTATCGTGGTCACAGCTTTTTAGTGCCGTCTGAATGTCCAGCAGGTGAAAAAGTAGTGCACTTCAAATTTCCCACCATGCATCTTGAAAAGTAGTGTCCAGCGCTGGTCACTAGACTGGTCAATATTGACCACAATGCATTGCTAAAGTCGTTAAAACAACAGCGGACAGCCACAGGTCGTTAACTGGACACAATGGAGCTCAGTGACCGGGGGGAAAAAATCTGTTTCTGAAACTCTATAAACCACTAAGTTATTAAAACATTTTGCCAAATTTTAAGGTTTATGTGTTTTTTTGGGCTGAAAACAATCTTTATTATCATTATTTACCACATAGCTGGTTAGCCTCTATCATGCCGTTAAACTAAGAAGATTTACATTTTTCTAAATCCCTATGGCAAAAATGAAAGAAAAAGTGACTTCCGGAACCACAGCTTACATGAGGGCGGGACGGACTGGTGAGCTCCACTGAATGAAGCAGAAGAGCGGTTTAAACAAAGCACGATTATGAACAAAACACTTTAAATAAACAGAGCAACAGCAGAGTTGCTAGCGTTAGCTGCTTTGCTTAGTTTGAGCTGTGAAAATCTTAGACAAAAAGTTGAATGCAGTCTGTTTGATGTTTAATGTACAATCCATGATAAACAAAACTTGTGTGGCGATTATTAGTCCATAAATATGTGCGTGTCAGGTGGATTTGACCCATATTCATTACAAAAATCTAGTTTTATCAGAGTCACGTGACCTGCGGCAGATAGTGAGCAGAGTCTAAATGGCTCCAGGATTGAGTGCACTGTAGAGTCCACTGAACAGGGCAGGACTATGTCGTGAATGAAGTCTCCCCAGTGTCATGTCATCAATGTTTAAAAACTCTGCTCTACACTTCCTGCAACTGTCAACATACTTTTCTACTTTTCTTCACACACTACTTTGATTGGTTTGAAACAATCATATATATTTACAACTTGTATTATAATATCAGTTAAAAAAAAGTAAGAAGTAAGCTAGCTAGCGACGGACCTCTGGAATCGTACAGACTTTTTACACCGAATGCAGGACCTTGTAAAGGAAATACGTCTCACCCCCGACTCAAAAAACAGAGCGACCCAGAGAGCTTTCCTGTTGTGTCTCACCTGCTCCACCTGGACCTGACTGTGATGCTGCTGGACACGGCAGATTCTTTGTCCTGAGGGCTGTTACTCTCCTCAAACTGTCCCTGACGGACACACAAAGGAAACTGAGAATTGCAGTGAAAATGTTTCTGCAGCTGGATCTGAAGTTCTTTCCGGATCTATCGTATCTATCCATCTAGAACATGTCAAACGCACTTTAATATCTACGCAAACACACTCCCGAGGCATATTTACAAATTAAATATTTCATGCTAAAGTTTCATTTTGGTGTTTCTGTCATGAACATACTTGGAATCATGTTTTGTTTCCCTCACAAATGTTTAGGTAATTCTATACTTCACAAGAGCTCAAAACATTCAGTTCCACCTGATGATGTCATGAGTTTTTGCCATTCAAAGCGTGTCCTGCCAATTTGCTCTTAGCGTTATTTAAAATGCCTTCACGCTCCCTTACCATCGTCCATACAAATAAATATAAGGAGCCAGTGCAGAGCAGGTTGCAGGTTTTTACGACAAACACTGTGATTAGATTTGTGATTTATGTCATAATAATAGTATTTTGTTTGAAGTTAACATTTAAAACATGTCCAGGAGCTTAACATAGAGAACATGCTGAAATATGAACTGTTAAACAAGAACATAATGCTTTTCAAAACATGTTTGTCGAGGACTTAACAACCAGGCAAGCCATTTCTACATAATAAGACGGAATGTTTTTTGCGTGCACAGGAAATTATGTTACTTAAAGAAGACATATTATTCTTTTTAGTATTTCTACCATTAAACACTAACATATGTAGATCACTATTTTACATTTTGTCCATTGTAAACTGCAGGATTGATCTAAAACAACTTCAAATACAAACAGATCCATTCACTTCCTGTTCAAACCTGCAGAACTGATCACAACAGTCACTGGATTCTATGTATTCTTGCAAAATGAAAATGTGGAAATACTTAACTTTACACGTATTATTCAGAGTCTGAATTTATTGAACAATCGCTATAAGTGCCGAGCAGTGGGCGGGTATAGGTATGTGAAAATAGGAATTTCTGCCTTGAATGCAGGAGAATACAGGATTACTCAAACATGCATCAATCACTCAACCATAAGTCTGAGTAATGTGCTGATGATGAAACACTGTTATAACACTGTGAAAAGCTCATAAAAGTCCAGCCCAGTATTCCAGATTGTGAAATATCTTAATTTATAATAATAATGTTTCACAATCTCAAACTGAATAATATAAAACGGAAATGTATTCTGTTTTTACCAGTGGTTTGCCTGACAAAAGAGACTTTATTCCTACTTTGATAATGCTTTAGTTTTAGTTTCTCTATTTCTTCTGCTGCATGTCTGTAACTAAATCCGATAAAACAAAACAAAACAAATCATTCTTACAAAGTCCTGAAACATTTTGGTGGGATTTTCTTTTTAAATCACAATAAACAGAGCACATTTAAACAGGCTTCTCCCGTCGCCTCCACAGTAAAAATAGCTGGAGATGATCAGAACGCGTTGCTCGTCCGGCGCTGGCCTCCTCTGACACTAATAAGCCAGTGACCACATCTGCTCAGTGGGAGGGACATTCACAGCCTGTCATGCCTCTCCTGGAGCTCTGCGCAGTGGCCTGGCTCTGGCATTTTCACAATAGACGAGACACGGGGACATCAAAAGTGAGGCAAGCACTCACACACAGGGCTGTCACGGTCCTGTCCTCCCCCGGGCGCACGGCAGCTGCTCTGTCCCACTGCCACTCAGGCTGACGGGGAGAAGCTGCCACGTCCAGCACTGTCTGCCACCTTTAAACAAACACACAACTGTGTACACGGGAAGTACATGTGTCATTAACACACAACTGTGTACACGAGAAGTACATGTGTCATTAACACACAACTGTGTACACGGGAAGTACATGTGTCATTAACACACAACTGTGTACACGGGAAGTACATGTGTCATTAACACACAACTGTGTACACGGGAAATACATGTGTCATTAACACACAACTGTGTACACGGGAAGTACATGTGTCATTAACACACAACTGTGTACACGAGAAGTACATGTGTCATTAACACACAACTGTGTACACGGGAAGTACATGTGTCATTAACACACAACTGTGTACACGGGAAGTACATGTGTCATTAACACACAACTGTGTACACGAGAAGTACATGTGTCATTAACACACAACTGTGTACACGGGAAGTACATGTGTCATTAACACACAACTGTGTACACGAAGTACATGTGTCATTAACACACAACTGTGTACACGGAAATACATGTGTCATTAACACACAACTGTGTACACGGAAGTACATGTGTCATTAACACACAACTGTGTACACGGAAGTACATGTGTCATTAACACACAACTGTGTACCACGAGAAGTACATGTGTCATTAACACACAACTGTGTACACGGAAGTACATGTGTCATTAACACACAACTGTGTACACAGAAGTACATGTGTCATTAACACACAACTGTGTACACGAGAAGTACATGTGTCATTAACACACAACTGTGTACACGGGAAATACATGTGTCATTAACACACAACTGTGTACACGGGAAGTACATGTGTCATTAACACACAACTGTGTACACGTGAAGTACATGTGTCATTAACACACAACTGTGTACACGAGAAGTACATGTGTCATTAACACACAACTGTGTACACGGGAAGTACATGTGTCATTAACACACAACTGTGTACACGGGAAATACATGTGTCATTAACACACAACTGTGTACACGGGAAGTACATGTGTCATTAACACACAACTGTGTACACGGGAAGTACATGTGTCATTAACACACAACTGTGTACACGGGAAATACATGTGTCATTAACACACAACTGTGTACACGTGAAGTACATGTGTCATTAACACACAACTGTGTACACGTGAATTACATGTGTCATTAACACACAACTGTGTACACGGAAGTACATGTGTCATTAACACACAACTGTGTACACGGGAAGTACATGTGTCATTAACACACAACTGTGTACACGGGAAGTACATGTGTCATTAACACACAACTGTGTACACGGGAAATACATGTGTCATTAACACACAACTGTGTACACGAGAAATACATGTGTCAATAACACACAACTGTGTACACGGGAAATACATGTGTCATTAACACACAACTGTGTACCAGGAAGTACATGTGTCATTAACACACAACTGTGTACACGGAAGTACATGTGTCATTAACACACAACTGTGTACACGTGAAGTACATGTGTCATTAACACACAACTGTGTACACGGGAATTACATGTGTCATTAACACACAACTGTGTACACGGGAATTACATGTGTCATTAACACACAACTGTGTACACGGGAAATACATGTGTCACTAACACACAACTGTGTACACGGGAAATACATGTGTCATTAACACACAACTGTGTACACGAGAAGTACATGTGTCATTAACACACAACTGTGTACACGGGAAGTACATGTGTCATTAACACACAACTGTGTACACGAGAAGTACATGTGTCATTAACACACAACTGTGTACACGAGAAGTACATGTGTCATTAACACACAACTGTGTACACGGGAAATACATGTGTCATTAACACACAACTGTGTACACGGGAAATACATGTGTCACTAACACACAACTGTGTACACGGGAAATACATGTGTCATTAACACACAACTGTGTACACGAAGTACATGTGTCATTAACACACAACTGTGTACACGGAAATACATGTGTCATTAACACACAACTGTGTACACGGGAAGTACATGTGTCATTAACACACAACTGTGTACACGGGAAGTACATGTGTCATTAACACACAACTGTGTACACGAGAAGTACATGTGTCATTAACACACAACTGTGTACACGGGAAGTACATGTGTCATTAACACACAACTGTGTACACGAGAAGTACATGTGTCATTAACACACAACTGTGTACACGTGAAGTACATGTGTCATTAACACACAACTGTGTACACGGGAAATACATGTGTCACTAACACACAACTGTGTACACGGAAGTACATGTGTCATTAACACACAACTGTGTACACGGGAAGTACATGTGTCATTAACACACAACTGTGTACACGAGAAATACATGTGTCACTAACACACAACTGTGTACACGGGAAGTACATGTGTCACTAACACACAACTGTGTACACGGGAAGTACATGTGTCATTAACACACAACTGTGTACACGGGAAGTACATGTGTCATTAACACACAACTGTGTACACGAGAAGTACATGTGTCATTAACACACAACTGTGTACACGAGAAGTACATGTGTCATTAACACACAACTGTGTACACGGGAAATACATGTGTCATTAACACACAACTGTGTACACGGGAAATACATGTGTCACTAACACACAACTGTGTACACGGGAAATACATGTGTCACTAACACACAACTGTGTACACGAGAAGTACATGTGTCACTAACACACAACTGTGTACACGGGAAGTACATGTGTCATTAACACACAACTGTGTACACTAGAATTACATTTTTCATTAACACACAACTGTGTACACGAGAAGTACATGTGTCATTAACACACAACTGTGTACACGGGAAATACATGTGTCATTAACACACAACTGTGTACACGGGAAATACATGTGTCACTAACACACAACTGTGTACACGGGAAATACATGTGTCATTAACACACAACTGTGTACACGAGAAGTACATGTGTCATTAACACACAACTGTGTACACGAGAAGTACATGTGTCATTAACACACAACTGTGTACACGGGAAATACATGTGTCATTAACACACAACTGTGTACACGAGAAATACATGTGTCATTAAGAGCACTTTCTATCTGCAAGGCACTTTACAAGCGTTTTACAAGGAACCACAAACACATTCATACACAGATACATACACACATTCACACACACATTCACAGACACATTCACACACACATTCATGCACCAGGATGAGCAGTGAGTTATTGTCGCACTGTGTTTGGATGAAAACATTTGGGAAATTAAACAAAGTTAATAATCATTGTCATTAGTATATGTTTGTTTCCAGAACAACAGTCAAACAAAAAGATAATAATAAAGTACTTGGGTCTGTGAGAGCGAGGAACAAGGTATAAAGTTTTATAATTTATATAAGTACATTCTTCCTACTTTTTAGTTTGAAAATTAGCTGTAAAACTTCAGAATCAGAAAAAGGTTTAATGTCATCGTCAATGCACAAAATGCATGAATAAGGGACTTGCTTTGGCGTATAACAATTAATAAAACAGAATCAAAATATATAAAAAGAAGGCATGCATAGAATTAAGAATTAAATAAAACAGACTTAGACTATATACAGAAATGTTCAGTTGGCTGAACAGCAGTGCAAATAGATAGCTCTTAAATAATATTATTGTTAAAGTGTTCATGAGTCCAACGGCAGAGGGAAAGGAGCTGTTCTTGTGGCGAGAGGTTCTGGTCCGGGTGGACCTTAGCCTCCTGCCCGAGGGGAGGGGCTCAAATAGTCCATGTCCAGGTGAGAAGGGTCAGCTGTGATCCGACCTGCTCCGAGTCCTGGAGACGTACAGGTCCTGGGAGGCGGGGGGGACTGGGATGGGATTGGCACAAAAGTCCATTGTAGTGAGATGGGTGAGGGAGGGGGTTGAGATGTCGAATCATGAGTAGCAGGAAACTAGGGCTTTGGGCTTGTAGTCGTGATCTGCCGGAGCCCCCTCCAAACAGCAGACGGGTCGTTGGCAGAGAGCTGCTCCTATAGGCATGTGTGGTACAGAGATATTCACCTTATTCCTGAAGTTGCCGTACGCGCCGCCGTCTTGTTTCCGTTGTATTAGTTCACACAGAGCAGACGAGCTCAACAGAAAATAAGTTCTACATGGACTAAAAAGACGTTTTCAAGCCTCAGGAAATCGGTGCGTTGTTGACTTGTTGTTGCTCGTGTTCATTAAACATTTTACACAAATCAACCTACTTTATGTAACATTTTAGCTGCGAGACTTTTCCCTCGTTCGTCATTAGCTTTAACGGAGTTCTCGTCAAACGGAAGTGCGTTTACAACAAAAGTGCAAAAAACGGCAAAAGTGGGCGGGGCAGAATAAGGTGAATAGCTCTTGACACCTCCTTGCTAAATCTGTACTTTGCACTTTTGTAGCTCTCTCTGTTCAAACTCTGAAAGCTGCTTCCTTCTGTTGCCTGAGCTGCCTCTGTTTGTGGCGGCGCATCCCTCCTGACAAACACTTGCTATTGACCTTATTCCGGCATCTTGTTTCTGTTTCCTCAACAGAAAGTTAGTTCTACATGGACTAAAAAGCTGTTTTCAGGCCTCAGGAAATCTGTGCATTGCTGACTTGTTGTTGCTCGTGTACATTCAACCTTTTTCTAGCTGCGGCACACTTTTTGGGTTTAAAAGATAACACGGCACACCACCTACAAAAACATGACCAAATCAGACCATTTGGTTTATAAAATATGGCATATAATGAGCCAAATCATGTTTTGTTACTGTTTGGTGCTTTAAATTTGGCAGTCGTGGTGGTTTTTCGTTTTGTTTTGGTGCAGAAGTTGCTCAGGACACTCCAAAAAGGTAAATTAGTTATTTACATCCGCATTTCTGAACCTGTTACTCAAATTTTACATTTTTTCAAGGCACACTAGCGTTCCCTGGCACACTGGTTGAAAATCAAGACATTTTAAACAAAGCAATCTACTTTATAATGTTTTAACGGCGATACTTTAACGGATCTGTGGCAAAAAGAAGCAAAAGTGGGCGGGGCAGAATAAGGTGAATAGGAGTCTATGAGAAATCACTAAAACACTACATTTTACTTAATCCGAGCCAGAGCAGCTGAACACACTAAACACTGAAGGTTTAAGATGGACACATTCCTTGTATAATATAATGTAATGGTATAATTTGACAATAAATATCATCTGGAATATGATTTATGAAAGGGAAGAGCGATTGAGTCAGCCTCTTCTGGTGATCATTTGTGGTTTTTGCCCGAAGACTGTCGGCCCACACAAACTCTTTCCACAATCCCACTCATCATTCTGGCCCCTTTTAATATCCTCATTTATTATAATATTCCACTTAAAACATGATTACTTATTCTTCTGGTCACGCAAAGAACAAGTCGCTTTCCTTGTGCAATAACACTAATTCATTCAGGGTTTTAGGCTTGTTTTTGACCAGGTTTAGTTCTTGTTTAGTGCCATTTTAGTCCTGATTTAGTCCTGAGCTGTTTGTTTTTTCTGCATTTTTCATGATTTTGAGAGATCTGTTTCTTGTTAAGACTTTGTTTAGTCTCGTTCCAGATCTGGTTTAGGTGCGGTTTATTAGACCTGATTATGTTATGTTTAGTCCCATAGTTTGGTTCTGGTTGAGTATTTTTTTAGTTGCACGTCCTGTTTTTAGTTTTGTTGTTTCTTCTTTATTGAAGGAGATGCAGCAAAACTGTTCTAATTAGGAAGACAAGTTGAATATTCTTAACATAAGCCCTGTTTTTGTCCTGGTGGTTTGACATATTTTTGTTCTGGATTTATTCCGGTTTAGTCTTGGTCAGGGTCTGGTTTGTCAAGTCCTAGATTTGATTTATCCCTGGTTTAGATCTGGGTTTGTCCTGGTTTAGTCCTGGTTATGGTTAGCCCTTGTTGGTTCTGGCAGAGTTCTTTTTAAATTTTGGTTTAGACCCAACTTAGCGCTGATACAGACCGGGTTTAGACCTGGTTCAGGACCAGACTCGGTAATGCTTTAGATTAAGGTTTCTATAAGCACTTGTTATGTGTTTATAAGCATTTACAAGGCATTTACGAGCATTTATTGAAATAAAAAGTAATAATAAGCAGCTAATAGATGTTCTGTATATGTTGTTTATTAACACAGGGTTTCCCACACTTTTCTGGCCGGGACCCTCAAAATAGCCATACAACCGACTCGGGACCCCCAAAGCAAAATTAAAATAACAGTAGCAATAATTTTAGGTGTCAAAACATGTTAAATCAGTTTTAATATTGGTTATTGGAATAGTTTGTTGTCTTATTGGACCTTATTTGACTAAAAGATACTGTTATTAATTAAAAAATAGACAAAATACAATGTCACACTAATTCAAATGAGATCTTGAAATCATCTCACGACCCCCCGAGGGGTCCCGACCCCCACTTTGGGAACCACTGTATTAACACAAATTAAGTTATTGGCTTATTACCATTTATAAAGGTATTATAAGTGCATAAACAAATAAGTAATGCTTAGTAATGCTTAACAAATAGTTTAATTTAAAGCGTTCCCTGAGACTTAAAGGTCCCATATTCTGCTATTTTCCTCTTTACACAGTCTATTCTAAGGGCTTTGTTGATAATTTTTTGCGTTGTGCAATATCCATAACATAACAGTTTCCAAAAAACACCCATTTCTTGGACTGGGCCCCCTCCTTGCAAAAGCAAACGGCTCACTCTGAGATTTGACCCCCCGAACAGAGAGCAGGCTGCCTCCCCCGCCCAACTCGTGCCGAAGCCTAGAGCGGAGATAGTGCGCATGCGCCGTGTGCTCCGGTAAACAGCGATACACAAACACGGGAATAAACCTTTTATCCGTCCTGACGGTGCGTCGTGCTGAGTCCTACGTCCTGGATCTGACCTGGAGTTTGACGTGCTCCAGGACCTCGACGACGGACGTTGCCGTTTGGTAAATAACAAGCTAACTCTTCGATCTGTCGTATCCATCGTGTAATTACTGTGTAGAATTAGCATTAGCTGTTTTTATTCTGCGGCTGCGCGCTTCCTGGAGGCGTGGCTTAAACACTGCGTCATCCTTGTGAAGCGCGTCATCTTAGTGAGGAGCCCCCGTCTGCTGCTCAGCCGAGGGGGACGGAAAAGACAGTTCTCTAGCGAAAACATGCGGGAATCAATCAAAAAACCACTTTGGGCACAACATACGAGGCCCAAATAGCATTGTAGGAAGGTTAAAACCTCTGAAAAGTCGATTTTGCATGTTATGGGACCTTTAAGTTACATGCTTTGGTACAAATGTATTTCGACTTTGTGCCTGGTTTAGTCGTTACATGGAGAGTTAAACATTTTAGAACTCTAGTAATATTATTCAAACACTCATTCACTTCTTTGAGGAACCATAACCGCGATATCTGTGATCACAACATCAGCAGTGTGTTCCTTTGTCTTTGATCGGTTCCACAGTTTGAACTCTGGCTCAAATAACTGCCGTATTGTGATCAAATAATCCATTTTCAAGGTTTTGAGGGGGCTTAAGAGTGAGGTGTCAGCTCAAGTGCTCTAATACCCTCAGACAATTGTGTTTTATGAATTAATTTGCCATTTAAGTATCTATTATGGTCCATTAGAGAAGGACTCAGCTCAGGTCGAGTGTTTGGGGTAATTGTTAAACACTACAAATGACACCATCTGCATTTCAATGAGGCTGCCCTTGAGGTGGAAGCCAAGCCTTTGTAAAAACCATTTGAAACTATGAATTTGAAGCAGCTGATAATGATATTTCAGTCAGGTCTGAAACTGTTTTGGGGAAGAAATAAGCACCTTTTTTGTTGCAGTTGTTAAGTTGTCTGCTTAACAAAAAGTTTTAAAAGGAGCTGATATTTTAGTGGTTATATCTTACCAAAAACACAGGCTATTCATGGGCTTCAGCTTCTTGATATATATGACTTTTCACCATTCAAAAGTTGTTTTAAATTGTTAATTGCTTTGGTTAACAGTCCTAATTTTTCATTACATTTTCTAAGAAGTGATGACTGTCACTGTCAAGCGTCATCCTCTTGTTTATAAAGTTCACTTAAAACTGTAAGATTTGAGGCACTTGGTGAAACAAACTATACATTTCCTTGTCAAACTGTTGTCACCCGCTATGTTTTTGGAGTATTAATGTCTATAATAACGTAGATTTAAGAAAGGTTTATTAAGTGGTTGTCAGCATGTATGCACATTTCGGCGCTAATAGCTTGCGGTAACAAACAATACAAAACACTTTTACATTCGGAAACATTTTCCACCGAGGCTGTGGTGTGACTCACGTGTGTCCAGTGGTTGTCAGTCACGAAAACAGCCCTGATTTTTCATAGTTTTTCACGGTCAACGCTTGAAGGGTCCATTCTGCAGGGCCAGGTCCAAACTGCCTGCAGCCGGCTTTTAAAGGGGCGCGAAGACAATGCTCTTCCATTAAATGCCATTGTTTCACACGCCTCAAATGAGGGTGCAAACGCTTTTGAATGAGGCAGAAATGCTCCTTTTTGCACCGCTGTGGACCCTGCTGTTCTGGACAATAATATAATATGTATAATAATAATTGTTTGACAGGAGTTTTTGTTTTATTTTCACTAAGCATCACAAACCCTACAGTAAAAAGTGAACTTTAGAAAGTGGAAGTTAGATATTTACAGTTATTACCAATTGGCAAATGAGATGACAAAAACCATCTTTGCTGTCAACAAACGACAAAATTACAGTTCTTTATTTGCTGCACCATTAAAATGAACACGATAGAATGATTACACAAGCACTGGGCGCAGTCACTCCAGGAATGGTCTATAGTGAGCGATTAGTTTTTGATTAGTCGACAAGTCAAACCATTATTTCTATTGTTGAGACGTTTGAAACACATTTTAAAGTAAATACAGTGACTGAAAAATAGACAAAATGCATTATTCTTTTTTAACATTTTGATGACTGTCTTTGTTATAAATAGGTCTTTTGTATGTGTTTTAGAGTCTCTATTGTCCAGATCAGTGATTCCCAACCAGGGGTATGGGGACCCCCAGGGGTACGTGAGCAATTACCAGGGGGTACTTAGAATGTTTCAGGTTTTAAAAGAAGAATAAATGTACTTTTATCTGAATAAAAAGTGTTATTAGTTGTAAATTTAGCATCTTTTTGGAGTAAATTGGACCATAAATATTATTAAAACTAAAATACACTAGTAATAATTGATAATATGTGACTAGAATACCAATTTAGTTGCCTGAAACTCAAGTTAAGAGTGTGAAACAAAGCCTAGGGTGTACACGAGACAAAGAAGGTTGGGAACCACTGGTCCAGATAATATATGATTATAAAAAATACTACTACGGTTATTTCTTATAGTCTTGTCACATTTAGTTGCTTTACCGCTGCAGCCATAATTTATAAGAGGGGATTGAAAGTTGGGTTGCTGTCATTGGCTGGTCCCGTTAAAGGATATTTTTCTGCATACATAACTGTTCCAACTCTTCCAGACAAACCCAAAAGTACAAACACTATAAATGTCACTTAAAATCACTGCACGATTTTCCCGCATCTGAATTCAATTTGAGGCCTCTCTGTTCAAACGCACTCCCAGTTTGACCACATTTCCCATGATGCAAAGTGATAATTTTATTGACTACTAGACACACATACACTTTATCCCGAATCATGCTTATAAAACAGGCAGCGCTGGAGGTCTACGGGACCAGTATATTACGTTTAAAACTCCGTCTAGCGTGCGCCAAACCAGAAGACTGGGTGGCAGGGCTGAATCAACACTCTCCGACCAAAGACGGATCATCTGTCTTGTTCTGCCCGCTGTACAAATCAAATACATTTCCCCTTTTCTCATAAAGCTAACGTTTCCATGCTGCTTTTGGCGAGCCGTGGACGCGCGCATGTGGGTGGTCGAAGGGCGTGCGGACCGTCGCGGCACGTACGACTCTTTTCGGACCGACCACACGATTGCTGCTATTCCGTGTTACCGGCTTTAGCTCTCAGCTGAGTAAATGATCTTGAAGGATGACGTGCTTCAAGGTTACAGGCGCTTCCCATCATGCATCACTCCTCTGGTTTCGCAGGTCAAAGGTTGGACAGGACTGGTTTTGGACGCTTAAGTGAAACGTATCGTGGTTTTGTGGTGAACTGAAGCAAAGGATAAGGCTCTTAGGCTCTTCTTTTGTTGCCGAACATAAAAAAGGTTATGGGTTAGATTGCCTTGACTTTTTCCAGACATGTTTTGCTTTAGTCTGACCACATTTCCTACCAAGGACAGCTTAGCAACGAAACATTGCAACTTACTTTTGATGTCTATTACCATGAAACACTGCTGTCCTCACACAGACAGCACTAAAAGTCGCTAAACAACGTAAAATCACACAACAACATTTTTATTGCAAAGTAAAGGAACACTGAAGTGATGAAGCCTCCACATGTTCAGAGGGAGATTAATATAAACAATTAATTTAAAATGCACAAATGATACAAAATTATAAATCATAATTACTACAATTAAATACAATGCAGCACACTGTGTAACTGCCTGTATTGACATATGCTGTGCAAAAATCAGTTATAACAGCAACCTGGAACAGAATGTGTAACAATCATGGATGTATTAAAAGAACTGGATAAGGTCCTCTGTCTGTGTCCCAGATTGATTAGTGGCCCTGTGAGGTACTGCAGCCTCTTGGAACCAGCCTTTTTCTAAAATTGCACATTATAATTGCAGACAGTACTGAATTATTATCGGTATTTAAATAAAATAGAAGGAAATGTTCTTTTCTACTGTTTCTAAAATCACAGAAATTACCGTTTTTATATGAAGTGACGTCACCGCAAACATGTGCGAGTCACGTGAACGAGCGTCGGACGATACAAACAGAAGCTCGTAGAAAAGGCTCGACTAGAGACACCTGTAAGTTGTATTTTATTTCATTTCAGACGCTTTCACGTGTGTCTAACATGAAGAACACAATTACAATCACACAAGCTAACGTTAACACAAAAACTTGCAGCTGCGTGGTAGTTCACGTCGCTCAAAGCATCATGGGGGATTGTGGTCACGTGGCGCCCTAAAGCAAAGATGTCAGCCTCCGTATCAGGAAGTAAAGCAAAGATGGCAGCCTCCGTATCAGGAAGTAAATGCGGAAGTAAGAAATTTTTTTGGGGTCATGCGCCAATGAGCACACTCCATAGGGATAAACAGGGCGGCCATTTTGTGTTCATCTTCCAGGTTTTATTATAGTTCTATGGTAACAATCTATAATGACATAGTGCATAAAAATCTGCAACAACTGTGTAACAATGTGTAATAACATATAACTTACCATATACAAATTTGTAATAACATGTAACATATGTGTAATAATCTCTAATGACAACTGGTAATGAAAAATGTACATTTCCGGATACAACTGATGATTGTGCTGTTGTCCTGCCAATCTGAAGTCTATAAATCAATTCTGATAAGAGAAAGGCGATGCTTAAATTAGATTGGAGTCAACTTCTAACTCTTAATCACAATAAAACATTTTTAGTGTCATTACACTTCAAGTTCAAGTACCATACAACAAAATGCAGTTTGGCATCCAACCAGAAGAGCAATGAAACAAGAACTAGGCAAAATTGTACAGTACATAAATAAATGTACAGTAGGCAGTAAGACATGCAATGATCTAGAACTGTAATTAAGCTTTTACTATTTACATTTGACTATAGTACCATTTTGAATGCTTTACCCGAGTGTGAGTTCAAGAGTGTGAAATGCTGAGGAGGCTGATGGCTCTGCTGCTGCTGCTGTGGAGGTACAGATCGCCATGACAAAACAACAACAACAAACAACAAACAAGAAATATAGTCATTCATTCATTCATTTTCTACCACTTATTACCGTTCCCGGGGTCATTGGTGACTGGAGCCTATCCCAGTGACTTTGGGCCTTAGGCGGAGTACACCCTGGACAATGGCCAACTCGTCGCTGATTTCTTAATTATTCTTCTGGGGAATGACCCCCAAATCCCTGTTTAAACCTGTTTAGAACATTTAAGCTTTAAAATGTAAAAAAAAAAAAAAAAGCTTCCTTCAAGAACAATTTAAGAGACACAACAGAAAAGTTATTGACAATCACACTTGATGAGGAGGGGCCTGTACTTAATTTTGCCTTGAGCCCCCAAATTCCTAAGTCCACCACTGTCTGTAACCACTGCTGCCCTGGTACAGACTGACAGAGTTGTGGCAGCCATTCTGCGCCAATGACATCTCCAACCAGTGGCGGACTTACCATTAGGCAAAGAGCCACAATTGCCCTGGGCCCCCAACCAGAAGAGGTTCGTACCAATCATCAAAGACTCAAGGAAACAGTTGCTTTTCTCTCAATATCACAGTAAAGTAGTGCAGAGTACAAAATAGTCTGGGATTGTTAAATGTTACTATTCAGTACATATTAAGTTAAACAGTAAATAAACAATAATATTTTAAAATTACAAATGAGAACTATGCATTTAAATCAGCTGAACATGTGTTAAAATGCACCAACAAATGGGAAATATGGTCAAATTTCTGATTTCGTTTTGTGGAAGGCGCTCGAAACCACGTTGTTTAAAGAAGTTTAGGACACGTAAGGTATTGCACAATTGAATTTGAATTTTACAATAGTTTATGAACCTGTCCAGCCACCGCACATTTAAAAAACAAGCTTTTATCAAAAACAATTCAAGAGACATGACAGAAAAGTTAAAAGACAGAAGAAAATCACTCTTGATGAGGAGGGGCCTGTACTTAATTTTGCCTTGGGTCCCCAAATTCCTAGGTCCGCCACTGTCTCCAACCAAACATCAGCAGTGACTTTTCAACCAAAAACAGTGTGCCGCGACTCAAAAAAAGTTGAAAATCACTGCCTGAAGTGGAGACGCTACAAGAAAGTCATTTTTTTCATTTTATTTCTTTTTCTGGGTCAGTTTGCTCTCCAAGCTTTCACCTGGAAACAACATCAGTGTCCAATTTGTTCGTAAAGATGTTTTATTATTTAAATTAATCAACTTAAGTCTGTAGATTTTCATAGGACATTGTTATAACTTGCATTTTTCTCCCACAGAGACACAAAGATCAGCTCTTAAAGTAGCTCCTACACACCAGACTTTACAATCTTGCACTCAACAAGACAAGATCTAACTTTAAGAATGGTTTATTATTGTTTTAACTCAAATTTTTTAACGCCAAAATACAGTCAATACAACTAGTTTACTCAAAAACTAAATAAGATGATCAAAATCAACAGAGACAAGACGAGCAAGAGAGAAACCAACCTAGACATGTAGCGTTAAAGAGAAGGAGATGAAAAGGTTGAGGCGGCTGACGATGAAAACAGAAAAGAGAATTGTTGCTGCATTTCAAAAGGTAATGCTACTTTCTTTTGACCCACCCAATCCAGTATAGCGTAAAAAGCCTTGTGTACAGCCCTGAACCCACTCCTCCAGCTCAAAGCAACGCCTGGCGGTGCATCAGTGCCACCAATTACAGGCCCTTATCTCAGACTGGGATAATGAGGTTACACTCGGAGCAAATCCTATCATGTCCACATAACGAGATCTGAGGTCAGAACGGCAACGCGGACAAGCCAGAGCCTTATCTGCTCCACTCACATCTCTGCACTGACAGCAGGGAAATTACATTCAGCCACAGTCGAGATGGCCAGGGATTTTTGTTTGGATCCGATACCGAGTAATGCCAGGGCAAGTATCGATACCATGAGTTTGTATAAGATTCATATATGGGATTGAAACGCCGAATTTTACCTTGATCTTCACCTCAACCATATGAAGTGATCTACAAATTAAACATGTGCATAGATAAACTAAAACATAAAAGATGTATTTAAAGATGTATCCATATGTTTGCATGAGAATTGATCATTTTTGGTATCTCGATCCACCCAACGACTGGACTCGTCACTTAGAGCTGGTTTTGGATCGTTTGGTTTACTTCAATGTAAGACTTATTTTGTGTGTCGTGATCATTGATTTTCTTATGTAAAGGAATTCCGACGTGGAAAAATTGGTAACGCTTTAGATTAAGGTTCCTTAGTTAACTATTTATAAGATGTTAATAAGCACGGAAGACAGAAATGACAAGGTAATAGTCAAAATCTCTGAAAGACAAAACGTTTCAACAAAAACTACGCAAATCTTAAAACACACCACCACACGAACCTAATCCAGCAAGTAACGAGTAAAGAAACCAAAAACTTAACTATACTTAAACGTGAGAATTCCAGTCCTTTCAACACGTCTATCTCAAGCAGATTTCATTCCCGCTTTGCAGTGCACACTTATGTTCTCACAACTTGCAGCGTTTGTGACAGGCAGCTTGATTTATGAGTCCCATTCCCCAGAGCAGACAGGCTGCACTCCTGACTATATGTATTTTAGTCAGCCCTCCTCCCCCTCCCTCTCGCACACTTCTTTCTGTCTTTATCTACGTCTCGGTTTCGTGGTGTTTGGAGGTGATTGATTATCCCAGAAGCAGCAGCAGTTGTGCCGGCGTCAGGAGCAGTTCTGATGCTTTTGAAATGTAATCTCAAAGTGAACCAGAGCAGGGGAGTGCCTCATCAAACAGACGACGCATGTGCCGGGAAGTTTTGTAGAGGAAGGAAATAAAACGAAAAGCAGCATGTAAAAACTATTTTCATCTAAAACAATGGCGTATTTCCCAAAGTAAGTTGATACGTCAGCCATTGTTTGTGTAAAATTAACTTGGGTTCTCTTATCAATACCTGTGAGCCCACAAATAAGATCTTTGAATGAGGAGAATAAATTCAACCGGACACTGCCAAATACCACTAAAAATTCTATTTCCATTACACATTAGGTGTGAAGTTGGCCAAGTAAAGGAGAACTGAAATGATTTATTTGGCCATATGGTTCAGGCCAGGAGTGTTGAGACAGAATTGATCAGTTGAGACGGAAATTCATTTAAAGAATTCATTAAACAATGCACAAATTATACCCAAACAAATTACAATTGCTAGATTTAGATACAATGCAACACACTGTAACTGCCTGTAATGACATATACTGTGCAAAAATCTTATATAAATCTCTTATAAAGTACTGTGTAACAATCTGTAATGGCAACCTGGAACATAGTGTGTAACAATCTGTAATAACATGTAACATACTGAGTAACGATCTGTAATAACATGTAACATACTGAGTAACAATCTGTAATAACATGAAACATACTGAGTAACAAACTGTAATAACATGTAACATACTGAGTAACAATCTGTAATAACATGTAACATACTGAGTAACAAACTGTAATAACATGAAACATACTGAGTAACAAACTGTAATAACATGTAACATACTGAGTAACAAACTGTAATAACATGAAACATACTGAGTAACAAACTGTAATAACACGTGACATACTGAGTAACAAACTGTAATAACACGTGACATACTGAGTAACAAACTGTAATAACATGAAACATACTGAGTAACAAACTGTAATAACATGAAACATACTGAGTAACAAACTGTAATAACATGAAACATACTGAGTAACAAACTGTAATAACATGAAACATACTGAGTAACAAACTGTAATAACACGTGACATACTGAGTAACAAACTATAATAACACGTGCCATACTGAGTAACAAACTGTAATAACATGTAACATACTGAGTAACAAACTGTAATAACATGAAACATACTGAGTAACAGACTGTAATAACACAAAACATACTGCGTAACAAACTGTAATAACATGAAACATACTGAGTAACAAACTGTAATAACATGTAACAAACTGAGTAACAAACTGTAATAACAAACTGTAATAACAAACTGTAATAACATGTAACAATATGTGATAACATGTAACGTACTGTGTAACAATTTTGTTATAACATGTAACATACAGAGTTACAATATGTAATTACATATAACATTATGTGTAACAATCTGTTATAACATGTATCATGGGCATACAATTATAATAACATGTAACATACAGTGTAACAATTTGTAATAATGTGTAAAATACTATGTGATAATCGAATGGCAGTAACGACCTATAATGACATGTACACATTCTGTAATAACTAGTAATAACACGTAACACAGCGTGAAACACCCTGCAGTTCCATGTAACAACCAGCAATAGCAAGTAAACCACTGTGTAACAAAACGTAATAAGATACCTGATGAGTGCAATGTATCAAGGTGAGAAAAACTTTACATATATTTTTAATAGTTTTAAAAATATCAGTCAGTTAAGCAGTAGTCATGTCCTAAATAATATATATAAAAAAAACACCACACATAAGAAAGTGAGTCTATCTTCTGCAGCCCGCTCTTCCTTTCTCCAAAACGAGCTGCACTCAATCAGCCGATGCCTGGATCATTATCGGCCTCCTCCTCGCGGGACTTGTCTGCTCTTTGTAATAAATGATAAATGAATTGATAAGGCTCCGTGTATCTGTTCTGAGCGAGAGAGAGTGCACTAAAGCTATTGATATGTGATCCGTGCGCTGTCTTACACCCCATCGATCATCACAGCGCCGTTCTATAACACCAGGCAGTATCTCCAGCGACACAAACACCAATCCAACACAAAGAGAACCATTAGACAGAGGCCTATCAATACACTCTATACTCAGAAACTACTTTCCCTCATTTCTCCGGGGAGCACAAGCCCAATTAGGACCAGCTAGAGTACTACATGGATTGACAACGGTTAGCAGGATGACTTATGGTGGTTTTTAGTCTAACTCGGCCTAATTTAACGCTCAAAGTGACAAGTGATGGGAAATCTTTGCTAATAATGACAAATGATAATGCATGTTTCTGCAGTGTGTTATGTGCTGATGGGGCGAAGGACCAAACGTTTTTACTATATATTTAACTACATATATTGTACTTGTGAATTTAGTTTTCACTTGAAATTTAGTTTTTGATCTTGGTGCCAAAGTAAGTGTGTCATGACATAATATAAAGTAGGAATACTAGAGTTCTGCTAATAATTATTAAAATGCATTGAATTCATAAACATTCGTTCATGTGTGTGTGTGTGTGTGTGTGTGTGTGTGTGTGTGTGTGTGTGTGTGTGTGCGTGTGCGTGTGTGTATCTGTATGTGTGTGTGTGTGTGCGTGTGTGTCTGTGTGTGTGCGTGTGTGTGTGTGTCTGTGTGTGTGTGTGCGTGTGCGTGCGTGCGTGTGTGTGTGCGTGTGTGTGTGTGTGTATCTGTATGTGTGTGTGTATGCGTGTGTGTTTCTGTGTGCGTGTGTGTGTATCTGTGTGTGTGCGTGTGTGTGGATCTGTATGTGTGTGTGTGTGTGTGTGTGTGAGGGGGGGGTAGGATGTGGGCTGCAGTGGGATTGTTCTTAATGCACCGTAAAGCACTTTGTGTTACAGTTTCTGAAAAATGCGTTGTAAATAAAGATTGATTGTTATAGTGGTAATCTATTCACCTTATTCTGGAAGTTGTCGTGGGTGCCGCCATCTTTTTCCGTTGTAGTTTACACGGGGCAGACGAGCGCAACAGAAAATAAGTTCTACTTGGACTAAAAAGACGTTTTCAGGCCTCAGGAAATCGGCGTGTTGCTGATTTGTTTTTGCACATGTACATTAAACATTTTACACAAATCAATCAACTTTATATAATGCTTTAACGAAAGACTTTTCCTTCGTTCGCCATTGTTCGCATCAAACCGGAAGTCCCTTTACTACAAGAGTGCGGATCATAGACATAAAAAGAGGCAAAAGTGAGCGGGGCAGAATACGGTGAATAGTCACTCAGTAATGGTCACAAACTTATATTTTGTGTTTTTTTTACTCTCATGGCACTCAAAGAGCTTTACACCAAGGAACCACTCACCCACTCACACTCACACTCTCACACCAGTGTAGGCTTTGGCAACAAGGTGGGTTAGGTGTGTTGCTCAAAGACACAACAGTATTCACCTGAGCGACTGAACCACCAACCTGTGGCTCTGACTGCTCTTCCATGGATGTTTGTGTCAGGATCATGGCTGGTGTCCACACCTCGGACCGCCAGCCTTTGGGACACACACAAATAAACATATCAGACTCATAAACTCACTAAAACACATAACAGTCATTGTAATTAGATTTGTACAAAGGTCTACGAACATCTATGACTCAAATATCACAGACAAGACATATTGATATTTAACATTTCTGCCAATTGTGTCCTGTTATTCTGTCAAAACCAGTGTAACACAAACAATATTATTGATGTCTCATTGATAACTCTCACCTCACATAATGCTCACCTCACAGCAACAAGGCCTGCACGTCTGCTTCAGGGCTGCACAATTTTGGAGGGCAAAAAAAATATATATTGATTTTAAAGCAGTAATATCTAAGAGAAGTGTTGGAGATAAGAGTGATATGTTTGTTTATTGTCAACTAATTCAAGAATCTCAGGCTTTGTAAAGGTGTAAACTTCAGGGTAAACACTTATTTCCCCAAAAACGAAAGGGCATTTTGTTGTTTGTAGACATTCTATTACACCAAAAAACTGCAATTTGTGCCAATTCAGACAACTATTTCATTTGCCATGTGTTGTGCAGCCCTGGATTCACAACCCCTGATCATTTTTACCTCTTAAAACCAATAAAATTCCAGAGCACAGTCGTTCTAAGTTTCTAATTGTATTGCTATAAAGTTAGAGCAATCGACACATATTTAACTTCACTCCAAACTAGTCCACTACTTGTATAAAATGTTTGTAATATATTACGTATCATCTTTAACTTTCCAAACTTGCGCGGTCAGTCCTGGTTTGGGATACAGGTCCGTCTCTGCACCGTGGCCCTCCCCCTCCTCCTCCTCCTCTTCCCCTCTCGCCTCATCCATCTCTGGACTGGCCCGTGCAGTGGCAGCTCCATTGATAGGGTAATCCAGGCCTGATTAATGACCCAATAATCAGAGAGATCCTCAGATCCATCATGGCGGTGGTCAATACCCGGGGCAGAGCGATCATTAGCCCGCTAGAGTGCATCCTCTGCGCCGACCGGGTCCAACACAAAGAGGGTTTAAAAAACGCAGGAGATTGGAGCGGTGAAGGATGGAGGAGTTTGGACGCCGGGGGAAACAAATGAACAGCAGGCTATTTTTACAACAGTATCTATGACAATAATCCGTCTGAGGTGTGCAGGCTTTTTCAGCATGTTCAGTTCGGTATTTAACACTGAATGCCTTTAGTGTGCCTTGGGGTTTTGTCAGGCGTGCCTTGACAAAATGTCCAACTTGGGTTCACACATGGATTTAGATAAAAATACAATTTGAAGTGACCGGGACATATTTCTACAACAAAAAAGAAGGCAAAAAACCAATCACATCTGCACAATTTAAAGCAGTGTTTTTCAACCTTTTATGAGTCGTGGCACACTTTTTGGCTTGAAAAAATACCATGACACAACATTTACTACTGAAACATGACCAAATCAGACCATTTAGTGAAAAACATGGTAAATAATGTGCCAAATAATGTCTGTCCTGCTGTTTGGTTCTTTAAATTTTGTAATCTTGATGGTTTTGCGTTATTTTTTGGTGGAGAAGTTGCTCGGGGCACTCCAGAAAGGTAAATTAGTCAAATACAACTGCATATATGAATCTGTTTACTCAAATTGGACATTTTTTTCAAGGCACACATGGCTAAACCTCAAGGCACACTAGTGTTCCCCGGCACACTGGTCAAAAATCAGGGATTTAAATAACTAGACACAAACACTTTTTGACCCATTACACAGTATGTCAGATTTTGTTTACCAAATGGTGTAAAAGGTGGTGTGCCGTGGGAACTTTTCAACCAAAAAAAGTGTGCCGCAACTCAAAAACAGTTGAAAATCACTGGAGACGCTGCAGGAAAGTAATTTATTTCATTTTATTTATTTTTCTGGGTCAGTTTGCTGTCCAAGCTTTCACCTGGAAACAACATCAGTGTCCAATCTGTTCGTAAAGATGTTTTATTTTTAAATGAATCAACTTAAGTCTGTAGATTTTCATAGGACATTGTTATAACTTGCATTTTTCTCCCACAGAGACTCAAAGATCAGCTCTTAAAGTAGCTCCTACACACCAAACTTTACAATCTTGCACTCAACAAGACAAGATCTAACTTTAAGAATGGTTTATTATTGTTCTAACTCTACTTTTTTAACACCAAAATACAGTCAATACAACTAGTTTACTCAAAAACGAAATAAGATGACCAAAATCTCCTGTACATTTTTTATTTTACATGGCTCTAATCATTTTTTCAGATTGGCATGTCCCAAATTTGTGCAGCTTTGTCCATTATTACCCAAAAAATGCCAAAAACATGACATGATGAAAAGTAATTTGTGCTGTCTTTAAACCTAAGACTTTTTCCTGTTCACCTGCCTGTTATTCACCTGGAAAACAAATAAATAAGTAGAAGTAGTAGCTGCTTTGAGCTTGGCTAGTTGTGTAATGGCGACTTGTGCTAATTCTCCTGCCGGGTCCGACGAAATCCTAAATATTCAAGCATTGCCAAACACTAGTAGCAAAATGATTACCGTGGTCTATTTAATGATTTAAAATATGCCTCAGTGCCTTTGGAAAGTTGTTGTTGCTAATAGCTACCATGCAAACATGCCCACAACAAATTTGATTGTTCTTTTGTTCTGCTGCAAACAAACCACAGAAGGAGCTTTTGAGGTAATCTTTGTTACGAGCTTCAAAACATTAAAACTCTCCAAACACATGTCTTATATTTTTAAAAACAGCTTTATGTGGTCGGGTTTCCAATAATGCGTTAAGGTTTTAGACTTTTTAGAGTTTGTTATTATCTTGTTTCTCCATCTAGATCCGTGGTGTTTGGTTTCATTCGTGCATATTTGAGTAGTTCACAGGCTACAGGCTCAAAACGGATTGTTGAACTTTGTGATGTCATTAAAAGCAGCCTCAGAATCCTCAGGGTTGTGTTTGAGCAGGTCGTGTCATTGAAGCCCTCTCAAATCGTCAAATTTAGATTCATATTTCTGTTCCATCCCACCCACTTTTGCCTCTTTTTACGTCTATGATCCGCACTCTTGTAGTAAAGGGTTGGACGAGAACACCATTCGCGCAAATGGAGAACGGGGGAAAGTCTTTCGCTAAAACATTATATAAAGTAGATTGATTTGTCTAAAATGTTTAATGTACACGAGCAAAAACAAGTCGACAACGCACCGATTTCCTGGGCGACCTGACAACGGCTTTTTAGTAGAATATATTTTCTATTGAGCGTGTCTGCCCTGTGTAAACTACAACGGTAAAAGGATGGCAGGACCTACGGCAACTTCCGGAATAAGGTCAATAGTGCCGAAAATGGTTTTGAAGTCTGATTTGGAAAAGATTATTCATATTTTTATTTAATTACGGCTTGATAACTGTATCTCTGTTTTAATAAAAGCTCATTAATGGATATGCTTAGAGTATTCAGTCCGTCCTCTGTTTTTTGGTCCATAATTTTGTTCGTATGCGATTTGTATGTTCACTACTAATGATATGTAGCAACAGAGCTGTACGTGTGCTGACCACTGGGGGCAGTAGTGAACACTGTGGGAGCTGCACTGTTTGAAAAGTGACAGAACAAGATGCAAAAAAAATAAATTGTTATCTCACCAGGCTTTCTTGGTTCTTTTCCATCAAATGTGATCTAAAAACAGCTGTGGGTGTCTCCGTTTGTTTTGGGGCTGCATCCATGTTCGTTTTTCTTGTTGCGCTTTTTCCTCTGATGATGAACATGGAGCATAGATGAGCCTTAAACC
This sequence comes from Rhinogobius similis, assembly GCA_019453435.1. Classification (NCBI taxonomy): domain Eukaryota; kingdom Metazoa; phylum Chordata; class Actinopteri; order Gobiiformes; family Gobiidae; genus Rhinogobius; species Rhinogobius similis. The sequence continues at coordinate 10,465,386 of CM033629.1, forward strand.
ACCTTTAACATGCTTCAAATTGTGCAAAACTCTGATGCCAGGTTTTTCACAGAAACCACCAGACGGCCCACAACAGTTCGGTTTATCATCTTCCCTCTGGCTTACAATAAAGTTCAGGACTGTTTTTCAGTCTTCAGTTGTTACCTTTAGAGCACTTCATGGACAGAGGCCCCCAGTACATCCTGGACCTTTTGACTCTTTACTCCTCTGGACACGTCCTTCAGTCCTCCAGTCACAACCTAACCTGGCCCTGCCACATGAATTTTCGCAATATTTGTGAGTTCACAAACGCTTCAGAATCCATCTGGACGCTCTGTCGCTGTTGGGTTTGAGCCGCTGTGTGCTGGACCAATCACAGCACTGCATTGTGGTTTGGACTGAAGTTAAAAGGACAAACCTAAACAAACATGGCAACGGCGATGGACGTACTTCAGCCTGTTTCAACACATCTACGGACTATTATTATTACTATTACTATTATTACATTTACAGACTTGATTTCTCGGCTTTTTCCGCTTTTATGACGCTGCGACCGATCAGTTCAAATGTTTGTCATGACGTCATGCATTTTCTCGACGGCTTTTGGCGAGAGCCTGTCCAGATTGATGATGTGTAGCACTAAATTCAGAGTGATACAGATATATCAATCTGGCATGAGCCAGGTCAGTCAGAATCTGCTTGTGGTCCAGAAAATAATTTAAAACTTGGGGGAATGTGTCCTTTCAGACTCTGCTCTGTTCTGTTCTTTTTGTTGGAAACTTTTTTGGTTGACATGATCTTTTTTATTTTTATCTTATAGTTTACTTATTGTCATTGAAATTTGGTCTGCTTGCTCTCTGAATAGCACTTTTTTGTTTTTTGTGGAAAGCGTCATATAAATTAAGTTTACTTACTTCCTAACTAACTCCACTGTTCCTCTGTGTTTCTAAAGTCACCGTACCAATTTTGATTGTACATCACTCATCAATGCTAAGATTCACCTTCAACTTTGAAAGTAGAGGTTGCTTTAGTTTTTAGCCTCATTTGAGCTGCTTCACGCCGTAGAGTTTCAGCAACTACGCCGAAGCAAATTCCTATGTTTGTGAATTTCACTGACAATGGCAATAAACCGCTTTCTGATTCTGATTCTGATCTTGCCACCATTGTGTTTTATACTCAGAAATACAGTTTATACTCTATTTCATACACAATATTTTATGCTTTAAATCATAAAATATAAAGTACAACGCGTTCAACAGCCGGAACAATCCAAAATAAAAAGGACTGCGTTGAATAAATTGACAGTTGTAGATGCCTTGTTTGTTTTAATGGCAGAACGCGTGTCTCGGATGTAGCCGCCTGCTGTGTGTACTCATTTGTGTGTAATGAATGCTTATGAGGGCAAACAGATGGCGTGTTAACATGCTAAAATATGAGCTGTGCCAGACAATATGGTGGCACGCTGCTGTTTACAAGGCACACATTACTCCGCGGGACGGCAGGGCAGGTTGGAGAATCAGGTCGGGAAACTGAGTGGGACAGAAGGAATTACGCTTCGACTGTATGTGCAATAAATATCTCAGCTGTAAACAACATTATTTATGATTCATAACATGGAAATACAAATAAAATAAATCTGTAATCACTGCAGTAATTGACAAGAGCTGGGAAATATATAGTCCTACAATAACAATGTTTTAGTCCCTCATATTGATGTAGCACCGTTTTCTATTTGATTTGACGAAAAACAAATAAAATGGCTTTAAATGTTAGCATAAACAACATAATAACAATATACATTTTATTTGTAAGCGCCTTTCAAAACATCCAAGGACACTGTGCAGGACAACAGGATAAAACATTAAAAACAACAGAATAAAATGTACAATACTAAACTGGATGACATGACTCACTCTCACGCCATATAAACACACAAAAACATCTCAAATCTGTCCTCCAAAGTCTAAACCCGGCTCCAAACCCCGTTCTTTTACTGAGAATTGGTTGTTAAACTGTGCGTTAAAAAGAACAAACACATAATTGACGATTGGAAATGACTATAATCTCAGTAAAATATTCGATTGAATGGCCAGCCGTGCAATGGACAGATCACATTTGGCTCTTTATGCTGCACTGACATAGTAGTGACGATACATTACATCTACTTTGGACGGAATATCACTTGAGGACCAAAAGGTTGCTGGTTCGATCCCCACTGTCAATGCATATTGCTGTTTTGTCACTGGAAAAACATCCTCTACATCATGATTCAGTCGAGAAGTCATCAGTTTGAGATTCAAGACACGTTATGAAATGATATTGTGCCAAACTGACAGTCAGCACATTGTAATCCATGGAGCGTCTCTGTGTTTTTACAGTCCATACTCCTTTTACCTGCACTGGGACGTTAAGTTGTCATTGATCTTTTGTGCTGTTTTTGATTATTTATGTATAGCATGTTTGACTTTTTGCATGAGAAGCACTTTGTAACGTTTTGTTTAAAAAAAAGTGCTATGGTCTCAGTTACTTTCACACATATCCTGTTGTTCCAATGTTATTAGTTCCCTGTTCAATCCAGATCCTCCACAAACAAGCCTTATATGATTAAATGCTTTCTGTGTTTTACATTTGTTCACACGAGGCTGAAGATTAGATTTGAAGCTGAAATAGTCACAGTAGAAAAATGCACCAAAGCAGAGTCTGTGACAAAAGGCGGGTCAGAGCTGCATCTGGATCACAACAGGTCAGAAATATGACAGAAATATGACAGAAATGCATGAATCCCAGTCTCTGCACTCAGGTGCGCTCCTGCCTGTGCACGAGGGAGGGACTTTACGGCTGTGATGTGAACTAATGGAGAAAAGCTCTGGAGTTGGTGAAAACTTCAGGCTCTCACATCCAGCGGGCAACAAATGAACAAAATAATGCACCAAGATTATATTTTACATTATTAAAACACACACTATGTAGAAACACGGTCATTTTATACAATATAAGAAACATATAGCCAAAAATAAAATGATGACTTTATGTATTTTTTTTATCTGGGTTAAAGTCACCTGCGCACTCTATTGACCGACCACCACTGCTTAGGGCCCCTCGAAGACTTGGACGCTGCTCCTCAGGAAGTAACAAAAGCCGAAGTGTGACACGTTACCAGGACGGGTGACATTTGTGAAGATCACTCACAGGAGCCAGAGCAGGTACTTCTCTCTAACAAAGCCAAGTTATATAAACAGTGAAGAAAAGATGAATATTACAAGAACATGGAACCTTCACAACAAAAGTCAATTGCTTTATTGCTTTCCCTTTTTTATTGCTGGCCGTGCAAAACTCCACTTTGGTCCCTAATTCAAACGCCACATTCACACACGATTAGCCTTTGTGAGGTCATAACACACACTTTTACGACACAGACCACGCTTTGAGTCCCACAGAGCTGCAGACACTCTCACACCTTTCCCCAGTAAAAACGCCAGACGCACCACTTCACACCAGGGCCTGAATCTGAACAGTCACCAGCACACAAAAAACAGTAACCAGCACGCAAAAGACAGTCACCAGCATGCAAAAAACAGTCACCACAGTCACCAGCATGCAAAAAACAGTCACCACAGTCACCAGCACGCAAAAAACAGTCACCAGCACGCAAAAAACAGTCACCGGCACGCAAAAGACAATCACCACAGTCAACAGCACGCAAAAAACAGTCACCACAGTCACCAGCACGCAAAAAACAGTCACCAGCACGCAAAAAACAGTCACCTGCACGCAAAAAACAGTCACATGCACACAAAAAACAGTCACCTGCACACAAAAAACAGTCACCTGCACGCAAAAAACAGTCACCTGCACACAAAAAACAGTCACCTGCACGCAAAAAACAGTCACCAGCACGCAAAAAACAGTCACCAGCACACAAAAAACAGTCACCTGCACGCAAAAGATGACATGTTGACTTTTAAATACAATTAATTGTTGTAGCCCTATTTTCTGAAATGTAGCATTTTAAAATTATTATTATTACAATTGGATGGGAAAAGATGAAACATGCATTGTTTTTTAAGGCTGTGGAATTAATGAAATTTTATCATGATCAACTATTTGCATTTGACTTGATGCTTTTAATCAAAAGGCAGTTTAGTGGCAGTAAAAGTACATTTGTTGTTCAGGGGAATAAAGTGGAATTGTAAATGAAAGTGTGAGTGCAAAGCAGTTTGTAGTTTTTGTCTTGTTTTGTTTTGTCTTTGTTCATGAACTTTGTTATTAAAAGCCATATTTATTTATTGATTTCAACATTTCATTTAAGAATTTCAACATAACATTGAATATAAAATGTTTTTGTTGTTATTTGCCTATAAATATATAATACTAGGGATTTGCCTCAAGAACATTTTCTTTCTCTCTTTCTTTTGACTTATGAACACTTTATAACACCTGTCACTTTAATAATTCATGTAAATAATACGTGCATGGCTATTTTTGCACTATTGTTCTGATTTTATTTGCATTATTCATTGTTGTATGTTGCATTTTATCGCAGACGCAAGTTCCTAGTTTGTGAATATTGTTCATCGGCAATAAAGCGTTTCTGATTCTGAAAAGTATCAAAATCGATACAAACATTTATATTGAAACTCAAAGTAATACTAATAACGTTGAACAGTTTTTGAATAATCTGAGTTTTATCAGAACAAACACGTGGCTATATAATGAAAATGCTATTGTTCTGTGCTGAAAATGACAGTTCATAGTCTAAGAAAAAGATCGAAATTGGTAGAGATTATCGAGCCTAGCCTTAATATTCAACATCAAGTTTGAAATTGACTGTATTTTAAATCTAAATCTGTGTTTTTTCGGTCTAGTTTACTTCCTGGTCTTGCCTTCACAGCCCTGCCCCTTGCGTCTGATTGGCCGTGGCTCATCCTCACCTCGTTTGACCTTTTTTCCACCAGCATCACCACACGGCACGTCTCCGGAGAGCATGTCAGTGACGAAAAAACATTAAAACCGTCTGCGTTCTGGAGTTAAATTGCTTCAGGCGACTTTGGTGCCAGAGACGCACCGGGGGAGCTACCTTTACAGTCATCCAAAACAGAAAACCAGCACACCACAGCCAAAAGACTGCGCTCTGTGCCTGGTTTCCATCTAGTAACACTTAAACCAAGGAGTTGACAAGTTCTCCATACCGACCGTGCAATCTGGACCCATCTCACCCCGTGTAGCATTTTACGACGCCATCATCAAAGCGCCGTTAAATCAGAAGTGACTGCCAATAAAGGGAGGAAATTGCGGGCCGGGGATTACGATGTTTGCATGATAAGGGGGCCGGGTATGTTATCGAAGGGTGTCACAAGATTTATGTAGCGTTTAACCGTGAAGCGAGTCGTAAAGTGTAATTATAGGGGGTGGACGGAGCAGAGCCGTGGCCCGCCGGGCAGACTGGCAGGAAGGCAAGGAGACAAACGATCAAGGGCTATTCTTTCTCAAACGGCAAGGCTCCTCCCCTCGCAGCCTTTCTCAGACTTGTAAATCTGCGCTAACTATTTGGACCGTGAGTGTCAAAATGGCTGCGGTTTGGTCGGGTCCTTCATGGGAACAATGACGGGACGTGGGCCAAATGTTTCAGAAAAGTTTAGGCGTTGAAGATAAGTCAGAGGCAGAAGAATGAGTGTGATGTTTTGGAGGGATTTGCGCTTTGACCATTGATTTAGATGTAATTTTCCTATTGGATGAATAAAGTCTTAGATAGCAGCAATTTCAGCCATTCATGGTACTACAAAAAGCAAACCAGCTTTATAGAAAAGTTAGATTTTGTGCCTATGTTCATATATTAAGATAAGATAAGATAAGATAAGAGATCCTTTATTTGTTCCACAATGGGGAAATTTCAATGTTACAACACATAGTTTAGAACAGGAATGAATGAAATAGGCGCATGCAATAAAAATAGGATAAATAATTACTAAACATGGTAATAAAAATACAATATAAAGTATAAAGTGCACACTCTTATTTACAGTAGGTGGCTGTCTGGGAATAAATAGTAAAAATGGCAAATAAAGTGGCTTAAGTGTATGTTATATACAGTAAGTGACTATGGTGAGGTAAAGTGTATTAATAGTATGTTAAATTATATTGCACATGATTATAACAGGTGAATGACACATGTTACAGTATTGCACATGATTATAACAGGTGACTGACACATTCATATTATCATGTCATGAGCCTTTTCTACATTATAGTTTACTGTTTGCCTCTCAATGCTTTACACACCCGTTGTAAAAGTGATCACACAAGCTTGACCGGGCAGAAAAATGCAAAAGAAAAAAAAAAAGGCACAAAAATAATAGGCTGCCATCATTGTTTGTGTGGGTCTGGTCCATGGAGGTTTAATAAGAACTGGAAGAGGAGTCAAAGATGACGGTTGTATTGGCTTCGGCCTCAGTCAAATGTGAGGCTGAAAAACACACTTTGTTCTGCATTATTTCCTCATCTCTGGCCCTATCATAGAAACGAGCGGTCACCAGTCGCTGGTTGTTGTTTTTTTGACCACGGCAGAGGACAACAGCTCTTAAGACATGGCAAGAGCAAGGCAGAGGTTACCGCCAAAACATGTCAAAATAATGACACCACCTCTTACCTGTTTTCTGATATGGAAGAAACAACAAAACAATTTGAAACTCTTAATCAGACAATTCACTTCAAACAGAGAAAGAGTTCATGCTATGAAAACAGAGAAGAATCCCTACAAAATCTGACCCTTTTGAGAGTTAACCTGTCAGCCCAACACAAACAATTTGATTTCACGAAAAATACATTGTGCTTTAAGGGAAAATTCTTTCTGTCCCAAAGCTGCAGTCCCTCTGTAGTGGCTACTGTCTCCCTCACAAACGTGCCCCAAGTCTGAATGATCCATGGTCTGGTTGAAGTCACCTTCAGTTGTACACAAAGGCATTTATTCATTTGATATTGTCAAAACAACCACATTAGGAAGCATAAGACTAAAGAAGCAAAATATATAATAATAATTTCTACAATGATTCTAAAATAGTATTTGGTTGAATTGATTATACAGTGATTAGTCTGAGGCCAGTGATTTCAACAATAACCCGGAAAGTCAAGACACCTCACTTTCGCCACAACCAAATAAATTCCTCAGAAAGTCACACTGTAGTAGTTTGTGTCTCAAAATGACTCATGAGTTTGTTTACCAGTGACTCAGAGCTGTTTTGAGGAGAAAAGAGAGACGTGTGATGGGTCAGTGTGTAGATTTACGTCCATGTTTACTGGGATCACTTTAGACATCAGAAGGACACACCACGCGCTCCATAAATCAGACTGCACTGGACTCTTTTGAACTGGGTCTAATTTGCCTGGTGGCTTTTTAGAAACAGACCTCCCTGTAGAGTTTGTGTGAGAGGCTTTTAAAGTTGTTTCATGCTGGATACAGTGATGAGGGATTCTATTTTGTCGTACAAAGCATGTCTTTCAAAAAATTTAGAGTAATTTATTTATTTCAAAAAGAGACTTTTATTCATATGAAATTTTCTTTCAGCAACAGCAACATTATTGTGACTGCAGTGCTAATGATTATGCCCAGAAACAAAACGACTGTCGTTTGATGTTTGTATTGAATTCCACATTTGAGTGGCTCATATCTTAAGGTGCACTATGTATTTTCTGCTGGAGGGTCTGTCCAGCCACATTTCGACTGGCCCTGGTCCCCCAGACCAGTTCACTTTGGAGTGTCAGAATTTAGATCAGAATCAGAAATAATTTTCATTACAGACAGGCAACCAACCAGTGGAAGAAAACTGAAGTTCAAAAAATAAGACTAAACTTGTTCAAAATAAAAAACTAAATTAAACATACGCATTTCAGTAAAATAAAGGATAAAATAACTTTGATGTGTTTTATCAACTAAACCCCCGGGATGACAATTTACATTGAACTTAACTTATAAAGTATCTGTTTTATTAACTAAACCCCAGTATGAACAAAAAATGTACCTTTTCTTAATTATCCTTCACTGCCTGTATCCATATTTCCATGATTATGTTCAGTAAAACAGATTATGAATAATCAAGAGAGTTTGGGCGGTAAAAATTGTAGATTAAAATTTTTCAATTCACATATGATGTTATATTTGTGGTTCTATTAATGCAGAGAACTTGACTTGTGTCTGTCAGGACACTTTTTCCCCTTGAATTACAAAAATGAATATTCACCCTAAAACACTGCACTGGTCTATAGTAGACACAACCATTGATAATTATGAATTTCATAACCATTACAATAAAATAAGAATTTATAGAATAATTCATAACTATTATTTCTTTATTAGTTTGATAGAACACAAGTGTTAAATAAAGTACAAGCACAAAAAGTATTTATTATAAAATTGTGATTCAAAAGTCCAGCTCTCTTTTAGTTTTTATGTGTTCTTAAGTAGAATTTGACAACACAAGATGGCTGCCAGAGCTGGACATTGGTTACAATGGGTTACCATGGCAACTCTCTCTCTCTCTTTTTATAACTCGATTGAATTAATGAAGTTTCAATGATCGAAACACTTGATTTGATGTAACTCAGGTTAGCATCGGCTAGCTAAGTGATCGAGTTTATAGCAACAGGCGCAGATAAATGGTCAAATGTCACCTTTAGACAGAAAGTGCAACCCCATGATCGTTAAGGAAACAGGTGCTACTCAAGCCACACAATCAACTCCTCCAACCTCAAACAAACGCCTTCAAAAGCTCCAACCCTCCGTCCAAGTTTGTTGTGTTTACTCGTGTGTCCAGCGGAGAGTTCACGGCGAGGGGTCAGGCGGGGGTCACAAAGGGGTCACCGGGTCATTCTCAGGACGCCTTGGCCCCCCTGTACTCACATAAATCACTGCTGCCCGCCCTCCTGTCGCCCCTTCACCTCTGTCCCGGGACGCACATGCTGGTTCCCTCTGTCGGCTGTCATCAGTCACTATCACTCAGACCGCGGGGCGTGTGCGGAGTTCACGGAGGGCAGGAGCTTTCAGCACTTCAGAGCCGAGTGTCGACGAGTGGAGGAGACGGCGGAGGGCTGGATTTTAGGAGTTTTTATTAAGGTTATGCAGATGTCGTCACAGCATTCTGAGCTTTAGTGGCAAAAACGCATGAGAGTTGTGGTGAGTCGTGACATTTTCTCCTTTAAAACCCCAAAACACAACTTAAATGTGATGAAGCTGCTATAGTCTGGTAACAAATGAGTCCACAACTGCTATATATTTAGTTTGTACTTGACATCTAAATGAAGAAAATCAAGTAAACAGTTGTAGAAAATCAGATAAACAACAGGAACAGTGCAGTTAGCCACACATTTATCACTGGTACAGTCTTTGGGATCACACACAGTTGAAATCATTACCTTTCTCTCCTTTAATAACAGCGGTTGAAGTGTCCTAAATCTCCAACTTCCGTTAGCAAACAAGCTAGCGAAACTCTGAGTCCAAGTGTGTAGGAAATTAAAGCTCCACCAGGTAAGATTTTGCCCAAAACATAGATTTTTAAATTATTCAATTCAATTTCATTACAGGTGTATCTATTGCACCCCACAACCTTGAAAAAAACATCCATCCTTGCTTTTAGAAGGATGTTTCTTCACAAAGCTGACTTCTTGTTGAGGGCACGCCACCTGCTTGTTTCCAAGGTGACATTTTTTCATTCCAAAAAATGTGTAAAACTGAGCTACCTCAACGGACAATATTACATTTTTTTTCAACTTTCTGTCTCCATGATGTCCTGCAGCTGGTGTGTCGCATATTAAGGAATCTTTCACTCAAGTGTCCTTTATCTCCAACTGCCATTAGCAAACAAGCTAGCTGGACTCTGCGCAGTCGAACAACAACAGAGAAACTACTTTCAGTTTACATTTTACCGTAAATTTTTTTTTTAGCAAAACAACTGATGCATGGACCAAAATTTAGAACAAAAAATCAACTAAACATTTTATTGGTTGTGCTGCCTGTAATGTTTTTCGAGTAAAAGAACGTCTCTGCATAACTTCTATATGACGTTGTGTCCTGTTGTGTTTCATTCAGCAGCATTTTATTTTATATCACTCATAGATCTCAAAACACCTGATTCCACGTTGTGACATCATTAAGTTATTCGTCACTGACTTATCCAAGATGTTCCCTCCAGGTTTCTCCAAGTCCTACACCAGCACCATTTTTTAAAAACCCGTCCCCTTCCACTGGTCCCATATTAAAAATAAAAACAAAATTAAACAGAAATACCAGTCCTTTCTAAAACAAAACAAAAAACAGTTCAAGACAGCGGCTCTGGGCTGCACAGTGAAGCTCCACGTTTTGTTTTGCTCGACTCGTCTCACAAAAGCCTCCCGTCAGAGCGCACACACCGCCGAATATGGTTGGTTCCTGTGACCTGCTGTTCCTGGGCCCTGCGCCTGTTTATCTGCCGCCAGAGAGAGGTGTGAGGGCGGCCGGGTGGCACCAGATGGGGGCCGTGTTTGGAGGTGGATCATCTGGCTCTGTTTCCGTTCGGCCTCTCCACGAGCCGAGCTAACGGCGCTAATGACAAGACAAACACTGAGAGAGAGCGAGCGCTGACAGGGCAGGAGTGACACTGGAGTGGAGTCACGCGGGGTTCAATGGGCTTCTATTGACTCCATGTAAATAACCAAAGGCAAGGCGTGTTTACAAAAGACAGAATTGAATGGACTTTATGTGAGAATACTATGATTTGGCTGAGAAATTGTCAATTACACTTTGCAAAGCATGAACAAAGACGGAATGAACAAACGGTGTATTTATTGTAAAGTGGGATCTTATAGCTACATTTGCCAAGAGTGAGTTTGGGAGACATGAGTTTAGATCAGACATGTCTAAACTAAGGCCCGGGGGCCAAATGTGGCCCTCAGACCAACTTTTCTTGGCCCTTAGGCTTCCTGGTGAATTGGCTCACATTGTCTCGAGAAGTACTTTTTACAGCACATTTCAGATTTTTCACACTTCTAACCTAAATAACTAACATTCTGGTACAAGACAGACCTGATATTAACACACTGAGTCAGAATATAGATGTGGTGGTACTTAAAACATCAGATAAATACAGCTTTTTTGAACATTTCACAATTGATTTGTGGCCCTCGGCTTGGTCTATATTTCAATATGCGGCCCTCGATGGAAAAAAGTTTGGACACCCCTGTCTTAGATGTTATAAAGTGGTGCCTCACACAGATTGGGACATGAGCGGATCATAAAGTGGTATTTTCTTGTAAACCGGCTCAAACATGTGGTGCATGTGGGACTGGGTGATGCACCGAAACAATCTACACCTGAATTTACAAATTAAATGTCTTTCACGGCTGGATATTCATCTACTGAAAACTAGGATACGGTATGTCATTTTTTTGGTTATTTGATGTATAATTCAAAATAATATTTTTGATGGAAACAACTACATAAGTACAAGATACAGAAAAAGTATCACAAAACTTCCATTTGTGCAGAAAAGAAGCAGTAATTGTTTTTGCACATGAAAGTGGACAAATGATAATGTAAACAAATGTTCAGTATTCTTGTCTCTTTTATACATTTCATAAATGAACTTGGGACTCTAAAGGTTATATTCTAACTGTTCACCTATTGATGAATTAGTTAGCATTAGAATTAGAATTAGTTGTATTTTTTTTTTTATTATTCAGATTAGCACATGAAAATTCCAATTTGTTTTCTTTTATCTGGTTTGCAAAAACCTTCTGAAACTTTTGTGATCTAAGGAATGGAGAATTTGATCGTTTTAATGTTTTTTTGTGATTTATTGTGTAATTTAGTTTACTGAATAATGAAATATAATGTTCTTTTTTGTACTATATTGATGTAATATGAAGTGAGGGTGTTAAGAGTAAAAAAATGACATGATAGTCCTAAAAATGACAGCACAGTTTACACAAATGTAAAACACAGCTCGTGTGGACTTGTTTGGTCATAAAGGGTTCACATATTTCTTTTCATTACAATCAAACAAAAACAAGAGCAAAGCTGACAGATTAATGAGCACATCCTTCACCCGTCCTCAGCTCGTGGCCGGCTCATAACAGAACAGAGACGCTCCTCGGTGACAGTGACAGTACAAACATGCAGCTCGTCGCCGTGTCTCTGAGCTTTGACAGAGCCTGACACGCTGATGGATGTTCTGTCAGCCCAACACGTCCAGGTTCACGGTGTTATCCTGCCAGACGAGGCCAAGACGCCGGGCTATAACTCCCACGTGTTTAATTGGTGTTTTACAGTTCAGCGACAACCTGCAGCCAAATAAGCCGTCAATCAAACCAGGGAGGGATTGGACAACAATTATATCACCGGAGCAAAGAAGACAGATGGTTTTAGTTTTAACAGGTCGTTATGGGTTTGGAGGCAATCAATCAATCAAAGGCATGTGGAAAAGAAACTGTCATTTACTCTTGTTATAATGAATAATGTACGTTTTCTGAGAACAAGCTGCTTTTCTGCTTAGTGCATTGTCCAAGAACTCAGTGCTTTGTCTGGATGTTTGTGGAATAATGTAAAGTTGCAATAGAGGTCACGCAGAGACATTCTTTTATTGAAAAATGCTCTTAAACATTTCAACTTGAGTGGCAGAATTGTGATGCCTGGAAAAATCCAGACTCCCTGCTGTACCATTTGAGTCAATTCCATTTCTAGGGCGGAGCAAACCCGAGCAAACAGGAAGCGAAGTAAACCCATCAGAGTGTATCCTATGTAGTGGTCACACGTTTTTAGTGGTGTCCAAATGTCCAGCAGGTGAAAAAGTAGTGCACTCAAAATTCCCCACAATGCATCTTGAAAAGTAGTGTGCTGTTGAGCCGAGATTATGAACAAAACACTTTAAACCAGGCATGTCCAAACTCAGGCCCGGGGGCCAAATGCGGCCCTCAGACCAATTTTTCTTGGCCCTTAGACTTCCTGGTGAACTGGCCCACATTGTCCTGATAAGTACTATTTACAGCACATTTCAGATTTTCTACAATTCCAACCTAAATAACTAACATTTTGGTGCCACACAGACCTGATATTAAGGCACTGAGACTGAATGTAGATGTGGTGGAGCTTAAAACATCAGATAAATGCAGCTTTTTTTAACGTTTCGCGATTGATTTGTGGCCCTCCGCTTGGTCTATATTTCAATATGTGGCCCTCGATGGAAAAAATTTGGACACCCCTGATTTAAACAAACCGTTAGTGGCAGTGTTGCTGGCATTGGCCACTGACCTTAGCTTGAGCTGCGAACAGATCGCAGTCCATTTGATGTTTAAAGTGCAATCCATGGTTAATAAAACTTTTATGATGTTTATTAGTCCATAAATATGTGCGTGTAAGGCGGATTTGATCCATATTCTCTACAGAAATCAACCTTTTTTTCTCCCAGACACCAGAGTCACGTGACCCACGGCGAGGAGAAAGTAGTGAGCTGCTTGTCCGAATCGCTCCAGGACTGAGGGCACTATGTAGTCACTGAACAGGGCAGGACTGTGGAGTGATTGAGGGGTTAGACCAGTGGTTCTCAAACTTTTTCAGTCACGACTCCAAAAATAACTGTTGTTCACATTCGCGACCCTCGAACACAAAAAACAGGCGACACGCAGAGTGATAAATTAGCCTTATATCTAATGTTTGATTTTATTTTAAGAATATAGACCTAGAAAAATGACTTTGATTGGCCCACAAACAGGAATCTACATTTACCACAGGAGCTTTTGTTTTGCTCAAATCAACTTTATACGGTAAAATGTAAAGTGAAAGTAGTTTCTCTGGTGTTGCTCCGACTGCGCAGAGCTGAGCTAGTTTGTTTGCTGACGGCAATTGGAGATAAAGGACTCTTCAACTGCCGTACCACAATTCATTTCCTCCTTAATAAGTTCAACTGTGTTTGATCTCAAAGTCTGTGTCAGTGATAAATGTGAGCATAGTGCAGTGTTCCTGTTTACTTGATTTTCTTATTTTGGATGTCAGATACAAATATTTAGCAGCGTTATAGACTTTTATATTTAAAGCTGTTACTTGTTGGGCTCAGGTCTGATTTGTTGGGCTTTGGTCCTGTCGGTCTGACTTTAAGGCTCTTGACAGCTCCAGATGTGATGTCACCTGCATAACTATTACTATAATATTAGTTATAAATTGGTGTTGGTGGTACTTAGTTAGACTGACTGAAATACTGTACATTTACTTTAATAAACTTTAGTAAAATTATACTTCACAGAGTATTTTTCAGACACCATACCTAACTTAATTAACTGTTTTACTCTTGTGGAAAAGAGGTTTTTAATCTTAGTTTTTAATCTCCTAGTTAAATAAAGATTAAATAAATAAATAAAATGTGTAAGTGTAACAGTAGTCTTACTTTAAATGCAAAATATATAAGTTTCTTGCACTGTTACTTCAGATATAATGTTGTATTTCAAACTTGTATAATCTATACCAGATTTTGTCCATTATTTAATTTTCTGTCTTTCCATTTATATCAACTTCAAACCATAAAACTG